>JAQPZY010001454.1:600000-1197500 GCA_029931535.1 Margaritifera margaritifera
CAGGATCATCAACAGCCTGGGGACAATTAGGGGTTTCTCTACATCCAGGACCTTCTTGTCCTCCCTGTACTGCTGGTATAGGGCATTTTCTGAATGAAGATAATAAAATGGGTGATGGAATTTAGGATTTACCCTAGATGCTCCAATTCCTTAAACTAAAGCATATGGATATACATCTAGGTACAAATAACTGCACTATACATGACAAAATACAAAACAAAATGCTGGCTACACAAACATGTAAATTATTTAATTTAAACAAGAGAATCATGAATGGCACATTATACACCCACCCAGTGTTTAGCTGTCCTCTATGTAGGCATCACTGGGGAATGGTTCACTCTGAAGATTATTGACCAATGGGTCTCAATGACATGGGACCTTTGGTCAAGGTAATCAGTCTTGATCTAAACTTGCTGTGTAGAAACCAATATTTTCTTATATAACTTAGTATGATCATGACCTCTGACCTTTAGACCACAGAATCTATAGGTTCTTCCTTACTCTAAGTGCATGTCAAAGAACTTACTATATAACAAATGTTATTCTGCAAAATGCATTTTTCTTTGAGCCAGAATTACCATCACCTTCAACCTTTGGATCTCAAAATAAATAAGCCTCTTCCATACTCTGTGCAAGCCTTCCACAAACTTTGGTCAAGATACATGGTCTAGAATTAAACTTATTATGCAAATACCATTTTTCTTCTTTCATTCACAGTGATCTTGACCTTTGACCTTTTAACCCAAAATCAATAGGTTTCTTTCTCACCCAATGTGTAAGTCATCCACAAACATTTGGTGAAGGTGCATCATTTCGAACTGAATTGTTTTGTGAAAAGCATTTTTCTTCATTCAGTCAGTGACCTTGACCTTTAGACCTCAAATCGATATGGTTCTTCCTTACCCCAAGTGAATGCATCAACAAAGTTTGTTATATCAAGTTGCTGGACAACTCAAGTTATTCTGCAAAAACAAGATTGATAACACAGATGGACACCATCATAACAATATGCTACACCTTGTGGCAGGCATATACAAATTATTTTCTGAGAAGAAAAATAAACATTGATTTTTCATTAATTTTTTCTTGTATTCATTTAAAACGTGCAGTTTATGACTATGACTTTGGAAATTATGATCGAAAACATCTACCAAGTACTATGTTTCTATTCTTGCACCCCACAGTATATGTATACCTTATTTTGATTCTGATCAATCATAACAAACCAAATAAGGTTAATGCAAAGCTTAACCAGGTGTAATGAAAATGACTTAATGTGATCCCTATGTCTTGCGTGTCTTTACTGGCATGATGATTACTGAGTGATGATTACTGAGCTGCCAGCAGCATTTAATTAAACTCTGGCTTTCCCTACCAGTGCTTTCTTTCATGGACTCCACAAGTTCATTAAACCACAGAACAACACCATTATGGATATCTGAGGAATCCGATGAGGGTCCTAGCAAATAGGAGGCTAATTCCTTCTGAAATTTAGAAATCATTCAATATATATATATATATATATATATATATATATATATATATATATATATATATATAATATCTCTCTTTAACTTCATAAATGGACAGAATATTGGTTACTTCTGTAACTTTTAGGCAGGGGGTACTCAGCAGCCTGAGACAAGAAAAAAATTATGCTGGGCAAGTAATATTTTCTGTCACTTGCCCAGAATTTTATTACAACCAAGAAGGATGAAATTCAGATATTTTTGTTTATTAGCAATTTTATTAAGACTTGATTCTGGGCAAATAGGACATTTTATGATTTTGCAAGTGCTATTATTTGTGACCCTAAAGTTATATTGCAATATTACCACTTTTTTATTACATTGTTATGATAATATTATGTTTATATTAACAATAAGTCATTCTCTAGAAAGTGCACGAAAAAAGGTGCCTGGTCTAGTGCCAAGAACAAAACAGGTGTTTGGCCTAGTGCCAAGAACAAAACAGGTGTTTGGCCTAGTGCCAAGAACAAAGTTACAGCTTGTGGAATATTCCCTAACCTGTAGATTATTGCTATTTATATCTGACAAACATGTAATGATTAAAATGTACTAGGATGGCATAGCTGATTACAGTAAACATGCTAAATGTACTCTATATTAGTTCTCTGTATATTGCAATTAACTGGAAACATATGGAATGGGGGTGTGTGTGTGTGTGAGGTGTATCTCATCTATATAGTTATAACTGATCTATATTTTTTTTCTGCTGAATCCAATGATGATACATCGCAATGGCAATGTATGATACCATACCAGTTTGTTTCCAGTACTGATTAGGCCGCATGGTCTGCCCAATTCAAAGACCATATACATATTAGGTGCAAAATAAATAATAATCGATCTACTCAAAGAATAAAAGATCATTAAACCATGCAGGTTCCTTCTTTTTTTCTGGATTGTTCCCATAAAAATTGCATAAAAAATAAACTAACGAGATTGCCACATTTTTTATGGCTACAGGGGATTTTGGACCAAAACCAGTTCAACCTCAAACAATTCATCCCAAATGCTACTTTCAGTTTGGACAACTCAGCCCACATACATTTAATCAAAGACATATGTGTTACACATGCCTATGGTTTTATTAGGATATAGTGTGCTACTTAATATTGATGACATATGTGTTACACATGCCTATGGTTTTATTAGGATATAGTGTGCTACTTAATATTGATGATAATATTAATGGCATATGGAATAACTCTCAGTAATTGTCAATAGTGTGAATCACTGAAATTATTTTCATACCTGTGAAGTATAAAAAATTGGTCACAAGGAGAGTAACTCTTTTCAACATACAGAACATGGCTTTAGTATAATTGGTCATTATGTGCAAATGCTCTTGTTATACATGTATATATAATTATTGTGATTACTAACATGTAAAAACGCAACACAATTTTTCAACATTTCATTATTTAATATAAAGCATGCTTTCATGAATAACAATCATACAAAGAATTGATACACAGTATAACATAAAGTATAACATTGAGCAACAAAGTGCCAGTGATCATAGTGCCAGCTCAGCTGATTATGTATTTGGATGGAATAAAAACAACATAAATTGAAAGTTATTTTAAATTAAATGGATTGATCAGACAAATGTTAGTTGGTACTGGATCAAGCATCAATGTCATCAAAGAGGTGACATTTAAAAGAATACCTGTCCAGTCCAACTTCATAAAACTGATACTAGTTAAAGTATACACATGCTGGCCCAGCACACACTATGCAGAAATTAAATGCTACAATTGAAATGAAGAACAAAAGATATCAATAAATTGTATCTAATTTTTGCTTCTTACAAGATGAAATCATGCAAATCTTATATGTAATCAAATATCTGTAGATATTTCAAATTGTCCCCATACACAGCTTCAGTCTGTCTTCTTAAGAGGATAACTTGTTTACAGATTCCCTGCACTGTCTTGGTCCCATATTCTATTCAGCCTTGTCTGCAACCTGCTGAACTTCTGGTGACTGTCCCATGTTTATAAGTCATCCTGCACCAGGTGCATATGTGTTGCGACAAAGGCAGCTTCGTAGCACAGAAAGGGCACTAGAATATAAATCCCTAGTCCATGCCCATTTGCCCTCTTGTTATTTCTTCTGTGCCATCCTGGAAATACACTTTTCTTATAAGAGTGTTTCATTTACCAAAACATTCAAATTTCGTATGCATTATAAGTTTTCTCTTACAAACTGAACTCTACAAACCCCACTTTTATCAATGAAACATGGCGTTTACCAGGGTTCAGACAAAAACTGATTTTCTGTGAATTTGTAGATTGACAACTGGTTTAAGTTATAAATTGCTGACATTTTTATCATATGTTAGTCAAATACCCTATTGGGAAGAGCGAGCACATGAAACATTTACTGTTCTTTAAATTAGCACCAAAATGTGATGGGGTTTATTTTGTTTATATCACATTACTACAATTTTCGGTATCACACTTGGATTGTGATTCAATCCATACAAAGGTCCTTTATGCATACTTCTTTGGTATAAAACAAAGATCAAGTAGCAATCACTTTCCATCATTTATTTCATTAACTACAACTACTGTTATTATTATTATTATTATTATTATTATTATTCCAGGTAACTTACCCATGCCACAGTTGTTATGCTGACATCGTCAACACAAGTCGCACATGATCCTGTGCTGCTGTGGTCAAACCGCTGAATTAGACATGATGGACAAATTATTAATGGTGAAAACAACTTCTAAAAACTATAAAAACAAATTTGAAATATATTACTTTTTTAAATGAAAGATGGGTAAGCTAAATACAACAATACAACTATTTCCAGCAAGAAATCACAGCAGATACAGAAATATTTTTTTCTTCAGTTTAAATAGGCACATTTTTAGAGGTGGTATTTCAAATATTCTACTTGTGATCATTAACAAGTATCAACTTTTTTTACAAACACTTATTAAAGGCTAATAACTTTGAGGGTTTAGCATATTGGGGAAACTTTCTCTATATGTGTGATATTTTACAGGACCATTTTTCACAGTTATAAACAGGCCAGTTGCAATAATACTCAAAGTTTTAAATACAACTGAAAGAACACAATGCCACAAATCCATTTTGAAACAAAGACAGCATGCCACCCATATATAATGTTTGTAACATATCTTTCATTTACAAAAACATGAAAATGTCATCTGTGATGTTTAATTGGGACATTAATGACAGGCACAATTAGTCATGTCATGATAGGCATCCAGTCAGCTACTCAACATGACGCCGGATAACTGCATCAGTAACACTGTTTAGAATCATGTATGGCATTATAAAGTTTCATGTGGAGTTGTCACTACTGATGTTGTCATTACTGATGTTAAGAGGTGGTTCTTTGCTATTATAATTTGTGTATGTTTACAATAAGTACAAACTTTTATGATATATTTCAAAATTTAATCACTATCCTCTACATTTTTTCTTATTTATATCAAAGTATTAGGATCTTCTATCTGATGACAAATCAGCAATTTTACTTTAACAGTAAATTTTCAAGCATCCTGATATGTAACTTATTATGACCTATTAAATTTTTTTAATTTGTGAATAATGGTAAGAATGATAATAAATTGAAACTCCTGTAACTTTATGTATTTTAACCCTGATTATTTGCACTTCTAGAGAAATAAGTTAAGAAGCATACAAGACAGTTCTGAAGTTGCAAAACATATCCACATTGCCAATTCATTTTTAAAAAAATTGATAAGCTAAATCTAATATACATGTATTTTGCTTACAACTTTACAGTTTTATTATAATACCATTATGATTTTTCCCAATTTGATTATTTTAGCTTTTGAGACCTAATATCTCTCAAAACCAAAATGATAACAAATCTAAGAACAGCTTTATGAGTGCTAAATTACGTTTCTCTTTGTGATTTTTCCAATAAACTTGTATTTTCTATGTGCTATTGATATTGCTCTGCAATATACCGTACATGTATATTTTTACAGAGTGTATATACAATGGTGTCACAGGCAGAAGTAGACTCCTGTGAAGTGCATTAAAACTGACGTAATACACAAACTTTCCGACAGGGGGTTGTCTGGTTGAAAGCATGCCATGAAAAGTAGAAGGGAATATATTATTGTCATTTGATATGCATGGTTTGCTAAAATAACTACTGTATATACTTGTGTATAAGCCCAGTCAAAATGCAAACAACATAGACCCTGATCTGCCATCGCATAATGCACCGGCAGATGAGGGTATATGTTGTTTGTTCTACTGATTAGTCCTTACAAACTGCGTTGATCCAGATATGCCAGCACATTATGTGACGGCAGATCTGGATCTATGCAGTTTGCAGTTGGTATTAGATTATACGCGAGTATATACAGTAATGTTTCAAAATGAAATGAGAGGTACAGTATCACTATGAAAGGAGTATATTTCTGAAAAGGTGAAAGTAGTTGCTTAAGTCCGACAAAACCCAGGACTCCTGGATACAATCAAAAGTCTATTATATAAGAAGCCATCATTATGTAATATAAATAAGAGGGAGAAGAGAAGAAAAAAAAGGAAAGAAACAGAAAAATGAGAGAGAGAGAGAGAGAGAGAGAGAGAGAGAGAGAGAGAGAGAGAGAGAGAGAGAGAGAGAGGGAGAGGGAGAGAGAATACTGATTATCAACGTAATGGAATTTGTCACCCAAATCATTATTTTATCATCTGGTACATTTTCTTTCTTCATATAGAATAGTTTAACATGCAAATTACACACACTAAAAACATAACTTTTGAACAAAATATTTTTTTAAATTAGAAATTTAAATAATATAAACAACACTGTTGCACACAAGATCCAAAGGGCAGGGGACAGTGTGTCCTCCACCCTCCAAATCTGGGGGACACACAACATTTTAGAGGGACAAAAGGAAAATAATAGTACATAATGCACTAATAGTGCTATAAAAATGAGATCATTTTATTTGCTTCTACAGTTTTGCCACCTTAACTTTGTGGTCTGCACTGTACTATAATTTTTATTGAACACTTATATTATTGTAATAAAAGTTTTATCATGTTCTCAAATAACTCATGAATACATTAACATGTTTGAATATCTGGTTAACATGAAATGAGCTGCACCATTCCATTCCGGATCTTGTTGTCATTTACCTTTAGTGTACTCTCATTATCTACCAGCATTTATTATAATAAATACCTATGTTTTCTGAATTACTTTTCTTTCCAAACAAACAAATTAATTAAACGACAAATTGTATATCTGTATAAATTTTGTCTCTTTTGTCATTATTTCAACCTCAAAATAAAATAAATCTTCCTCATCATAGGGACACAGGGATGACTTTAACCTCGAAAATATGTTACACTAATGGTCGTCAAACACTTTACGTTGCAACTCGGCCAATAAACCTTGAATGTTTTCAGTGCCAAAAACATTGTTTTAAAATAGATATTCATTGCCATCTTACAGTTTTTATCACCTTTTGTGACTCTGGCCAATGCTAGCACCAACAGAGACATGGATGGACATCAACTAATGAGAAGCTATAGGCGTATTTTTTAAAAAAATGTTCTGACAAAAAAGCGGGCAGTGTATGTGTGGGGGGAGTATCACAGGGTCAAGATTTGATGGACATAGGACAAAAAATTGCAGGAAACACTTGAGCTTGCACTAAATGTGCAACACTGAAACAATAACTAGAAACACATCATACTCATATGTATAATAAATCAATAATGATCCTTATCAATATTACTGAATCATGCACTTTTTATAGACTATATTAAAGTATAGTGGGCTGAAATGTCCCTCATATGTTGGCTGAACCCTTCCCATTTATGTGGTGGGCCAAAAGATCCCAACCAAATCATCCCAAGCCAAACTGGTTTGGGGCAAAAATGACCAGTAACTCTATTTAGCAAGCAGGCAATTGGGATGCAGGCTGATTCAGACCAGGCTCATTTGGACCAAATTACCAGCTGACTCAGACCAAAAGTCAGACTGATTTGGACCATATTACAGTCTGATTCGGACCATGTGATGTGAAATTTTATTAAGTTATGTCTTAAATTTAAATGTGACATTTACAATTGTTTAAAATATTATATTTCTCAACATTTCCCAGGTACACAGAGCAATTCTAAACTTTAAGGAAACAAAACCCCGATTTTACAGCGTAGTTCTGTAAAAAAAATCAAATAAAATAATGTAAGACTATTTATCTTGCATTTCCAATTTAATAGCGAAATATTTTCAAAGCAACTCATTCACTTTTGTGCAAAATTGAAATAGTTTATTTTATTTTACTAAGAAATAATGCAATTACTAACACTGAAAAAAATCATGAAAACAGGGCCCATGCAGTAACATTTTTGTTTTGTCTATATATATATATATATATATTGATCTGAGTATGTTAATGCTTTTGTTAGATTTATGTAGAATTTGTCTTCATCATGTATATTGTACTATGTACTAATAGTGCTAAATAACACATATACTAAAAAATGACACTGGGTTCTTGTCAAATTTATGATTTAATTCAATACAATATCATATGTCAATATGATACGTCTATATTCTGCTAATCTTGTGAACCTCATATTAATTATAATAAAGAAAATGAAAATGTAACAAAAATGGCAGTGTTATCTCTGTTGAAAGATTTTGAAAATGATGATGAAAGTGTCTTCCCCATATTTAAAGGAATGACTATTTGATCAATGCTGCTAAAATTGTCTAATCATATTAGCAGTCTGTTTAATATTTTGTTTGATCAGTATTCCCTTAATTAATTAAATTGCAAACAATAATAGTGAAATCAACTATCAATTTGCAAATCCTGTTTGATTAATTCTGCTATAATTAAACATCATTTTTTCAATGTCTTTTTTAATACTTGGTTTAATCAGTACACCCTTAATTAATTTCATTGCAAACAATAATAGTGAGATCATTTGACCATCAATTTGAAAAACATGTTTGATTAATGCTGCTATAATTAAAGCACTTTTGTTGTCATTTTCCAATTTACTGAATTTAACACTATTCTAAAACACAAAATATACTTCTGACTTTAAATAACTTTGTTATCTTTTGTTACATTAAAGTGTTATAATTATTATATATGTATTAATATAAAAAAAATATCTATTCTCAAATCATGCTCTTAATGGATTTAATAAGTGTTTTAAATGAAATATTTATGTTCATTAATATTGGCAAAATTTTCAAAGGTTAGAATGAAAATAAAATAAGTTGGTTTACTGGTTTGAGATTTTACTCACAAGATAAACTTTCAACAATAACAGAAAAGTAAGTTTTAATATTGTGTTACTCATTAATAACTCTATATACAATATTTATATGGTAAAAAATAAAATGCAAAGAAAACACAATTTGCATCACTTTGTTTCTACCTGACCTATGATCACTCTTCAACCTGTCCTATCGCTACCAAAACTACTAAAATCTTATCTTGACAAAGTACCACCCATTGTTTAACAGTCAAGCGTGACTGTATCATCATATGATGTAGATGTAGATGCTTGTGAAATCAATACAAGCAATGGGTCAATTTATGTTCATTACTGTTTATAGTGATGACAATCAGATATACTGGCCCGATTTATGAAATGTTTCAAAATGTTCTTCCAGGACATAAAATTCAAAGAATAACTTTGTTTTCTTTGTTGTAAACACTTAAAAGTTATTGTAGTTTAAAAAAAAAAAAAACTAACTGATATCGTCCAACCTACTGATTTCATTCCTCTCCTTCAATCATGTGCCATGTTTCTCGCGACCTAATGCACTTGTGTCGAGATAATGACATCATCAACTGTGTCACCAGCATTCTTCAAGAGTGACAGCAAGTATTTAATAAGTAAAATCAGGCAAAATGAGATTTAAACAGGTAATTTCATGTAATTTAAAAAAATCAGAATGAAAATCTATATTTTCACTAATGCCTTATTTGTGTCCAACATGTTGGACTTGAATTTTTTTGTATTATATTCTAAAGATAGGTCCACTGATCACATGTTGGCTTTGTTTACATAACTTGAACGGGTAAACCCACTTTAGGAATTTATACAATGGCAAAGCCAATGTAAATATTTGGTTTTAATCATGTGGGGTTCTTATACAACATAAGAAAAATTTACACTGGAAATGTATATTCACTATGGACTTTTTCGTTTTAGTATTATCTCATAATAAAAATATATTCTACATCAAAAGACATTGAATCTATTATAATAAAATGTGTGTCCATTCACCAGTATCTATTTTAAAATTTTCTCTCACTCTGTCTCTCTCTCTATTAATTCATGTATTTATATGATAAAGAACAAGCAAGCAGTAATGTAAGTGCACAAACTGCATAGAGAATGAGAATTTTGTTTTTTATTTCAAAAACATGGAGATGCTATAAACTAATAATATCCATACCTTGGCCTAACTGGCACATTCCGGTCATGTGCCACGTGACTTTTTAGTCAGTGTCACGAACCATGGATGCTATTTCGGAAATAAGTAAACTTACACACGCTCGGAAAAACGGTAATTCTGAACTAATGTACATGAATGCCAACACATATTTAACCACGATTAAATGAAGTAGATATAGTTGAACACTTTTATGGTTATTTGAATATATTCTCACAATATTATAACGAACGCGTTAAATTCACGTTATGGGCACGAAATATGGATGTTCGAGGATAGCTCATAACTGTTTTTGCTCTAATTTCGGCTAGAAATATTGAAGAACTTGTGTAAATTTAAAAGCTTAAAATCAACCTTTTACATTCTCTTACTATATTTGAGAAAACAACAATAGCTTCTAAAATAAACCAGGTATGTGTGTTCCGTTGTTATTCCTATATTTAAAATCATCTGAATCAGCCAGGCATTTGGTCCGAATCAGCCCGTAATTCGGTCTGAATCAGCCGTGGTCCGAACAAGCCAGCATTCGGCTAATTGTACCCTCAGAACAAATAATTTAGCTATGACACGCACAGCTTTGCTTTCTTGACAGGAAAACTCTCCACTAAAAACACTTTCGTTTTCAATCGTTTGTCTGTCACTATCCATTCCACACTGCACAACCGCCGCTAAATTAAGTGAAAAACACCGAGACTTCTAAAGTTTATCCATTCTAGATGGCGCTTATTGTTACAGTCATTTTATGTTTTCCGTGTGGGAAGAGTTAACAAAGTCTGTGATTGACAGATGCTTAGCTTATTTCAAATTATAATTCACGCCTCCATACAGCTTGGAAGAGCACATCCAGTCTGTTACAGCTGTATTGACAACTCATCACAAACGTAAGCACTACAGGAAATCCGTGTACAGTAGAGTATTTTCAAATTTTGTTGGATCTATATCTGACCGGAATAAGGTAACAAGATATAGCCACGCATTTAAATAGAAGAGTCTATATTTTAATAGCGAATACATTTCTTTGGTAAGTGTTACCGGTCAACGATACCTCTAACAGCTGTACTATAAGGTCGAACGACTTAGAAATCCACGAATCGTCAAGAATGTTTAAAACGCGTACAAATTCCACCCCGAAACTCAAAGTCTTTCGTAAGAAGTGTTAAATGTTACAGGATGAATAGTCACTATTATATAGTGCAAAACCGGGGATTCCGCTCGCCAACACACATTGTGGGTACAGTAGGGCTGTCACGTGTACACAACAAATTTGTCAAGGTTTGCACCTATTTTATGAAAAGAAACGAATCTTTAAACGTGTTTTTACTTTTTTGTACTAGACCATAATGAAAGTGGATTTCTCAAACTAGAAAGTCAGTGTGATAATCGGTCTCTTTGTAACTGATGTTTAAGAATAATGACATTTGTTGCTAAAGTATACAAGTATGTCGTTTGAACCCAAATTTTGCTTGGGCAAGCTCAAGTTTGCATGGTGATTGGGAAAGTCGACATATTTTGATAGGAAGAGTGGTCATAATGCATTATGTTCATCAAGTTTTATACTCTATGAACTCACCTCAATACATATATCAGTACCTTTATCAGAGCTCCCACTAGCAGTTGCATATTAGGAATCATTTCACCCCGAAGTTATCAACTTTAGGAGCTAAATTAAGATTTTTAGGAGTTAATGCTGATGATTGATACTAATTGTGTCAGAGTAATACAGTACTTTATTTCCTAGGGTAATAGAACACACACGACTGCCGATGATGTAGACTCAGATACATGTATGTCGACGCATAATGCACTGCCACTGGTCAATATGGTTCACATCAATCATCAGAAAAAAACAAGACAGATTCTGATCTGCAAGCATATTATTCACCAACATGTACATCATACAGAGTAGTGTAAGCTGACTATATATGGGAAATATGGTATTAAACCCTTCTTTTTCCAACTCTCATCCAGAGGGATACTGCAATCAACTGACAGTCACATGGTGGAGAAGAAAAAACATTGTTAATATATGGTGTTTGTTCAGTACTCACCTAGATGGATACAGACAATTACCTGACCAGCATACAGTAGGGTATGATAACTAGAGATATTGCTAATGTTTGTTCAGTACTTGTCTAGAGGGATATTGGCAATTTGAACACAGGAAGTAAACAGAAATCCACATGAAAATCTCCAAAACTGGAAAAAACTTAATGTGATTATTGCTGACTTATTTACCTTGGTTTGATTTCTGCATTAATGATCCACACAAGAGAGCATATCCTGCATCAGCTTTGTCAGATGTGATTTATGCAATATTTTGTGTATGTGGAGCTTTGTTTATAGCATTTATATGCACTGCATGCTTCTGTTACGTATATGCCTGCAATTTCTGTGAATCCTTTTTTTCATGGTATGCAGTCAGAATCTTTCACTTCCATCAGTGTCAAGACCATTCCCTCATTTCTCATCAGACATGATATGAATGCTTGCCGTCTGAAGCAAGTTTTCACAAATAAGGAATAAGTATTTATATTTAAACTTGTTGTCAGTTACATTTTAATCCAAATATTTGTAAGTATATGGGATTCACTGACTTTAAAGTCCTAACCTAGCCACAGGCAGTCGGTGAGTAGACTTCTTCCTAATCATTATGCTGGCCCAGTGCTCAAAGAATTCTTTTTTCAGACACAGGCTTAGGGCATGTGGTTCGAAAAAATCATTTGCTTTGACTCAGAATCCACTTGTTTAACAGGGCCATATTATTTTACTACTGTTTTGACAGTGTTAAAACTGCTATACTTAAAAAATATATATAAATGCTTTAAAATGAATAATTTTCTGTATGTTTTTGCCTCTGAAAATAGTTTACTTCAGACAAAAATGGTGTGTTACTTTGTCTACCTAAATTTTGATTTCATTTCATTTCATTAAAGCAATGTTTTCTCCAGGTCCATATGTAAACCAGTACTCAAAGTGTTTAAAGAATTTTTTTTCAGACACAGGCCCAAGGTTGGTGAATTTTAAAAATTCACAAGCACTGACTCAAATTCCATGTGTCCAAAAGGTCCTATTTTTGTACTATTATTTGTCACACAATGTTGTATTTCTATACTTTAAATATGAGAAAAAAAAATCATATGAAATTGACTTGTGTGATTATTCAGATCTCAAAATATTTAACGTAAATCGATGTTTTCCTCCAGATCCTGATGTCAACCACTGTCAAATTGCTCAAACAATTTCCTTCTTACTCACTGGATCAGCAGGGTTGATGTTCATTATCATCTGATACGTGTCTTGCTTTATACAGTTTCTCTTCGCAATTTTGTCTTGTTCATAGGTGCCGCTTAATATGTTTAACCAGTGTTGCACTACTTACTCAAAAGTTTCTGTCAAAATCATTCTTTGGTCAGTCTTTTCTTTTCACCTCACTTCTGCCAAAGGAAGGCCATTAATCAAAGACTTAAAAGCCATTATGGACCACCTTTGATCCTTTATTACTTACAACACCTCAAAATACATCCCACATGTGGCCAAAACTTTCCAGATTTACAATACGGTAATCAGTTCACAGCTTATTATGTACACATGTTAGCCTTAATCCAGTTTATCAGCCATGCGTTCACTGCACTGGTCCCAACAACTGCTGGAACAGTTCCAGTCCTCAGTAGACTGGCTCTGGCTGGTTTCTGTAATGCATGGATAGAATGTGTAAAATACTGCAGGTTTTTTTTCTTTCTTTTTTCATCTTTGTTAAAAAAATCAGTTAAGCTGTTTTCTTTCCCCGTTTTTATGATAATGTAAATATTGTTAAATTTTATGACTCTTTGCATAATTGTTTTATATAAGATACAAATGAAATTCTTCTACATTCATTATGTTTTATAAAATTCTATTTCATACCTAAAAACTACCTTTGAACATGGGCTGGTGTTGGAAATTGCAGAATAAATGCTGCATTTAGCAACTCTATATTAAATCCAAATTAGATATGAGCACAGTTTTGCTCCACAAAGAAATTTCAGCAGACCGTGTGTTTCTTATGAGCAAACTTGTCTTCAAAATATCGTTATAGAGCAAGGTTGCACTGATACCCAGATGGTACCTCGGTGTCCACTATATAAATTGAACTGAAGTTTCTACTGCATTTTATTCTATTTCTACCAGTATTGGACTCAAAATATTCAGAAGAAAGAATTTTAAACAATCTTATTCATTTCTTTCTTACATTCTTTATCCTTTCAAAATTTTAGCTTGCCTTGTGCACATGGCTCGATGTTTCAGAGAGATGCCAGTAGGAATTCAAAAAAAAGTTAACAGAAACTGAGAGGCATCTATGATACACATCATTTTATTGTTTAATGTGCCTGTGTATCACATAATGAATGCCATAACTAATAGGAACATTAGTAGATTATTGTTTCTTACAAATTAAGTATAACAAAAGGATTAAACATTTTATATTCAGTTATGTTAAGAGATAACCCATCATATGGGGAAATTAAATAACATATGATTGATTCTACTTTACTGCATTTCTTCACACATATACACCCACATACATTGTAAAATACAGCTTGCTATTATCCGTAGAGTAAGATCAAAACTAAACTACATTTAAGAACATTTAATTCGGTTGATCTTTCTTCTAACTGTTTTAACAGTATTAACTTTTTTTAAAAATGGGCCTGTAGTGTACTGTACTTTCGAGGAGGGCACAAGAAAAGGATCATTTTCAAATGTACTATAAAATATATACTGCATCTGCCGCGTAGGAAATGTGTATACGGTACTTCATTTTCTCCCAAACTATACAGAAAGTTTTGTTTAAAAATATAGGGAAAAATATTGCAATGGTCATTTCAAAAAAAAAAAAGGATTGTTGAACAGAAGCACATGTCAGCTTCAAGCTGGACAATGTAAACCAATATATCCGTTGAACCTAAAGTTTTGCAAAGCATCCAACAGCCACACGGTAGAATCAGGTTTAAATTTCGGAAAGTTTTTTTTTTCATCTTTATTTTACTAACATTTTGAATGTGACATATACTAGATAATAATAATCAAGATGAGGAGGGGGGGTCTTGTAAAGGCACTTTTAGCATATTATTGTCTATTTCGAACCGGTTATACTCATCCAGGACAGCCAAGGTTGGCTGCCTCAGTGTGTTCTTGGGAAATGCATTTAGCTCCAATTTCCTTGACATGATATCGTCAGTAATGTGTTAAAAGTGCCATTAAAAGCAACAACAACAGAAAACCCATCTTTATTACAACGCTAATCCTTAACTTGGCATGATGTTTTTGTATCTAATAGGACATATATATGTTTGGCAAATGCTAAATTCAACCTGCATTATCTTCCATAGTATTTAAGTGTAGGTGCATGAATAAAATGCATGTATCTCTGTTTGGATAAAATATGTATGTTTAATAAATATCGATATTTCAGCTTTCCACCAGTCCAGAAAAAAAACTACCATATTTGTTACAGTACATAATCATAAGTGAATTTCATGCCCCTCTAATCAAAGAAGCACATTTCTTTATGTCCACCAACTCCCCCTCTCTCGCTCTCAAAAGAAATAAAACAAAGGTGATCTGTGCTATTTAACAGCTCATTATGCAAGGGGTTTTGAAGTTTAAAGGTGTAATCATGCGGTAGAAAATGAAGACCAAGAGTTTTTACTGGACAAGCTCTAAAGCTTTGTCCATACGGTTAAGAATTTTTTAGTAGTGTTGTCACAGTGAAATGAGTGTGGGGTTGGATATCGGCAATGTTTTGCACTCTGCACATGGAATGGAGGTTCAGACCTGTTTAGTTGTCATTATACCTCAAGTGGACCATCTACCTGGAAGCCAGCACTACTTGCACTGGAAAGATTACAAGTGGATCCTTGATATAGGGTATTTATCTCTCAAGTGATATATTTCGGTTCTCAATTTAAAAAATTCTAGATATTTGAACTGTCACATTACTTTGTCACATGGCAAGTATGTCAACCTGGGGTTGAGAAAACAACATGAATTGGGATACTAGTACTTGTTTCATTTTATTTTATTGATCCAACTTAGAGTACATTAAACATGAATCAGAATAGCTTGTGTTTCTGATAAGGTATAGACTACAAAGCAACAAAGAAGACCAGTCCTCGTATTTTCGGAACATGTATAGCAAATAACTCAAGAAAAAAAAAAAACACCAAACTCAAATATTATACGTGGAGGAAATCAGCATAATTGAAATTTAGCAGGCTAATACAGGAACCACAGTTTAGAAGATCCTGAAAGTTCTACGAGTCTAACTTCATTTTAATCAAAGTTATAATACATCTAAGTTTTCTGATTTTGAGCTAGAGCTTGAATTTGGCTTGAAACGTTTAAAGAACACAGGGCCAGGAATTTAAGTATGCATTACCTGCAATCATGTTTTAGCAAGGTAGTATTCAAGATTAATTTCTAATCTTTCCAGTTCAAAGGGCTACAGAATTTAATATTTTGTTGTTCAGTGTCATCATATTATTCTGATACAAATCCTTATACTACATTTGATACGTTCCTCCAATCCCACCAAATTTCCAGTTTTTAATAAAAGTACAATTACAGAACATTTACTCCACATGTCAATAGAACCAGTGGCTACAAACTCTTTAGACTAAATGGAATAAATAGTGTTTTATTTTTTGCTAGACCATGAATTACTGGATTTTCCAAGATTAATAATTTTAATAATTCATTGGAGTGAAATTCAAAATATATTTTTTCACTGCCGAGTCGATAACATTATAACCAAGAAATTTTGAGCTATTTTTAGACACTTGTGTGGTCTAGTAGTATGTCCACCTCGCACACATACCAAGTTCAAACCCAAGTACATGTATGTGCATATAATATTACTTCAATTTTTGTTTTTAATGTGTTTGTTTTACCTTGAATTGGGAAGGAAAATTATGTTACTACACTGTACTGATATTTTTTGTGCAGATATACACAAAACACAGCAGAACATAAATGGTTAACTGCAGATATTATTGCATGGGAATCTTCTACTTCAATCTGTTTTACATATTGCAAGCCAATGCATATGAGCATAAAATAAAAAGACAATTTTCTTGCTCTGAGTGAATAACGGATACATTTAATCTCATGGGTGAAAACTTTACCTATTTTTCATGGCTTCACCACTCATGAAAATACTAAGTTTTTCACCCACTCGATGAAATATATCCATTGTTCACTCGTTTCAAGTAGAGGATATCCTCTCTATGATCTCAGTTCCTTTTGGGTGAAAAACATTATATTGGAGCCTTTTATAAGTTGCTAATCCCCTTGCATAGCCGAATTGTCAGGCAATCATATAGGTACTGCTTGATATATTTAACAAGCAATGCATTACCAGGGTTCTCAATAGGTGCATACCCCTGGGTTTTGATGATTGGAATTTAAATGTGACCTATTTCTGATGCATGGAAATTCCAACCTGTGTGTTTTTATGACGCACATTGATTAGGGCCTGAGCATCAGTCTTAATTACCCTTGATTCGGCTCTGGCATAATTTCCTACTGAGTGTGCACTGTCCATAACAAATTTACTGTACAGTATGTGTCAGTGATTGACATTTGCTAGACTGCTGTTTACCCCTTATCAGACAATAATATCACGCCTATGTAAAATTAATATGAACTGGGCAGAGCTAACAGGTAACTGGTGTCACACTTAGGTGTGCATAATTGATTCAAGATTAGATTGGTTTGAGATTATCTTTGACATTTATGATAGTTGATGGAAGTGGGAATCAGTTATGACTTGATTGGATTAACTTTTGATGAAATATCAGCATTTGTTTGATTGACCATCAAATTATAATCAATTGGACAAAACTAGAAAATATGGTGGCTTGCGAAGCCAGCTGTCAAAGTTAAGCAGACAAACTTTAATTGTGTTTTATTGTGATTATTTTCCTTCAATAGGCTAAACATTTAAAAATTCTGGTGTTTTAATTAATGTATCATTCGGTAAGAATTTACCAAACATTGATTTATTTCATGCTTTGGAACTCTTCAAGATTGAATAACTAGATAGAATAATTTTATTATATTAGATCTATTTGTGAACTCTTAAATCACAATTGCTCAAAGAAGTATATTTTCTTTTCTATCTCAGTCTCAGAAATGACCTGACAGTGATGATCATTCTGACCCTCAATCTCAGAAATGACCTGACAGTGATGATCATTCTGACCCTCAGTCTCAGAAATGACCTGACAGTGATGATCATTCTGATCCTCAGTCTCAGAAATGACCTGACAGTGATGATCATTCTGACCCTCAGTCTCCAAGAAACAGAAAGTTAGTAACAATTCTGAGGAGAATGAGAATACCGATACATCTCCAAAAGTTGTAAGAAAATTTAAGTAGGCAGGGCTGAGAAATTTTTTTTCTATCCACTTGTCCAGTGTGGTTTCAGAAAATTCACTTGTCCCACCTTACTTGTCACTTGTCCCACCTTACTTTTCACTTGTCACAAAATGGTAATCACTTGCCGAGATTTGATGAGATGTATGTACTTAATCCATAGAAAGAACACTCGAAATAATATACAACATATTTCTTAAAAGAATTTAATTTTTCAAAAACATTGGTTGATATACATATAGCTACTTCAGGTACATGTATATATGTTTTAGCTGCTGGATTTGAAAAAATGTCCATGTACATGTCTGCCACCTGCGTCAGCACTAAGCCAGCATTTGATAGCTGTGTCTGGGTTAAAGTCCTCAAGCTCTGGTCCATTTGGTGAAATGTTCATTAGGATTTTTAAACTCTCATGGTTTAAGGAATTCTCACACTCAGTAGCAGTCTTACGTTTTATCCCTCCACTTTCACAAGAATTTTCCTTCTTCGAATTGACCTTATTACCTTCCTTGCGAAAATAATTTAGCAAACTCATTTTATCCACATATCAGCTTGCTTGACAACTACTTCTAATGTGATAACAAACATTTTCTCTTTTAAATACGAACAGAGACAGCTCACTAATTTTTAATGTAATTGTTTCGCAACAAACGCAATATCGCACATGAACATTAAAAGAATCATTACTGTCATTTAATCAGTTCATAAAGGAAACCAACACTGATGTCGGTTTCATTAATTTAATTACACTGGCTCGATGGATTAAAATCAGAGTGATCCGCTCGTGTGGATCTGGTATCATGGTACCAATTGTTTTTCCATAGACCTTAATGTTAATGTTTGGTGAAATAAATATACCTTCTCTCCCACTTTAGCATGTGTGTCACACACTGTCATAGAGATCAATATTAGATTGTTAATTTGACAAGGACAGAACCAGGTACTCAGTTGCATTTAAGAGAGATAACTCTGCTGGAACTAGACAAGGGTAAGAGTTAACGAGTAACAACAGACACATTTGCAGTGATGTGTATCACATTTTTAAAAAATCATAAAAAAATACAAAAATTTATCTACATATGAATTAACATAATCTCACATGTTGCTAAGAGACTTAACTTTTTTTTAAGCCAGACAGAAACTACAACTCTTACATAATACACCAATCACAGCTAGTTTTGTTTATTTCTGAATACAATGTTCCCTACACCTTAAGCTCCGCCCCCAGGGCTTGCACAATTGGTACTGTGATACCATCTGGTCTGAGTATACACAGTGCAACAAAGCCGCTTAAAACACTACTAATTAATTAAACCGGCTTTGTTTTGTTTGACGTGTTTTGATATGCCGATAATTTGGTCGCTTAGCCCAATGTGCAGTCAAGCGGTAACAGAACGTGCACGTATGCGATAGTTATCACTCACCAACTGTTGGTGTTATACAGGATGTAAATGTATACATGGAGAGGGGTAGAATCAAGTATTCAGTACGCCCGGAGGGCATAAATGGCCAAATAAGGTAGATATAGTGATTAAAGCATGAAAATAAGGATTTGCCTGACTTTTTTAAAATAGGAACAAAGCACTTGTCCCGGACTAGCGACTTGAAACTTTTACTTCCCCAACTTCGAAAATGAATAATCCAGGACATCGGGCTATGGGATTTGCTCAGCCCTGGTAGGAGTGGAAAAGTGAATTTCCGTGGGTTAAAAATGTTGTGAAAGATGGAAATACAGTGATGATATGTGACAGGTGTAATGACACTGGAAAACCAAACCCGTTTGCCACTGAGGGCAGGTCTAATCTTCAAAAATAAAGTATAAAATAATCCTTTTTCTGTTTAATATACCAAATATACACACATTCATACATAATTATAAAGAGAAACACTTGTTCCAAAATTATTAATGGCCATGTCTGTCTAACTTTCTGCTTTTGTTTCTTACAAAATGCTGTAGACATGTTTCTCTTTATTCAACATGAGACAAGAAATCTTAAACATCAGTTTGCTCCATGAATAATGAAAAATCTGAGCTATGAGCTCAGGACTGACAAAACCTAATATTGAGATTTCAGTTTTTACACTTGAGATTTTTATTTTGACTCTTGAGATTATGGGGTCATGGGTCATATGACTCATCAGTTTTGAAATCTGTGTGAGCACGAGACAGCCAATTATTATTCATGCAGAACAAGTGAGTGCTAATTATAGGAAACAAAAAAAAACCAATGAAATACAGAGAACAGAAATAGTACTATTCCGCATTCATGTGTAAAGTTTGTTATTGCTTCTCCCGCAAAACTACTTTGCAGATTTCCATAAACGCATTCATCCCACTGTATAATTGGTCCTAAATGAAATATTGGTACTCAGACATCCAATATGGCCACAACAAAAAAAAACTTGTTACTGCAACTCCTTCAGAATGGATTTTTGTCATATCAACAAGGGGCTTTCACTAAAGGATTTCTAATGATGTCTGGTTGGTCCTAAATGAAAATGATGCTGATCTGACATCCAGTATGACAGCAAAAGACATCTAATGATGTCTAGTTGATCCTAGATGAAAATGGTTCCACAAGAACATCCAGTATGGCCACCACAGTTATCACTCCTACACCTGAATGGATTGTCATATCAACATGGAGTTTTCACTAAAAGATTTATTATGATGTCTAGTTGGTCCAAAATGAAAATGTTGCCGACTGACGTCCAATATGGTTGACATGGCAGCCATTTTGAAAATCTTGTTATGGCTACTCCTCCTGAATGGAAAGTCATATTGATATGGGGTTTACACCAGAAGACTTATTATAAAGTCTAGTTGGTTCTAAATGAAAATGGTGCCAATCTGATGTCTAATATGGCCACGAGAGTGGCCATCTTCAAAATCTTGTTATCACTACTCCTCCTGAATGGATGGTCATATTAACATGGGATTTTGACTAAAATACTTCTTATGATGTCTAGTTGGTCCTAAATGAAAATGGTGCTGATCTGATGTCCAATCAAGCCATCTTGAAAATATTATTATCACTACTCCTCCTGAACAAAAAGTCATATTGACATGGGATTTTCACCAGAAGACTTCTGATGGTGTCTAGTTGGAGCTAAATGAAAATGGTGCTGCTTGCGCATTCAGTATGGCTGCCACTACTGCCAGCTTGAATATCTTGTTATCACTTCTCCTCCTGAATGAATGGTCATATCAACCTGGGGTTTTTACTAAAAGACTTCTTATGATGTTTCGTTGGTCCAACACGAAAATGGTGCTGCTCAGACATCCAATATGGCCACCACAGTGGCCATCTTATAAATCTTTTTATCACTACTTCTCCTGAATGAATGATCATATGATCATGGGATTTTTACTGAAAGACTTCTTATGATATCTAGTTGGTCATAAATGCAAATGGTGCCAATCTGACCTCCAATATGGCCACCACAGTGGCCATCTGGAAAATCTTATTATTGCTACTTCTCTTAGATGGCTGGTCATATTGACATTGTGCATTCACCAGAAGACTTCGTGTGATATCTATTTGGTCCTAAGTGGAAATGGTGCGCATCTGATATCCAATATAGCTACCATGGCAGCCATCTTAAAAATCTTGTTATTGTTACTCCTCAAAAACAAAGAGACATATTAACATGGGGTTTTCACTAGAAGACTTTTTATGATGCCTTGTTGGTCCTAAATTAAAATGGTGCTGATCTGACATCCAGGATGACCACCATAGTGGCCATCTTGAAAATCTTGTTATCACTACTCTTCTTGAATGGAAAGTTATTTGATATGGAGTTTTCATCAGAAGAGTTCTTATGTTGTCTATTTGGTCCTAAATGAAAATAATCCAAATTGGCCCTAAATATGGCCACTATGGTGGCCATCTTGAAAATATTGGTATTTCTGCTCTTTCCAAATGGATGATGGCTATATCAACATGGGCTTTTCACCAGTAGACTTGTGATGATATCTAGTTGGTCCTAAATGAAAATGGTTCCTCTCATACATCCAATATGGCTGCCATGGCAGCTTTTGTGAAAATCTTGCTGTCACTACTACCCCTGAATGGATGGTCATATTGACTTGGAGTTTTCACCATAAGACTTCTAATGATGTCTATTTGGTCCTAAATGAAAATGGTACCAATCTGACATCCAGTATGTCCACCACAGCAGCTAAGTTGAACATCTTGTTATTGCTGAAGAATATTAGAGATGGTTTCAACACTCAGCAGTTCACAGGATGAAATGGTCTTTATCTTGAATTCCTGGAAATTCTTTTTGCCCAGTATAGTGTCAGGCCCTAAGAGGGACTTTTGTTCTTTGATATGTATCAGTAGATATACATAATAGTCCCAAAAGATTGTACGAGATTTATTTACAGCGTGACAATGAAAAGTAAGAGATTTATTTACAGTTGACATGGAAATATGATATTTATTTACAGCATGACATGGAAATATGATATTTATTTACAGCTTGACATGGAAATATGATATTTATTTACAGCTTGACATGGAAATGTAAGAGATTTATTTACAGCTTTTTGACATGGAAATGTAAGAGATTTATTTACAGTTTGACATACAGATGTAAGATTTATGTACAGTTTGACATGGAAATGTTAGAGATTTATTTACAGTTTGACATACAAATGCAAGAGATTTATTTACAGCTTGACATGGAAATGTAAGAGATTTATGTACAGCTTGAGATACAAATGCAAGAGATTTATTTACAGCTTGACATACAAATGCAAGAGATTTATTTACAGCTTGACATACAAATGCAAGAGATTTATTTACAGCTTGACATGCAAATGCAAGAGATTTATTTACAGCTTGACATACAAATGCAAGAGATTTATTTACAGCTTGACATACAAATGCAAGAGATTTATGTACAGTTTTACATGGAAATGTAAGAGATTTATGTACAGATTGACATGGAAATGTAAGAGATTTATGTATAGTTTGACATGGAAATGTAAGCGATTTATGTATAGTTTGACATGGAAATATAAGAGATTTATGTATAGTTTGACATGGAAATGTAAGAGATTTATGTACAAATTGACATACAAATGCAAGAGATTTATGTATAGTTTGACATGGAAATGTAAGAGATTTATGTATAGTTTGACACGGAAATGTAAGAGATTTATGTATAGTTTGACATCCAAATGTAAGAGATTTATGTACAGATTGACATGGAAATGTAAGAGATTTATGTATAGTTTGACATGGAAATGTAAGAGATTTATGTATAGTTTGACATTGAAATGTAAGAGATTTATGTATAGTTTGACATGGAAATGTAAGAGATTTATGTATAGTTTGACATACAAATACAAGAGATTTATGTATAGTTTGACATCCAAATGTAAGAGATTTATGTACAGATTGACATGGAAATGTAAGAGATTTATGTATAGTTTGACATACAAATGAAAGAGATTTATGTACAGTTTGACATGGAAATGTAAGAGATTTATGTACAGATTGACATGGAAATGTAAGAGATTTATGTACAGATTGACATGGAAATGTAAGAGATTTATGTATAGTTTGACATGGAAATGTAAGAGATTTATGTATAGTTTGACATGGAAATGTAAGAGATTTATGTATAGTTTGACATACAAATGCAAGAGATTTATGTACAGTTTGACATGGAAATGTAAGAGATTTATGTACAGATTAACATGGAAATGTAAGAGATTTATGTATAGTTTGACATACAAATGCAAGAGATTTATGTATAGTTTGACATGGAAATGTAAGAGATTTATGTACAGATTGACATTGAAATGTAAGAGATTTATGTATAGTTTGACATGGAAATGTAAGAGATTTATGTATAGTTTGACATGGAAATGTAAGAGATTTATGTACAGATTGACATTGAAATGTAAGAGATTTATGTATAGTTTGACATTGAAATGTAAGAGATTTATGTATAGTTTGACATGAAAATGTAAGAGATTTATGTACAGATTGACATTGAAATGTAAGAGATTTATGTATAGTTTGACATGGAAATGTAAGAGATTTATGTACAGATTGACATTGAAATGTAAGAGATTTATGAATAGTTTGACATTGAAATGTAAGAGATTTATGTACAGATTGACATTGAAATGTAAGAGATTTATGTATAGTTTGACATGGAAATGTAAGAGATTTATGTACAGATTGACATTGAAATGTAAGAGATTTATGTATAGTTTGACATTGAAATGTAAGAGATTTATGTATAGTTTGACATGGAAATGTAAGAGATTTATGTATAGTTTGACATGGAAATGTAAGAGATTTATGTATAGTTTGACATTGAAATGTAAGAGATTTATGTATAGTTTGACATGGAAATGTAAGAGATTTATGTATAGTTTGACATGGAAATGTAAGAGATTTATGTACAGATTGACATTGAAATGTAAGAGATTTATGTATAGTTTGACATGGAAATGTAAGAGATTTATGTACAGATTGACATGGAAATGTAAGCGATTTATATACAGATTGACATGGAAATGTAAGCGATTTATGTACAGATTGACATGGAAATGTAAGCGATTTATGTACAGATTGACATTGAAATGTAAGAGATTTATGTACAGATTGACATGGAAATGTAAGAGATTTATGTACAGATTGACATTGAAATGTAAGAGATTTATGTACAGATTGACATTGAAATGTAAGCGATTTATGTACAGATTGACATTGAAATGTAAGAGATTTATGTACAGATTGACATTGAAATGTAAGCGATTTATGTACAGATTGACATTGAAATGTAAGAGATTTATGTATAGTTTGACATGGAAATGTAAGAGATTTATGTACAGATTGACATTGAAATGTAAGAGATTTATGTATAGTTTGACATTGAAATGTAAGAGATTTATGTATAGTTTGACATGGAAATGTAAGAGATTTACATACAGATTGACATTGAAATGTAAGCGATTTATGTATAGTTTGACATTGAAATGTAAGAGATTTATGTATAGTTTGACATGGAAATGTAAGAGATTTATTTACAGATTGACATTGAAATGTAAGAGATTTATTTACGGTTTGACATGGAAATGTAAGCGATTTATTTACAACTTGACATACAACTGTAAGAGATTTATTTACAGCTTGATATACAAATGCAAGAGATTTATTTACAGCTTGACATACAAATGCAAGAGATTTATTTACAGCTTGACATACAAATGCAAGAGATTTATTTACAGCTTGACATACAAATGCAAGAAATTTATTTACAGCTTCACATGGAAATGGATGAGATTTATTTATAGCTTGACATGGAAACTAAGAGGGTACTACATTTACATCTATTTAACTGCATTCATAAACATTTTGAGGGTCTAATTTTTTTTCTCCAAAACACACATTTAAATTAAAGATTAGAAAGAATTGCTCAACATCAGTAAAAAGATGAGTGTTGTTAGTCACTTTATGATTAAACACAAATGTAACTGCCTACAAAACTACATGAACGAGCAGCTTTTTCCAAATAAATCTATTGTGATTTTTTATTTCAGACTGTAACGAGATGAAGGTCGGTGTTCTATGTGTATGCCTAAGCATGTTGATATCCATCACCTATCAGCAGGTGCCAGGGGTAAACCCAAGCCACTATGAGCAGCAACAAGTACCCCAGCCACCATCAGGCAGTTACCAGCAGCCACCAACAGGAGGTTACCAGCAACCTCAACAAGGTTCAGGTTACCAGCAACCTCAACAAGGTTCAGGTTACCAGCAACCTCAACAAGGTGCAGGTTACCAGCAACATCAACATGGAGGGAGTCAGCAGCAGCCTCAGCATGGAGGAAGTCAGCAAGAAGCTCAACATGGACTCGATTATCACCAACCCCAGACAGTTGAAGGGCAATATGTACATAAGTTTGGTCAGGAGCAAATTCATGATGCAGAGTAAGCCCCCAGTTTTTCTGACTCTGTACAAAAAGCAATGATTCTGTTATTTAACATTCAGTTAGCAAGTCTTAATTGCAAAGATTCTTATCTTGTTTGCATTGAACTACAACTGTTTTTTTAGGTTTCTAAATAAACAAAATCTTGGATGAATAAGGTTATTACTATTCTGCCACAATATTTTCTTTGAGTAGGATGTACCGTATATACTTGCATATAAGCCGTGTCCAAATGCAAACAACATAGACCATGATCTGCCGTTGCATAATGCGCAAGCAGATCAGGGTCTGTGTTGTTTGTTCTGCTGATTAGTCCTTACAAACTGCATAGACCAAGAACTGTCGGCACATTATTCGATGGCAGATCTGGGTCTATGCAGTTTGCAGTTGGTATTATATTATACGCGAGTATATACGGTAGTATTTTTATAACTTGATAACTTGAATATCTATAGATTTTGAATGGCTTCCTTTTCTATACCATAATTATTATAAATTAATTTAAGTTGGGATCATGTAACAGATAAATTTGCTGAAATTACATGAACAGTTTCCTCTCAAATTATTTAAACATATCTCATCCAACACATCTTGCATTCTTATGAGTAAGTACTTAATAGGATTCGGTGGATGGTGTATGCAATGATATTGTAATCCCATGCAGGCTTAGGGATGTAGAGCAGGATCAATGCTCTCTCCTGCATGTCGTACAAGGTGACTAATGGAAGAATGAGCCATGATGGCTCAGTGGTTAGCCTACCTGACTGGCGATCAAAAGGGTGTGGGTTCAAATCCTACCATTGGATCAGCCAGGGTTAGCTATCATAGTTCCTTCCTGTTCAAGGCACTGTACTCCAATTGCCTCAGCACTAAATAACCTACTTGTGTTGCCATGCTTTAAAACACCAAACCAAACACAAAATAATATTGCATTCAAGGAAGAAAAATTTGTTTTAAAACTGTATTTTTGGACTAGGTTTAATCTGTGGCAGTATGCTAACAAGATCAAAAAAGATATACTAATTCATAAAAATTGTTTAGTTTAAAACTCTAGGCAGAAGGCAAAAACAGGCCTATTTTTGTTGTGTAGCACTGACATTTAGACATTTTTTTTAAAAAGCTGTTAGGAGTTTGCTTTTGTGCAGCAAATGTTATATCCAGTTAACCCTTATTGCTGAAGCAAGGGAAGTAATCTGTATGGTATAAATAATGTTGAATAGTCAAGATTAACTCCCATGATTTGCTGCTGCATCAACACTCACCATTGTCATCTACTAGGTTCTGTGCCAATTGACTGCAGTATAAAACATTATAAGCATTATATTTGACAAACTTTTGTATACTTCTTCCTTTTTGATGTGTATTATTCAATTATTTTGATTCTCTGAGAGAAAAGACGTTTCTTATTGATTTTATTCTTTCAGTTTAATTGTGAACACGGTTCCAAGAACTCATATTGTACATTTTCAAATAAATTCTTTGTCATTGTTAAGCAATCTTTAGTAAACACATGATGGCTTCGAATGGTATATGAGGTGCAGAGATTTTGACATTAGCAGTTGAAAACAAGTGCCTTAACTGCAAATAGTCCGAACTAAAATTTATTTTCTGTCTGAATATTTTTGAAGGAAATAAGAGCTGTTGTTATATAAGTATATTCTAGTGTCAGGTCATTAATCCAACACAAGCCATTGCCACCAGTAACATTGGGTAAACTGATTGCCAGATAAAACTATTAATTTTCAATGACATTCAAAATGTGTTTTCATTCATGATATAGAAGTGATAAAGGGATAAATGAATGTTGGATAATGGGGACTAACCTGTACCAAAAAGAAGACAAAAAATAATGCCACAATTTAAAAAAAAATATGGACATAAAAACATAGCTGCCAAACCGTGTTCAGTTATCTTGACTGGTCATCTGTTACAGTCACATCAAGGAACATTTGAAGGAAGTGGTCGATAAACCAAAAGAGCAGATGACAGATGAAGAATTGGAATTTCACTACTTCAAACTACATGATTATGATAACAACAACAAACTGGATGGGACAGAGATTACAAAGGCCATTACACATTTCCATAGTAAGTTGTATTTATTGCTCATCTGGAAGATATTGTTTTTATGTTGATTTTAGAATGATCACTGTCATTTTAGTTGCTAGGTTACCATATATACTTGCTTATAAATCGAGTCCAAATGTGCTGGCAGATCTGGGTCATGCAGTTTGTTAGGAGTAATCAGTAGAGCAAACAGCATAAACCCTTATCTGGCACATTATGCAATGCCAGATCAGAGTCTGTGTTGTTTGCAGTTGGACTGGACTTGTAAGTGAGTATATATAGTAGCTATAATCAGACCTGGGATTATCACCCTTCAGTTAATTCTTTTCATAGATATTTAGGGATTATCAATATCTTGTTTATATCATTAGACACGTCGTCAAAGAGAAATTACCTATACAGTTCTTCTTTGAATAAATGTGGGAAAAAAAAGTATTTGGTGTAAATAAATGTCAGGGCCACTGCTGCTTTTTATATGCATGTGAAAAGGCGGAGATGTTGTCTGTCCATCCATCTGTTACCATTTCTTTCCTGCACAGTAAATCTAGTTCTTTCCTGCACAGTAACTCTAGTTCTCCAACATCTGTAGTTACCAAACTTTGCGGATTTCTTGCACTTGGGGAAAGGAAGAAGCCTATTGATTTGGGGTTAAAAAGGTCAAATGTCAAGGTCACTGAGTGAAAGAAAAAAAATTGTGTCTGCATAATAACATTAGTTCTACATCACAGACCTGTACCAAAGTTTGTACATGGATTGCACTTGGTGTAAGGAAGAAGCACATCAACTTGGGGGTCAAATATCAAATTCACTGTGACTGAAAAAAGAAAATTATTTCCACACAATTTTCACTTCCATATATTTTACTTCAGTCCTAATCAATACATTCAAGTTGTTCTTTATGGGAAAAAAAAACTTTTCAACAGCAAAATATAAAATAAGTCATGTAATTTTTGTATGTCTTTATGACATCTTACCCTTGGCAGGTGACCAGATTTATTAGAAAATTAATAACATAAGATATAATTTGGAAACTACGTCTCTTATTGTAACTATTGAGTTTTTGATTTGGTTTACTCTAAATGCAGGGAAGAAACCAACAAAATCTGTACTGAGTCAAAGCATTTTGAAACAGTGTATTTCAAGTCACCTTATTGGAAGTATATATTAACTTGCTTTTTTCCACTTGACTTGGAGAAAACTATCACTCTGTGTTTGCAAAACTTGTTTCTCCATGCTTCACAGTTTTAACCTTCAGACCTCAGGTACCCAAGCTTCCATATCAAATATGTGTGAAATTCTCAGGGGGATGCGCATTTTCTAATGCGTCCCTATGACGTACCTCATTTTCACCTGTGATGCTTCCCTTTTTATATTTTTGGTCAGCCATGGCCAGTTTGTGGAATAGCTAATGGCTAGGCCTAGACTTAGGTAAACAGGCATAAAGCCAGTGCGACTAATTAACAGTTAACATGGCTCTCAACAGAGTTTCAGGATGAGGAGTCCTGGATGCTTCACTCATAGAACTCGGGAGTCCCTAGCCTATTTCTGAGAGTCCCTAGAATAAACTTGTGAGTCCCTCACTTTCAAAAGGATAGAAAGGAAAATAAAAAAGTATATAATCATTATTTTAATACATATCAGGATTGAATTCTTAGCCATTTATAATATCACACTAAAAAGAAAATAGTTTTCAGTAAATAGAATGTTGAGTTAAACATTATACATGTAAATTTATAATTTATGCTCCTACAACAACACTAAACACAAAAAAAATAACCCACAACAATGAAATTATCAACAATTTGTTTCAATCCAAAGAATGATCATTGGTGTAGTTTTCTCTGCAAGTAAAATAGCATCTCCATGCACACCAAAAAAACTTACATGAGTAACATCTGGCATTACACTGTACCATACGGTATATATAAACATAAATTACCATCATTAAATAAAACAAAGAAGGGATGAAAAAATATACCAAGCAGCATATGTGCAAAAAACTAATTCAAAATAAATATGTTAATTAGTAAACAGTGTTAAATGCCTTAAGAGTTGGCCCAAAGGAATAAAGGTTAGATATGACGTGGGCTGTATAGAAAAGATGAATTAATCTTGGTACATGTACGGTACCTAAATAGCTTCAGACTGCAGATGTGAACTGTTATGATGAATTCACACAAGCTTTAGGTACTGATACTCAGATATCACCAGTCAAATAGAACTTGTGACTATTTTTGTGCCTTTTGTTGGCAGTAGTGTCATTTTCATCGCAAGTATGTTTCCAGAAAAATTAAAACAGATTTTGCTGTCTCATTTTTACAGGTCAATGTACTTTTCTGCACTCTTTTAAAAAGTGTCTACTGATATTGTAGTGCCTTAGTCTAAATCACACATACTGAAGTAGCAGTTATTATTAGTATTATTATTATTATGATGATGATGATGATGTCAGACAATTTAAACACCATTATAAACAAAAAGGGTTATCATTTATGGGCCAAAGAATCACAGGTGCTTACATACACATGCAATAGAACTTCAGTTCTTTAAAGTCATCACATCAGAGAAGGATTAACTCAGGGCTCTCAAGGACCCGAGCTTCCAGATCAAATACATGTGAAATTCTCAAAAGACACACCCTTTCTCCCTGTAATGTGTCCCCATGACATGCCTCAGTTTCCCCTGTGATGCTCCCCTTTTTATATTTTGGTCAGCTGTGATCAATCTGCTGAATAGCTAAATGCTAGACTTAAGTTAACTGGCATGTGTGAGTAATTAACAGTTAATCCTTATGTATTAAAATAATGATTATATACTTTTTTATTTTCCTTTCTATCCTTTTGAAAGTGAGGGACTCACAAGAGTATGCTCGGGACTCTCAGAAATAGGCTAGGGACTCCTGAGTTCCATGAGTGAAGAGTCCACGACTCCTCATCCTGAAACTCTGTTGAGGGCCCTGATTTTCCTTTCTGTCCTTTTGAAAGTGAGGAACTCACAAGTTTATGCTCGGGACTCTCAGAAATAGGCTAGGGACTCCTGAGTTCCATGAGTAAAGAGTCCGCGACTCCTCATCCTGAAACTCTTTTGAGGGCCCTGAGCATGTTGTTTCAGCCCCTTAAGTAGGTTCCTAAGGTTAAGTCCCTGAAGATCTGGATAGTCCTCGAGACCAATGTCAGTTGCAGGTATAAATCTGTCTTTTCATGCCCAGAATGCATATAAGGTGGGAATCTCAATAGTGTCGTAGTTATGATCCAGTGGCAAAGATCCTGGGGCATGACCCAGAAGTCCCTGTCACTTCAGGGATTTATACATTTTATAAAGTCAGCTCGCCCAACATGAATAAAAAAATAAAATAAAATATGGGATATTTTAAGGAAATTGTGTTATATTTATTTTAACTTTTGTTTTCTTGTTATCTTAAAGGGATCGGACCACTAATTTATTTCCCATAGAACTTAATGCTAATATGTGAAAAAATAAAATTATTTTCTTCATTAGATTGGCATATAAAGCACACATTCATTAGTATTATTTTTTAAAATTGAAAAATGTGTTTTGCAACATTCCCTTGCACCTCGTGTTGCTAAACAGGGGACTCCCAAGTCTGCACCTAATAACATACCGTAGCCTTGCACCAAGAGTCCATATGTTATTTTGTCAGTGGGAAATTAAATACAGGATATCAAAATAAAAGTAAATATTTTGTTGTCAACTATAGTTCATAGATTGAAATTGTGTTATATTTATTTTAGCTTTTGTTTTCTTGTTATCTTTGTTGGCACCTTAAAGGGATCGGACCACTAATTTATTTCCTATAGAACTTTATGTTAATATGTAAAAAGAAAATATTTTCTTCCTTAGATTGGCATACAAACCTTACGTGCTTCCATTCATTAGAATTAGAGAATTTTTTTTAGCCTTGAAAAACAGGTGTTTCGCAGCATTTCCTTGCACCTCATGTTGCTAAACAGGGGACTCCCTGGTCTGCACCTAATAATATAGCTTTGCACCAAGAGCCCATATGCTATTTTGTCAGTGGGAGATAAATTATAGGATATCAAAATAAAAGTAAATATTTTGTTGTCAACTATAGTTCCTAGATTGAAGTTTATGAAATGTATAATGGAAAAATTAAATCCAATTACAAGCCAATTGGTGCATGTAGTTAGATATGTAGATAAGAAAGGGTTAGAATGCAGATATAGTTAGAAGAGCAGAAACAGTTACATTTTTCAGTCAGTAAATTTGTAAATCCTTGCATTAAAGCTAGAAACTTGATCAAGTTTCCTTTTATTTTTTGCCTAGATAAGATAGATTCATCTCATCAACTACATCAACAATTATAAAAACTAGACTGTTTGTAATGATTTATGTATTGTATACTCACAATTGAAGGATCTGTGAACACTTATTTTATCCATTTAATTAACAATTATCATCTAGTCACCTTGAAATCAGTGACATGCATCAAAATATTTGACAAGCCGACTTATGAGATAGAGAACACTTATTTTTATCAATTTAATTGTTTCCCATTCAGTAAGTATGTATTGGTCTCACGTAATCATCATGCAAACAACAGATTGTAAACACCACTTGTGGGTGCTACATTTTTGGTACATCAATCACACACTTTGAACAAAATCCTCCTGGTGCTTAATCATTAGAGATGAGTGCCTTTTATTTCCAAACACACCTGTCAAAGAAATCTCACAAGTTATATTATTAACAATTAACACCTACGCACCTTAAAATCGACAACATGCATCAAAACAATCTTTGACAAGCCAATTGTTTAGAGTCGGCAAGCTCACCAACTGCCTGAGGCTATGTTAGGACCTGAAAGTCAACGAATCCCAGAGACATACAAATATTACAATTAAATTGTGATGGATAAGTTAAAATATAAATATGTATTCTTATTTGTCAAAACTTGCTTTAAATAGTAAATATTCACATTATCACGTCTGTGTGAGAAAATGCAAGGTTGACCTTGACAATACCTACAAAATGGAAATCACATATGATAGATGAAAGAAACTGTGGCCAGTTACGTAATTGAAAAAAATTAACACTGAATAAAGGCGCTGATATATGATCACAGGTTATAAAACTTGCAGAACATAAATCACGACCATTTTCTCCCTTGCTTTCTCTCTCAGTTTTGTTTACTTGCAAGTACTTTTGAAACTTGAGCTTGCCCAAGCCGAATTTGAGTATGTCTCGGGAGTCAGGAAAGTTGATTTCTAAATCCTTGCACTTAGGACATTAATCACACATGCCAATTTCTTGACATATGAGACAAGTAACTCAGAAGTTCTTGGAAATGTATATAAAATTACCCCTACCCCCACCAGGGACAAAATCAGAATTCCAAAAATGTTGGCACAATCTACACTCATAGGACTATCATTGACACAAGTTTTCAATGTCTAGCTTGAACGGTGTTGAACGATTTGATGGCCATTACACATGTAAATATTTCTGACCATACATAAGTACAGACGGATGGTAAGACCGTTATCACAATACAAATTTATAGGCATGTCGATCATCACATGTGAATAATGTAAGTTACACTTCATGAGCACCTTTTTATTACCCCAACTGATTGTGCCATGGGCTATAGCAGTAGTAATGCCCATATGTCTATATGTCAGTCCATTTAAAAGATTGTTCCTGCAGCATAACTTTAGTTTACTGTTTTTTCCTCAAGCCTCATATGGGGCTTGTCCACGGGTAGAAGCAGAAGCCTATCAATATTTGGTACTGCTCGGTCCAAGATCAAGGTCACTGAACAGGGCTCAAAGTTAGTCTACTAGCTTGAGGCTAGTAAATTTTCTGTTGTTTTCATAATGTCAGTAGTCCAATGGCTAGTAAATCTTCTGTTGGACTTGTTGTTTTCATAATGTCAATAGTCCAATGGCTAGTAAATCTTCTGTTGGACTTGTTGTTTTCATAATGTCAGTAGTCCAATGGCTAGTAAATTTTCTGTTGGACTTGTTGTTTTCATAATGTCAATAGTCCAATGGCTAGTAAATCTTCTGTTGGACTTGTTGTTTTCATAATGTCAGTAGTCCAATGGCTAGTAAATTTTCTGTTCGACTTGTTGTTTTCATAATGTCAATAGTCCAATGGCTAGTAAATCTTCTGTTGGACTTGTTGTTTTCATAATGTCAGTAGTCCAATGGCTAGTAAATCTTCTGTTGGACTTGTTGTTTTCATAATGTCAGTAGTCCAATGGCTAGTAAATTTTCTGTTCGACTTGTTGTTTTCATAATGTCAATAGTCCAATGGCTAGTAAATCTTGATATCTGTCTGACATTTATTTGTGGGAAGCATTAGTGAAGAGGACTAGTAAATCTACCATTTATACTCGCGTATAACCTTGGTCCAAATGCAAAGAACATAGACCCTGATCTGCCGTACCATAATGTGCTGGCAGATCATGGTCTATGTTGTTTGTTCTACTGATTAGTCCTTACAAACTGCAAAAACCCAGAACTGCCAATGCATTATGCGACAGCAGATCTGGGTCTATGCAGTTTGCAGTTGGTATCGGCTTATATGCGAGTATATATGGTATTAGTCCAGTGGCTATACAGAAATCTTTGTTAAATTCTAGCCCTGCTGAAGATAAAAATGGGATTTTCCTTTCTGCATGAAAAGTCTCTTTTTCTTTGCCTAATTTTCATATAGCTTCAAAAGTAAATTGCACTTGGGCAGGGGCAACTCACTATTGATTCTTAGGATGAGATGTGCAAGGTCAAGGTCACTGGAGCCAAAATTGTAATTTTATTCATTTCTGCTTAATAAGTCAAGTTTCCTGGATCCAAATTTCATCAGACTTAATAGGTACAGTAGTCTACACTTGAGCAGAATGGAACTTCCTATTGATTCTTGAGCCCAAAGGTCATGGTTACAGGAGCTACAAATTTATTTTGTGTTCCAATGTAATCAGTCTATTTTTCGCAAGTTACCAGCATCCAGCTTTTATCAACTTCACAGTTGCGTTACATAAGAGGAAGGGCAGCATATAAAGTAAAGGTTGGTTGGTCGGGGATGGACCAGCCATTCTTCTGATGTCAATTTTTACACACCTGCCACACAAGACAGAGCATATCATGCATGATGTCCATTTGTTCAACCGTCCATCTACTCCCTATTTAGTTTCCATACAATAGCTCAAGTTCTCCACCATGTACCATTACCAAACTTTGTGAATAGCTTGCACTTTGGGCAAGGAAGAAGCAGATTGATTTTGGGTCAAACGGTCCAAGACTGAAAGAAGAAAATGTTTTTTCACATGGTAACTTTAATTCTCCACTTGTAGACCTGCACTAAATTTTGGATGGCTTGTATTTGGAGTAATTTAGAAGTCTATTAATTTGGGGTCAGAGTCAAGGTCAATATGACTAAGAAATAGAAAAATTTCAGTTCTGGACCATTTAACCAAATTTGTGGATGACTTACACTTTAGGTAAGAAAGAAGTCTCTTGATTTTGGGATCCAAAAGTCAAGGTAACTGACCAAAAGCTGACAAATGTTTTTTTGCATAATAAATTGAGTTCTAAACCATGTACCTTGTTGAAAGTTTGCACTTAAGGTATGAAAAGGTCTGTTGAATTTGGGGTCAAAATGTCAAAGGTCAAAGTCATTGTGATTCCAAGAAAATTAGATTTTATAGAATAACTTTTGTTCTACAGTAAGTTCCTTAACCAAATAGTGTGGATGACTTGCACCTAGGGTAATAAAGAAACCTATAGATTTGGGCGTCTAAAGGTAAAATGTCACAGTCATGTTAAGTATAGTAAGAAAATAATGGTTCCTCACAATAACAAGTTTAAATCAAGACTGCATACCTTGACCAAAGGTCCACATCATTGAGACCTGTTGGTCAATAATCTCTAGAGTCAACCATGCCGTACTAATGGCTATATAGATGACAGTTAAACATGGGGTGGGTATATAATGTGCCATCCATGGAACTCTTGTATTAATAGTATTATTACCTGTTCTGAGCTTAGTATTCTCTATCATTCTCCAGGCCCACTAGCACATTAGTAAAGGAAAATTCACACCAGATTTATGAGCTTGTTCAACATCGCATCTTATTGTCTTATTTAAGCACTCTCTGTGCAAAATTTGATGAGAGAGTGAGAGTTCAGTATGGTTCTTTATGAGACATCTTATTGTCTTATTTAAGCACTCTCTGTGCAAATTTTGATGAGAGTTCAGTATGGTTGTTTATGAGACATCTTATTGTCTTATTTAAGCACTCTCTGTTCAAATTTTGATGATAGTTCAACATCGCATCTTATTGTCTTATTTAAGCACTCTCTGTGCAAATTTTGATGAGAGTTCAACATCGCATCTTATTGTCTTATTTAAGCACTCTCTGTGCAAATTTTGATGAGAGTTCACTATGGTTATTTATGAGACATGAATATAAACTCCTTCAGCTTGTTTATATCTTACTATGTATGGATTTTGCACACCGAAGGCACAGTCATATAAGAATAATTTCTTTTGAAAGAAAATAATTTATAAAAATATGCTCGTTTAACATACTACATGTATATTGTTTTTAATTTTTCATAATTTTTATTATTTTTGTGGGTGTATGAATAATTATAGGTAAAAATATTGATCATAATTTCTAGGTGATTCTTATCTACAAATGATTTACAAAATCTTATTAAGAATATTAAGTTGTTCTATGTACAAACAACTAGAGTTATTCTATGTACAGACATCTAGAGTTCTATGCACAGACAACTAGAGTTGTTCTATATACAGACAACTAGAGTTGTTCTATATACAGACAACTAGAGGAGTTGATCTATGCACAGACAACTAGAGAAGTTTTTCTATGTGCAAACTGCTAGAGGGCAAAATATAATTAATGATTTGTATGGCTTGATGGTGTACTAAACTTAGAGGATATGAAAACTTACAGACAATACGTTATTTATATTTTGAAGGTACACACACTCACAATTATTTCACAAAGCTTGCTTGTGATGAAGCATTTATACAAGTCATATTTAGTGCAATATTTGCTGCCTTATCACTCTCATATTGAAGGGTTTAACTCAATTGCTGTAAGGACAAGTGACCTTATGGTATCATCCTGCATCCATCGTACATTGTTAATCATGCATTGTCTATCAACAGTTGCTGTTTTCAACTTCTTAAAAACCACTGGACCAATTTTTACCAAAATTTGGTAGAGAGCATTCTTGCAGGAATGATTTCAATTTTTTTTTTACAAATGATGACGATCTGCCCTCAAATATGGCAACCATTACTAAAATATGAAGAAGAAAAAAAACTTTAAATGACTTCATCGCCAAAACTGCACAACATAATTTGACGAGTTAGTCCAAAGCATCCTGGCATGGAGGTCTTTCTATTTGTACCAGGTGATATGGCTGCCATTACTAATAATAGATAAGTAAACAGAATTTGAGCACATTTGACAGAAAGCATTCTGGGATGAAGGTCTTTCAAGATTATACCAGTGATAGTGGTTTGTCATCATATATGGCTGGAGTTAATACAAATAGAAAAACCTTTAAATGACTTTCTTAGGAACCTCTCAACAGAATTTGAAGAAATTTCACACACTATCCTGGTACGAAGACTTTCAAAGTTAGTACAAAAGTTGCTGAGCCACCATAAAATAGGCTGCCATTACTAAACATAGAATCTTTTAATGACTTCTGAAAAACCACTCAAATATATTTGACCAAATTTGAAAGAGGGCATCCTGGCATGAAGTTCCTCAGTTTTCTTTTACAAATGATGCAAACCAGCCATCAAATATGGCTCACATTACTAAAAATAGATAAACCTTTAAACAACATCTTCTCAAAAACAGATCAACTGAATTTGAGCAAATTTGACATCAAGCATCTCAGCACCAATGCCTTTTAAGTTTGCACAAGTGATGTTGATCTGCTATCCAATATGGCAGCTGTTAAACAAACCTGTAAATGAATCTTTCATAAACTGCTTTGACCAAATTTGACAGAAAGTATCTGGTATAAAGGCTATTCAGTTTCTTACAAATGATCAATATGGTCACAGTTACTAAAAATAGAAAATCTTAACACAACTTGTTCTAAAAAACTGCTTTATAGAATTTTGACCAAATGTGACATAAAGCATCCTGGTTTGAAGACCATTTAATTTTATTGTAGAGCCTACCCTAGTGGGAAGTGAGACATTGCAGTCATTTTTCTGGTGGTAGTGGTGGCAGCATCATCATCAACATTTATTAAGATTTGGGTTCAAGTTTTTCAGCTGAAGATAGTGAAAGTAGAGTCACAATCAACCAATTGTTTTCATAACCAATCAACAGAATTATAAAACATTGTAACAGAACTAACCCAGATTTCTTGATAAAACACTCATTTTGGGTTTTAGACAGATATACTGTATATACTCGATTATAAGTCGACTCGACTATAAGTCAACCCCCCCTTTTTAGGGCTGCAAAAAATGAATTTCTCTTTGACCCTCCTTTAAGTCGGGGTATATTTTGGAAGTCAGATCCGTCTGAAGGGGTGACTTCTTAGTGAGTCAGAAACGCACTTTGGAAATATAAGCAAGCCAAACTGGATATGAAAAATAAAGACAAAACCAGCGTAAAATACAATTATATAATTGAGTGAAATATGTCACAAATAAATTGACAACTTGCAATTTGTCCATCTTTGTGTAATAAAGTCCATTGAAATCCATAATGCTTGACATTTTAAATCCATTTATATGATAAATCCACGAATTCAATTATAGGTCACATACCGGTATAAAAATAGAAGTTCAGAATGATCCGATTCACAATATCCCATAATATGTTCATTCCACACGTCGTACAAATAAACAATGAAAGTTAAGTCCACTTTTTTGTGATTCACGGTATCCTATAAATGTCACTATCTAATGTCATCTGGTACAATGTCCAAGAATTAATCCTCATTGTCTGATAAAGATCTGAAATCCTACATCGTCGTCTAGTCATTGTAAATCGTCGTAGTCTAGTCATCGTAAATCTCGTCCAACTCCGATTCTCTGCTTTACTGTCATATGCGGGTGCTTATGCAGAGACTGAGCTTGGGCTCTGTGAGTAACACTTTGATCATAAAGTCAGAAATCTATTAAAGGCTGCAACTGAACACATGTCAATTTTGCGGCAAGATCACAGGGAGTTCAAATAGCCACCCTCTGTTACTTGGTACTGAACATGTTTCAAACTAGCAGCTTGATCAAAGGTTGTCACGTGGGAAAACAAAGAGTGTGGTGACTTTACAAGCAAAGGGATTAAGGTCAAAGTATATGCACAGGAAGTTGTAGGACTCTACTTGGCACTGAACAAGTATAGATTGGCGGCTCGATCAAAAGGATTGTCAACTTGAAAACAAAGTGAGTCCCTTTACAAGCTGACTTTATGATCAAAGTGGCTTATCGGCCCATGTGCACTGGCAGATAACTTGGGAAATATCACTTGGGAATTAAATCTGACTTATGGAAAAGGAAAATACAAATTAAATCAAAACTTTTATTGCATCAAGCACAGTCTTTATACAGCAAAACACAAATATTAATACAAATACAGGTTGTTCGGACTTGCACGAAAATGGAGGCAATATACTTACTAGTAAACACCCACGGTAAACATTGACAGACACTTCATTTTGCGGTAGGTAGTATTTAATTTACCGGTAATATTTTCAGATTAATAAAATCCAAATAACTGTAGATACATGTATTGTGTAATGAATACCGTCATGAAACAGATAAACACAGTGCATATAATATATGCATTACTGCATAGGAATAGTGGCATGAAAACGTAAAAATATATGAATTGACAATATTGTTATGTACTGCAAACATCTAGAGTTTCCAACATTACCCCTAGATTATTTTTTTTTTCTAATGTCGCGCTTATAAGACGACCCCTACTCTGCATGAATCAAATTCTAAGTAAAAAATGTCGACTTATAAGCGAGTATATACGGTAAGCCAGATGAGTGTTCTGTGACAGTCCCACCCACATTGGCCTCTTATTGCTTGATAGTTCACATTTCATCATGCGATTTTTCTGCAAAGATTTTATTTATTGAGAAGAATCGTACGATTTATTACAGTTGTTTTTATGCTACTCTTTTTTTTAGGTTATCTCTTGGAGGAAATACAGCTGCAAGATAAAGACACAAAATTTAAATTCATAGACTTTTTGATGTGAAGACTGGTTTTGAGATATTAAAAATTATTTTACTGTGGTGACACATGTTCATAATTTACAGTTATAGTCTTGTAAATTTTGATTGTGCCATATTATTTCCTGACAGATTTCCCTTGAAATCTAAATTTCTATTTCAGTTCATTCTCTTTGATTAATCAAAGATTTGTTTGTATTGAGTGCACTCATAAGAGTGTTTTTGTATTCCTGCAGTGTTATCAATAGTGAACAATTATGTTTATAATGAACATCCGAGACTACAGTGAGGGGCCCCTTGGGAGTTACACATTCTGGCCAATATCCAACATGTTTTGTGCTTTCAATAATTAAAAGACACCCCCTGGGGAGAGCTAACAAGGTGGGCGGAGTCAAGGCCCCCTGGGTCCCCTCATATCAGGGTTTGTTATGTCAAAGACAAGTTGTGGTGTGAGGAAACTGTCTTGCTAAATGAAGAGAAATCAATAATTTGCCATATTTAGCCTCTTGTATGTGAAGTCTAATGTAAGGCCTTAAGTGCACCCATATAGTCAGGCATCCTGAATTATTAATGAGACCATCCTTAAACAAATTCTAGGTGTCTTCTCCCTTTACCCTGCCCCAGAAGTTTCAATAGTAGGTAGGAAGTTTGGGGAGGGGTGCTCACTTGCTTTATAATTATAAGCAGATTTATAAATTTGACATTGGCAGTTATGCAAAAGAATAGTTTCACTGAAATCATAAAAACAAAGCCAGTTGCAGCAATAATTATTCTGGGTATGATTAAGGATAGGAAACAGTGACATTTAAAGATGGCCTGTGTAGATCTGTTTTCATTCATTTTTTAGATACATAACAGTAGCTTATATACGTATGTGTAAGTCGGATCTAACTGCAAACTGCATAGACCCAAATCTGCTGTTGCATAATGCGCAGGAAGATCTGGGTCTATGCAGTTTTTTAAAAAGAATAATCAGTAGAACAAACAAGATAGACCCTGATCTGCCAGCACATTATGTGACGGCCGATTAAGGTCTGCGTTGATTGCAATTGGACCTGACTTATAAACAGCTAGATATGGTATATGAATAGAGATACTGATCTTCACAGGGGTGTCCAAAATTTCTTTACTTGATAGGGTCATTGCTGGCATCAGTGGTTGCTTTATGTACATCTGTATAGATGGATAGATATATAGATGATTTAACAAAGAGGTTGAACTTAAAGATCAATGTGGATGAATCAATCGCTTGATATATGTATTGAGAGATATATATTGCTAGATATAGAGAGAGAGATGCATTGCTAGAAATATGTATTTCATTTTTTTTTTTTCATTTTTCATTTCTCCCGTAACCTTGCTGGTCGTAGGGGCGCCACTGATGACTTTGCGACAATCTCTCTCCATTTCGCCCTGTTTTCCACTGCTCTTTGGGACTTTACAAAGTCCATGCCTGTCCACTCTTTGATATTGTCTTCCCATCTCTTCTTCTGTATGCCTCGTTTTCTCTTTCCTCTAATTGTGCCCTGTAGGATTGTCTTTGACCGGCCAGTTGAGCGTGAGACATGACCATACCATCTTAGTTTGCATTTCTTTACAGTGGTGAGCAGATCTTCATAAGGTCCAATTGCACCTTGGATTTTAGTGCACACCTCCACATTGGAGACGTGGTCTAAGTATAAGATTTTCAGGATCCTTCGATAACATCTCATCTCTAAGGCATGGATTCTTCTCTCTAATTCTGCTGTTAGGGTCCATGTCTCACATGCATATAGGAATATGGACATGACGAGGGAGCTTATAAGCTTGATCTTGGACCCAAGCGTGATGTTGCTGAAATATGTATAGAGAGACATATTGATGAACAAATGAGTAGAGTCACAGATAATCAGGCACAAGGACAGACAGATGAAAGTAAAAATTGGCAAGCATTCAGAGAGACAGATGCAGTCAATACACTAGTTAAGTCAGTCAGCCAGTTTTGAAAAATGTTGAACCAGTTATGTAGGTTTTATAGGTATAAACCTAATAAGAATATGGAAAAGCATTGACTCATATCTGTTGTTCTTCATTATGCAAAAGGCATTGAGTGCATGAATATTTTTTCCTCTATGGCTGTAAAAGTGGATATATATGGTTCATAATAGCTTTTTCTCAGCTCCTTGATTATGTATCAGTGAGATGGCATACTCGTCACACAATGCCTCAGCTCCTTGATTATGTATCAGTGAGATGGCACACTCGTCACACAATGCCTCAACTCCTTGATTATGTATAAGTGAGATGGCATACTCGTCACACAATGCCTCAGCTCCTTGATTATGTATCAGTGAGATGGCATACTTGTAACACAATGCCTCACCTCCTTGATTATGTATCAGTAAGAATGCATACTCGTCACACATTGCCTCAGCTTCTTGATTATGTATCAGTGAGATGGCATACTCGTCACACATTGCCTCAGCTTCTTGATTATGTATCAGTGAGATGGCATACTCATCACACAATGCCTCAGCTTCTTGATTATGTATCAGTGAGATGGCATACTCGTCACACAATGCCTCAGCTTCTTGATTATGTATCAGTGAGATGGCATACTCGTCACACAATGCCTCAGCTCCTTGATTATGTATCAGTGAGATGGCATACTCGTCACACATTGCCTCAGCTTCTTGATTATGTATCAGTGAGATGGCATACTCGTCACACAATGCCTCAGCTTCTTGATTATGTATCAGTGAGATGGCATACTCGTCACACAATGCCTCAGCTCCTTGATTATGTATCAGTGAGAATGCATACTCGTCACACATTGCCTCAGCTCCTTGATTATGTATCAGTGAGATGGCATACTCGTCACACAATGCCTCAGCTTCTTGATTATGTATCAGTGAGATGGCATACTCGTCACACAATGCCTCAGCTCCTTGATTATGTATCAGTGAGATGGCATACTCGTCACACAATGCCTCAGACTTGCTCACTTGTTTAGGTATCTTTACAGGTTCTTACCATATGTACTTGCTTATAAGTTGAGTCCAACTGCAAACAACATAGAGCCTGATCTGCCATTGCATAATGTGCCGACAGATCAGGGTCTATGTTATTTGTTCTACTGATTAGTAAAATAAAACTGCATAGACCCATATCTACCAGTGCATTATGCGACAGCTGATCTGGGTCTATGCAATTTGGAGTTGGACTTGACTTACAAGTGAGTATATGTAGTAGTTCTGGAAAATCTGAAACCTTCCGACAGAATTTTAAAATTTATCTGCAGACCAATCTAAATCATTTATGAAGTGGTCCTCAAAACTACATGAATGCATAAACAGTTTTCTTCAGTTGTTTATAAATATCATGAGTATGATGTGTGAGAAACCTTCATAAGAAAAAGAAATCATTATCTAGTCCTAACACATATGTTGTGAGCACTTCACTTATTTTGAATGTATGAAGTGTATGAAGTATGTGTTTTCCTGTGCAAATGTACCCAGGAAACCTTGTTGAAAAAAAAAATCAGCAAAATTCTTTTTTTATTGATTTCATTCATTTCATTTAAGTAGCAGTCTTTAAGTAAACCATTATTCACACTGCTGTTAACATGGCATATGATTTTATTGGATATGACCTTTCAATATACTGTTTATTCTTTTAGGCGAAGAAGATGAAAAGAAGGATGGTGACCAAGATAATCAAGCAAATAAGAAAATCGTCACTGATGAGGAAATTTCCAATGTTGTGGACTTGGTGCTTAAAGAAGATGACCTTAATAATGATGGCTACATTGAGTATGTAGAATTCATTTCAGCCCAAAGGAAAGCTAGGGGAAATTAAGAATGTTACTCCAGAAGGACAGATAAGGAAGAGTACAGAAATCACCATCTATTATAAAACTGAAAATTATGGGGAAATCCTCTCCCCCCCCCCCTCCATTTCAAAAACAAAAGGGGTGAATTTTATAAATATAGGATGAATTTAACAAAGAAAAAATTTGGGGGGTTGAAAATATGATGCATGATTTTCCCTCTTTTTAGTTGACTTTTCAGCATTATTGTTTGTTATGAATTAGTGTTATTTTACAAGAGTCCTTATAACAAATTTGAGAATGGGGTGAAAAGTAAAAAGTTAAGACTGCATCATTGCCAAATAATAAATCATCAGACCAGAGTCTGTTCTTATTGAAGTTCTTTTTTTTTCCATTTATGTGATTCTGTGTGATATGTTTTAGTGTGGGTTATCACTGATTGATATTTAATTAATTTTCCTTACTAATCAAGAATGTATAGAAAATATTTTTCGTTAGAGATCATTATACCAGCAGCCAGAAATGCACCATTATGAAATTCCTTCAATTAATAATTTTTATAAAGAAATTATAAGGTATTTTGCTTAATATATCCAATCCCAGTTAACTTTTCTCTCTGTGTTTTCCAAAGAGAGTGTTTACCTCATGTGCAATACATAGGTTATACTTTTAATCCATTAATTTCTTGGAATGGCAGCAGCTTTTACAGTGTCACTTACATGACCAGAGTAAAATATCCTGTCACATTCTATATTTTGAATTGAAAAGAAAAAACTATATTTACTTTACCGTATATACTTGGGTATAAGCTAATACCAACTGCAAACTGCATAGACCCAGATCTGCAGTCACATAATGCGCTGGCAGATCTGGGTTATGCAGTTTGTAAGGACTAATCAGTAGAACAAACTAAATAGACCCTGATCTGCCAGCACATTATGCAATGGCAGATCAGGGTCTATGTTGTTTGCATTTGGACATGGATTATATGCGAATATATACGGTAAGTAAAATTTACAAAGGCAGCAGAGTCTCTCAGAAGGAACCTTTTAAAAAAAATATATGCAGAGAATAGAAAAGGTTTCATTTCTGTAGATGTTGTTGGTTGTACCTGGCCAACAGGTTCATCCAAAAGTGCATCTCGGTGCCTGTTTGCATTTACATTTTCTGTAGCATCAGTTTTAACTGATTTATCATTAATTAGGTAACAAATCATTTGTATGTGAGGATGGGTGTTTTTGGATAAGGGTTCATATGTATGTTCAGAATAAATTTATTTATTGTTTACCATTTTACATGGTATGTAATGAAGTTGCTTTAGATTATAAATAATATGGATGCAGTAGTATAAATGTAATTTACAGTGCTCAATATTACCTATCTTTTAAATTTGTAATATTTGAATACTGTTATGCTGTTAATTTTAGTTGCAGAGAGTATATATATATATATATATATATATATATATATATATATATATATATATATATATATATATATATATATATACACATATTGACTGACTGAAAAATAGTTTTGTTGGACATTCTTTGTTATGGACCTAAATAATATTCTTTTTCTTATATTTAACTGTAAAATTTAATAATTGAAAACCCCTTATCTGACAAAACAAGCATGGTGATGGCAAATCTTCACATGACTACCATCTTTGCTCTCTAATCCTAGCTTCACACTTCCACCAACATAGCAGAGTAAGTATCCACTGCCACACCTGAGTGAGCCCATATATACTGCTATGCATTCTGTCTAGCATCAAACAGAATATTCACTTAATTTGTTAGCATTGCTCTAACAATAAATTCCATTGCAGGCTTTGTTTCAAATAAAAGTAATGATGCAAAGAACAATAGGAAAATAAAGATCAATGAAGCCAACAAAGCACCTGTTAGAGTTTTATTAATTGGTTGTTCAGTAGTAATAAACAGTCAATCAGATAAGTTTCATAGCAAAACTTGCCACTGATTAAGATGCAGCATTATTATTTTCACTAGAGTTATCATAGATATCATTAACCATGGTGAATAAGAGAAAGAGAGACAATCAGGATGAAAATTTTAATCCCAAGAAGTCAAGAAGTTTCAACAGCTATGATCATGGCTGAGATAAGATAAGACAAAATATTGAATGCAAAGTTTTGTGAGTTATATCAAAAGCACAAGCAAAAGAATAATTTTGTTAGTCCAGGTGTTTCAGATTTTCAAAAATCAGCTCCATGCAGGATGTAATAAACATATACATTCCTCAAAAGCTGAAATTGTGGTAAACAGCAACACTCTTGTTACTCTGTTTGACAAAGTGTCAGACAAGGCAGATGAAACTATGACAGTGATATTTCCAAATGTCTAGGGCTGTTCCAGTAAATCATACTTGGTACCTAGGGAAGGTACTTTCAGAGTACCCTGTCATATTCTTCTCCTAAACGGAAAGTCATATTGACATGGGGTTTTCACAGAAGACTTCTTGTGATACCTAGTTGGTCCTCAATGAAAATGGTGCTGGTCTGATGTCTAATATGGGGTTTGCACTAAAAGTCTTATTATGATGTTTAGTTGGTCCTAAATGAAAATGGTGCCGATCTGATGTCCAATATGGCGTACACAGCAGCCAGCTCGAAAATCTTGTTGTCACTACTCCTCCTAAAACAAAAAGTAATATTGCCATGGGTTTTACACCAGAATTCTTATGATGTCTACTTAGTCCTAAATGAAAATGGTGCCAGTTTCACATTGGATATAGCCACTACAGTGGCAATCTTGAAAATCTTGTTACTGCTACTCTCCTAAATGGATAGTCCTATCAACATGGGGGTTTTACTGAATGATTTCTTATGATGTCTGGTTGGTCCTAAATGAAAATGGTGCTGTTCAGACATTCAATATGGCTGCCACAATGGCCATTTTGAAAATCTTGTTATGTCACTACTTCTCCTGAATGAATGGTCGTATAAACATGGGGTTTTCATTGAAAGACTTCTTATGACATCTTGTTGGTCATAAATGAAAATGGTGCTGATCTGACTTCCAATATGGCCACCACAATGGCCATCTCGAAAATGTTGTTATCGCTACTTTTCCTAGATGACTGGTCATATCACTGTTATGCTTTCACCAAAAGACTTCTTATGATGTGTAGTTGGTCCTAAATGGAAAATGGGGTGAGTCTGATATCCAATATGGCCATCATGGCATCCATCTTAAAAATCTTGTTATAGTTATTCCTTCAAAATGGAAAGTCATATCAACATGAGGTTTCTACCAGAAGAGTTCTTATGAGGTCTTGTTGGTGCTAAATGAAAATGGTGCCAATCTGACATCTAGTATGTCCACCACAGCAGCTAATTTGAAAATCTTGTTATCACTGAAGAATATCAGAGATGGTTTCAACATTATGCAGTTGAAAGGAGGAAATGGATTTATCTTGAATTTTTGTAAACTCCTTTCGGCCAGTAGAGTGTCAGTTCTGTCAAGGGACTCTTGTTAAATAGTTTCACAGAAAACGAGTGAAGCATGGAAGGATGACACTAAAACTGTAACAAAAGCAATGCTAGAACCGAACATGACACATTTTCCAGTATATTTAATAATTAAGTATATATATATTGTCTTTTTTGTTATAACTTGTTACACATCATTATATATATATATATATATATAGAGAGAGAGAGAGAGAGAGAGAGAGAGAGAGAGGGTTACCACAAAACATTTTACATATTGTAAAAATCCATACTTTACAATCTACAAATATAATAGCTGAAATATCTGAAGAAGGTGATGTTCACATTTTTAGATTCTCATTATTTTGCCTGGACTACTAATTTGAAAAGACTGAAACTTCCAGCAACATGATCTTCAGTACTAGATATTTCTGCAGAATGGTCAGTTGTTATACAAATGTAGAACTATATTGCTTCCCAGCTGTTTGAAAGGATAGCCATGTGAAGTTAAAATTTGCCTATGTAACCCAGGCTATTCAAGAAATCCAATAAATCTGTACGTGTGACTGAAGTATTGTACATCTAGTAATTTCCAAAGAATCAAACTTTTTAATGTTTTCACACCTTTTTTTTTTATGACTGTAAGAAAATGTACATTTCATTATCATGCTTATATGTGCATATTATGGATAGTGTGCTTTCAGTTCCAATTTTTCTTGTATAAAAAAAGGGAAAAAGTTGTAAAATGGTATTTTTTGTAAAATGGTATTTTTGTGCACTTTTTCAATGATTTTTATAGAGATAATAAAACATACATTTGAGGTCAACTTTATTTTTTCCAGTGTGTTTACCTACAATTTGAGATTGTACTGGTCATTTTGATGCCCCTTAATATTGTACAGTTTTATTTTTTCCTGGTTTAATAAAATAATACAGAATTCTGGGATTAAAATCTTGGGTTCTACCAAATTCCAGACATTTCAAAATTATTAAATAAAGATTAGTCTCGGGATTTTAACATTTCTAGATGGGAGTGCCTAATGGAAGACCAAAGTCAGTAAATCTGGACAGAATATTTTTACAGGATGTGAGTTTTCAATTAAAAAATCTCTTTCTCTATATTGTTTTGATTATCAAGTTAAAATATAGCTTACATATCTGCTCATCCTTCTTAAATATAATTGTGGAATTTGTAGAAAAACTATAATCTTATCATGAAGTGTTAAAAAGTACAAATGCTCATCCAACTTCATTTTTAAAAAAAACAAAGCTTTTCTTGGTGGTAGTTCAGTATTAAAAACTGATTGGTTTTTCCCTATATATCAGTTTTGTAATTATATTCAGTCATAAACTTTATTTAACAGCAATTTATGCTTAATCAAAATAAAAAATCAAATGATGTTTGTAATAATATTTTGGTAAATTATATGTATGTGTGTGTATATATATATATATATATATATATATATATATATATATATATATATATATATATATATATATATATATATATATATATATATATATATATATATATATATATATATACATATATATATTAAATCTACTTTTTACTCCTTATCAAAGAATTATGAAGATAAATAACATACCATCTATACTCGCTTATAAGTCAAGTCCAACTGCAAGCAACATAGACCCAGATCTGCCGTTGCATAACATGCCGGCAGATCAGGGTCTATGTTCTACTGATAAGTTCTAACAAACTACATAGATCCAGATCTGCATTCTCATTATGCGACAGCAGATATGGGTCTGTGCAGTTTGCAGTTGGACTTGACCTATATACAGTAGTAGATTTAGATGTAATTAGTTGTTACTACTACAGTATTTCTCCCTCGATAAGTGCAGCACACTTATCATGAAAAAAATTTTTAAAGTTGGGAGTGGACTATAAAAATTTTGAAAAGTTGGGAATTAATTTATCGTCACACATAGGATTATTCTGGACCTTCACATCAGATTTGTATATGAATCGTTGTGTAAACCGTATATACTCATGTATAATCCGTGTCCAAATGCAAACTGCATAGACCCAGATCTGCCATTGCATAATGCGCCAGCAGATCAGGGTCTATTTTGTTTGTTCTACTGATTAGTCCTTCAAACTCCATTGACCCAGATCTGCCAGTGCATTATGCGATGGCAGATCTGGGTCTATGCAGTTTGCAGTTATTATCAGATTATACGCGAGTATATACAGTATTTATTTTTCTAAGTCCCGGTGCTTCACAAACAAGTCTTCGAATTGCATCTAAATCTTGATCCTTTTACATGCAAAAAAAATGCAGAAATCAGCAATTCTTATGTAGGTAATTATAAATGCAAAACATCAATATGGAAGTAGTTGAATATAAAAGCTTTTGAAAAAGAAAGAAAATGTGGTGGGTCAGAAGGCACTTTTTTTCAATTACGTAAATTCTCGCATATAAGTTGGGTCCAACTGCAAACAACATAGACCCAGGTCTGCCATCACATAATGCGCTGACAGATTGTGGTTGATCTTGTTTGTTCTACTGATTAGTCCTAACAAACTGCATAGACCCACATCTGCTGGCGCATTATGTGATGGCAGATTTGGGTCTATGCAGTTTGTGGTTGGATCTAACTTATAAGCGAATAAGCATGGTACATATGGATGTGTGGGGTTATCCAGAATGTTTGTAATATTGTATGTTGAACAGTACAATTCAGAGATTACAGTCTTGTGTATGACAATTTGAGGACATTATTGGTCGTTCTACTGCTACAATGATATATCAGTGGAGCCAGTAAAATGGATATTTGTGAAACTAAAACCCCCATTAACATCCTCAAATACAAAACTGTTATCACCCTTCTAACACACTTTTGAAAATCTAATTCCCCTTAGCATTGCATCACAAAAACAATCATAACATCACAATGGCATACACATTTTTGACCGTATATTTTTACTGATTCCAGTATGTAAGCGCAATGTCACAAAGATTTACAGTTTACATCAAATGATATAGAGACCATACCTGGTTTGAAAGGTTCAAATTTTTTGACAGAACAAAAGGGAAGTTCTGAAGCCAAAAGTTTGATTAAACATCTCAAACTATTCTTGCTTTAATTTGCTTTTTTCAATATTCATCTTTTCACTGAACATTAAGCAGGCATCGAGGATTTAAATGCACTTATAATATCCTGCATTCTTCAAAAATTAATCTTGTTTTATCTATGAGGAAATTAAAGGACTTACTCATGCTGAATGAATTCAACTCATTATTCAAGAATAATAAGATTGGAGTTCCATTTAAAAACTATTAAGTTTTTTGTCAACCTTTTTACTGTATCTAACTCTAAAAGATGTCTCATGTTGTTGGATATATCATAAACAATATGATGCATAATTTCAAATTTAGGATCACAATTGACATATTTTGTGAAGCTGGGGCCCTATTTTTACCTGTTTCATCTAATTACAACTTAGCAAACCCTTGGTGATAGTTATTCTTTAATACATAACCAATAACTAAATTAATCAATTGTTTACAAATTAATTACAAGAACTTTCATACAGGAAGCAACATGAAATTGTGTTATATAAATAAGGCAACATCACAAAATCTGATGTGTCAACCCAACTTGAACTGGCATGGTTATGTCACAAGCAGTGTTCACCCCACCTGCTACATCTGCATACAGCTTGAACTGGCCTGGTTATGTCATAAGCAATGTTCACCACACCAGTTACATCTTTATACCACTTGAACTGGCCTGGTTATGTCATAAGCAATGTTCACCACACCGGCTACATCTGTATACAGCTTGAACTGGCCTGGTTATGTCATAAGCAATGTTCACCACACCAGCTACATCTGTATACAGCTTGAACTGGCCTGGTTATGTCATAAGCAATGTTCACCACACCAGCTACATCTGTATACAGCTTGAACTGGCCTGGTTATGTCATAAGCAATGTTCACCACACCAGCTACATCTGTATACAGCTTGAACTGGCCTGGTTATGTCATAAGCAATGTTCACCACACCAGCTACATCTGTATACAGCTTGAACTGGCCTGGTTATGTTATATAATGTTCACCACACTGGCTACATCTGTATACATCTATAGAGCTAAACTTACATTATATTGTTTCCATAAGGAATTTGCTATAATCATACATAATCAATGTGTAAGGTGCATTCCTAGCATTTCTATAGATTTTCTATTTTCTTGTTGTTATTGTACAATGTAAGACAGATTTAAGTAATGGAGTAAAGTACAACATTCCATAAGTTTTCTTTGTTCCTTTTTGTTAATACCTCATACTTTTTGTTATCTTGAATAAATTCAGGAGTAATAGGGTTGAAGTCTACCCTTGTTTTTGTTTCCCATGAACAATAAAAATCACATTTTTGTCTTCAGAAAAACACAGTTATTACAATGTGGATACAATAGATTTACATTTAGTGTGAAGTGAATTTCAATACCTGATGAAGTATAATAAATAGTTTTAATATGGATTTATCAAATTATGGATATAATAAAGTAACATTGAGGCTTCCAAGAGGTTGGATTTTATATTAATCTAAATACTGGATTTTAGATTAATCTAAATACTGGATTTTTTATTAATCTAAATACTGGATTGTTTTGAAATAAGGTGTCATTTTATATTAATGTAAATACTGGATTGTTTTAAAATAAGGTGTCATTTTATATTAATCTAAATACTGGATTGTTTTAAAATAAGGTGTCATTTTATATTAATCTAAATATTGGATTGTTTTAAAATAAGGTGTCATTTTATATTAATCTAAATACTGGATTGTGTTAAAATAAGGTGTCATTTTATATTAATCTAAATACTGGATTGTGTTAAAATAAGGTGTCATTTTATATTAATCTAAATGCTGGATTTTATATTATTCTAAATTTTGGGTTTTATATATATCTAAATACTGGATTGTGTTAAAAAAAGGTGTCATTTTATATTAATCTAAATACTGGATTTTATATTAATCTAAATACTGGATTGTTTTAAAATAAGGTGTCATTTTATATTAATCTAAATACTGGATTGTATTAAAATATAAAACACAGATGGAGTTCCTATAACACTTGTTTTTTTTTAAAGTCAGTTCAGTAATTTCAACCAGAGCAACAGAGTTCGCTTTGTTGTTTTTTTTTTAAGTAAGTTCAGTAATTTCAACCAGAGCAACAGAGTTTAGAACTTTGTTCTGCATTTAAAAATACTTGGATAAGCTCCAGCTCAGTGTTTTCATTATTTGAATGAATGGTATATGTTTGTTCTCTTTGCTTGGACATTCTGTCTGCTGTTGAGTCATCCAGAGCATGATGGTCCGATCCGATGAAAATAATCAAATTTTCAGTTGAATCCAGGAGACATATTACAATAGTTACATTTGATACGATCATTTTTATAATTTTCAGTTTTTTCTCACATTTCCTCCAACTCCATTTTAGAATTTAAAGTGGTGAAAAGCTTGGATGTAAGCTTGATTTGCATTGTACTGTATGGCAGCTGTTAGATAGTTTGATTATGACCTCCTCACATGTGATAGCTCAGTGTATATGGTACAATAATATAACTAATTCCACATCACCAAAGCAATAGTTTAACTAACATGTATTGTAATGTGGACTAATACTTTCCCATAGGAAAATTTCAATACTTTGTTTCTAAGGGAACTAATGTAATGGGATGATATTACACTCTAGTTACATTTTAGTAAATTTGTATTTAATCCACATATTAAATACAATAATAAAATACAAATATTTTACACTTGGATAAAAAGTAAAATAACTCCAGAGAAGGATGCATTTAGCCTTTATTTTCTGTGCATTGAACAGATGTTAGTTTTAAAACAATAAACACCACATTATACAGCACAAAACATGAACTTAAATAAATATCTTGTATAGTTTATATGTACAGTATCGTTTGTATATATACATACAGTATAGTTTATATATATACATACAGTATAGTTTATATATACAGTATTTGGCATGTTAGACTTTTGACATGCCTTACTATGCTACTTTGTGACAGATGTTAAAAGAACAGAATATGTACAAAATGAACTAGAGAATTTCCACATGGTTGTGGTAATTATTAGGTAATAGATGAAGCATTCTCCAATTGTGTGGTAGAAAGTGAACATAATCATTCTTAAGACAATAACACCATAATTCAAAGTAGAATTCACCATTAAAGTCGGATCATTTGTTTCTATGAATAAAATGTAGTAGTTGGGCATTTCTGCCATTGACTAATTTTGAAAGTTATTCTTTCATTTGGGGGAAAAAGTTTTTTTTTTTTCTTCTATTTTATAATAGATTTTGGAAAATATTTGATCATTTCAGTATGAGTATGAATTGAACTAGGCCACCTGTGACATAGCTATGCTGTGGAATCATATCTTCAAACAATGAGTAGAACACATGGATGCTAGAGCTTCAAGGCATAAATCTAAATATGCCGTAAATATTTTCTGCCTGAAAAAACAACTGTTTAAATGGGGATAGTTTTAAAGGATGAATTTCAAAGATTAAAAACTGGTTTTGAAATGATAAATGTTATAAGCACTTCGTCAGCACTATCAAAGATGAGGTTTGCCTAGATTTACTGTCAGAATATGTTTCTTTGAACATTAAAAATGACAACATTTGAATTTATGATGAGCTACAATTCTTCTCATGGGTTCGAATCCTGCCAGATAAGCCCAAGTCAGATGAGGTGGGGTGTCTGTTTGCAAAGCACTTTACTCCTGTTGCTGCAACATATACCCTTTGGAGTTTTGATGTGCCATTAGGTGCCAGACAAAGCAAGCATTCATAAGATTAGAAATTTGAAAACCTAATACAAATTTTTCATATAACTAAGAAAAAAAAGTTTAATTAAACATTCAAATATTTAGTTGAAACTTCATGAGACTATAAATTGAATTCACTTAGAAAATTCAAAGCCATTCTGGGTTTAAAATTTGGTGCTGTCAACATTCATGGTATGTGTAAAGTTTTATATTGTCGCATCAATTTGACCTATGTGTTTGCGTGGTTTATGTTTTAAAATTTTATATTGTCGGTATCAATTTGACTGAAGTGTTTAAAATTTTATATTGTTGGTATCAATTTGACCTATGTGTTTGCATGGTTTATGTTTTATTCTATTGTCATTTCTTGTTCTCGAAATTGTGAAACCAATGTATGTATGGAATGCAAGTAAATGCTTATGTCGATTTATTAAACTACACAAAATTTATCCTACAAGCTCTACATATTTTATCAAAGATATAAATATTTGCTGTGACAGTAGATCTATTTCATTTCTTAACTTCTTAAAAATAAAAGTAGTACATAATGCAAGCTGATACATATATGAGGTCACACATCACAAGAAGACACATATTTAAATAGTAAAATGTTCCGTTCAGATTTACTATACATAGACAAAATACCGTCACTCAGTAACTGTATCATTGTGTGAATTGTGCGACTGTTAATCAATCCAAAATACACTGATTCTTTACTCCGTCCTACTTGTACTCGAACAAATTCTTATTAAGAATGCCACGCATAGGTGTGATTCTGCGCCCAGTGGATTCAAACACGAACGAGTTCCTCGCAAATGACAATTTTAAACCCCCCTGTTTATTCTGCAATATTGAAAACCTGATTCAGTTTTACATTTATAACATGTTTACAATTAATATTGCAAACAAAAATATTGAGTTATATATTAACCGTTGTGAAGATTTTGAGTCTGAAAATGAAACCAGTCTGTCATAGTTTAACCATTGCCACAATCCTCCTGGAATTCATTTTTCGAAACAATCCATCTATACATTATATATATTCTATTATAAGTTGAGTCCTCCTGCAAATTGCACAGATCCAGATCTGCCATCGCATAATGCACTGGAAAATCTGGGTCTATGCAGTTTTTTGGGAGTAATCAGTAGAACAAACAACATAGACACTGATCTACCGGCGCATTATGCGACGGCAGATCAGGGTCTATGTTGTTTGCAGTTGGACTCGACTTATTAGCGAGTATATACGGTAAGCACTACAGTTGCATCATGGATATATTCAGTGACTTGATGTAATTCATCTACGCCTGATACTGCAACATGTGATTCCCAAGACCCGGATGGGCGTTGTTCATACGAAGCGCTGTCAGACTCTTGTTATACCAGTCGTCCTCATGTGTTTCCTAAAAACAAAAAACCCACAAGCTTTCAATTTTGTAAGCCTACTTTATCAACCCAAAATATCAAGACTAGATATTAAAAAAAATTAAGTATCAAGAAATCTATTTCTTTATCACTGCTTTTTGTTTTAGAGATGTCAGCACTTCAATTGTACATTGTTTATTTATTTAATTAAATGTTCTCTGTCATATACTCACTTCTTTATTCAATGTTATACATTAAGCATGGCTATAAAACTGAAAAGCTCTTTGATAATTTTCTTTTCAACAAAAATTGACGCATTATCTCGTTATCAGGCATATATGATTCAAAGGAATTATGTCTTTAAATAATTACCATAAATATGTTTATATTTACTTCTTGTCATTGGATTCATCTGCCTAGATTTTTCAAAAGCTATATTTATTTTGAAAGATATGTCAATATTCTTAGATTGAGAATTAGTAAACGGACGAACCTGAGAAAATGGGCCATTGGCACTCACCAGGTTGTAGTCTGAGGTCATGGGGAACTGCTGTATCTGTCGTGGCATGGGCATCGCGTTGGAGGAAGGCATGGTGTTCATGGGGGAAAATTGGGCTACGGGGTTGTAGGCGGAGTTCATCTGTGGGTACCGGGACATCGCCGTGTTCATGTTTCCGTGGGTCGGGTAGGCGCCGTAAGGCCGGGTGCTGGTCTGGTAGATGTTTCGCATCATGCCGTTACATGTAGGGATTACAGGGGATAATGATTTGGCCAGTTGTTTCTCTTGTTTTCTATACTTTGCTCGTCGGTTTTGGAACCAAACCTGGAAAGAAGTAAATAATAGCGCCCTGATTTCAAATTTTAAACACGACAGGACAAAATAAGATTTTCTTTTTAAATTTGAGCGTACAAAATCAGACAGTAAACTAGTAAGAGACAACGTGGAATTAATTTTTCTTAAATCAGTCATTCTTTTCGAGAGTATAAATATATTTTCACTTCGTGAATTATCTTTTTATCTGAAATATGTAGGGAAGGCGTTACGTTTGTATTTTTTTATGAATGAAGTGTGCTATTTCCAGTTACTACTGATGTAGATAACATGTAATTTATTGACTGACTTCTTTCTCAAATTTGATTGTCTCCCGGGAATGTACACCATAAAAAGTACAAATAAACATCCTTGAGGTTTTGATTTCATTCTGATGCGTTGCTCTTAATGGCGTCAAAAACCTCGGCCTCCTATGGTACATGTGTGCATGTACTTGAAAAACTCAATCGCCGTGTTTTTGCTTTTAGATTTCTTTCTTTCTTTCGTTCTGATGTAGCTCAGTGCGGGTTCATGAAAACTTAACTATTTGTTGATAAATACATCGCGCAGAAAGCCTCAAAGCGACAAACTTATATATATATATATATATATATATATATATATATATAAGCAAAGAAATCAAATAAACCACAGAGAAACAAACTAAGAATAAATGAGTAAATAAAACATGCGTGAAACGTATCATTATATTCGCAAATGCAAAGAGCCAACACTCAAATATTACACGCAATAGATCGACATAATTTCTGTAAAATGCCTTCATTCTTTCAATTAAACCGCAATTTCAGTACGCAAAATAGCAAACATTTCATCAGTTGCTGTGTAAAATTAAGTTTTTTCATGATTATCACAAGATACCTTTGATCCTTTGAGTCTGTTTTATCTATTTCCTTGCCAAATGATAATCCTTTAATCCAGTCAGCTTACAGTTCATAATGTATTACAACATACATTTGAAATATAATATAATAAGTATATAATATGTACAATATTTCCATAACACCTTATATTCCGTTTGAATGGGCTTAGGAAAGATAGGCCAACCACTATTCCCTACTAAATAAAATACAGAGCAGTTGCGGTGTCTTCCTCCAAAAATGGAATAGCTCGATATGCCCCTGGTCATTATTTTCAGCTACAATAAACCCTAATTTAAAAGATTCAGAAATTCAATATACCTATAATGAGAACTGAAATAGCCAATTTAAGGCTTTAGAAATCTACGGCCTCGATTCCTCCGGGAAAGACGTCGTCAGCCAATTCACCAACTAAAGGTCGTTACTAACTTGTACAACGCTACAAAAAATTCTTCCACGACAATGTCTCTTGAAATTTGTATCAAGTGTAACTGTCTTTTAGTAGCGCTACGTCGAAACATTCTTTGCTCTCATATGCTGAGTAATCTGGACGACCAATCGGATAGTGATAACGACCCTGTATGTTTGTCAAATATTCTCAAAAACATCGTTCTAATTTGGTAATTATATAATTAAATCTTAAACATATGAGACATGGAAAATACACCCGATCCCTTTATCTGTTAAATGTCGCCATCCAACGCAAAATTGCCCCTACTGAATGGTTATTTTGTGACATGGAGACAAATTCAGGGAATGAATCAGAAGTACTTAACCGTTGTAGTTTTTTTTTTTTGTTTTTTGTTTGGTCGGTTTTACGACAATTTTAGCACATTATTGGCTATATCCCACCGAGGAAATGGGAGCTAAGTGCCTCTTAAAAAGACAGACCGAGGCAGCCAAACCAGGATAGCTTGGGCGGGTATCGAACCCGCGACCCTTGGATTAAGAGTCAGACGCTCCACAAGCTGAGTTATCGAGGTTTTCTTCTACGATATATCGCTACTGCTTATACACGTTGTATCCGTCCTATATAATATCGTTATTTTCCTATGATTTTTCCGAATTTTCAATAGTCTGCCTCAAAAACATCTCTTTCTTAGTTTATTCTCCCTGATTAGCATAAAGAAACATAAATATAAACTCGACAAGGTCAGTAATATTGTGATTTTAAGTCTTTATGCCGACTGGAAGAGGAACTTAGTCTGTCTAAAGACACAAGTATAAAAATAGTGTATAAATATTTAGTCTGTCTAAAGATACAAGTATGAAAATAGTGTATAAATATTTAGTCTGTCTAAAGATACAAGTATGAAAATAGTGTATAAATATTTAGTCTGTCTAAAAATACAAGTATGAAAATAGTGTATAAATATTTAGTCTGTCTAAAGATACAAGTATGAAAATAGTGTATAAATATTTAGTCTGTCTAAAGATACAAGTATGAAAATAGTGTATAAATATTTAGTCTGTGTAAAGATACAAGTATGAAAATAGTGTATAAATATTTAGTCTGTCTAAAGATACAAGTATGAAAATAGTGTATAAGTACTACTAAAATGGACGACTTAGCATATAGAGTCTGTGCCAAAAGTTACGTTTGCCACCAATATCGGAAGAATCGAAAGTTAGAGTTTCCGAACACGAAAAAATCATTAATTAGTGTAATCGTGATTCTACAAAAATGGATATGCTGCAGTGGCGTACTAAGGGTAAATGGCGCCCGGGGCGACGATGATGGCCCCAAGGGCCAGAATACAAGGCCCGAATTTGTATCAGCTGTTTTGGCGCCCCAAGACCTCTGGTGCCTGGTGTGCAGTAGTACGCTACTGTTCTGCTGAATATCTCCTTTATAATCCACTCCTTTGCCCTGCATTAATTTTCACCAAACCATTTTCACTTGCATTCTTCTCTGTATTCTATGTCGACTAGAGCGAACATTGAAGCCTTTCTGTCCTAAAGAATGTTAATTTTTTTTAACAATCTTACACCGTGTGTTGCACACAACTTTCGCCCTACTGCACACCAAATCTACATACTAAATTTTCTCTGATGATGCACTGCGACATAGGATTGATTTCAGTATCTCCTCGTGGATGACGAACGCTGTTGATTTACAGAAGTTTTGGGGTCGACGTTAATCAACACTCGAGGTTCATTCCAGACATCAGTATCAAGAAACTCTTACACTTGCCTGCTTTCCATACCAGCGGAATTGATTTCAGTAATTATTTCATTGCACTAAAATGAATCCGCGTTCCAAGACTGTGCTAAATGAACCCAGAGGCTCAACCAACTTTGCCATCTTTAATTTGGCGTGCAAGTCTGTAAATGCAGGAAAAGCTATTTCCATACCATTTTCCCTCATCCTCTGTAGCTTTTAAAATTTGCATGCAGAGAACACTGGAAAAGAAATCACGAAGGCTATGGAAATGGGAACTAGACGAAAATCTATTCATTTTGAAGACCGTCGATGTAATTGAATTATTGGACAAATCGGTGTTTCATAGTTGTTGGGATATCATTTCGAATTTCAATTAATTCTTTTGTAAATAGCTCCATCATACAAGTTAACGGTACAAGTTCGCCACCTGCCTCCAATTCATTCTATGAATCTCCAGATTCAAGTGCTTTGGGAAACGCTCCTATAATACTCATCGGTTACGCACACGCGATTGGCACGTGCGAGACTTAAATATTACGGAAATGTAATTTAATGCAAATGTTATTGCCATACATTCCGATGAAAAGTTTTGTCGTTTGTTACTCTTACACTGAATTTCGGGGGTTGGGGGGGGGTGCTTGTAAGGGAGTCCGAGTTGCTAGGCACGAACTATATATCACGCTAGGATTCAAAGTGTGAACAAAATCGTAAATGGTTCCAGAACCTGTACGTCAATGAGATATGCATTTAATGTGTCTACAGTCTTTGCACGTGTGTAACGAGCACACAGGTCGGACCAGTGTTGACCAAAATCTGCCGGCGCATAATTCAAAGGCAGATCAGGGTCTACGTTGTTCGCTTGTAATGATATGTAGAAAAAATAGCAGAGTAGTCTCTGATCTGCCGACTGACTTGGGTCTACACTATTCAGAATCCTATTCGTGTTCTACATAGGTACATACCGCAGACTGGCACTACTGAAACTTCGGGCAACTGAATAGTCCAAATATTTCAATACGTTTATAAGAACGCTGGGTGAATAGGAGAAAATCGGAATTACAGAGTCTCAATTAATACACGTGTATCTGCTTTTTAGAATCTATTCATAATGACATACATTTACAATAATACACGTGTATTTACTTTGTTAAGAATCTATTCATAATGATACACATTTCAATTAATACACGTGTATCTACTTTTTTTAGAATCTATTCATAATGACACATTTCAAATAATACACGTGTATCTACTTTTTTAGAATCTATTTATAATGACACACATTTCAATTAATACACGTGTATCTACTTTTTTAGAATCTGTTCATAACGATACACATTTCAAATAATACACGTGCATCTACTTCTTTTTAGAATCTATTCATAATGATACACATTTCAAATAATACACGTGTATCTACTTTTTAGAATCTATTCATAATGACACACATTTCAGTTAATAGACACGTATCTACTTTTTTTAGAATCTATTCATAATGACACACATTTCAATTAATACACGCGTATATACTTTTTGAGAATCTGTTCATAACGACACACATTTCAGTTGGGGTTTTGTTTAGAAGGATATTTACATTTTTAATTGTTAATCACAATACAATAACGAAAAGTTCAACACGATAATCACGTCACATTTATGTTGGAATAATGTCAGATATGGTTTGCATCGGTTCATCAACACTCGTAACCAACAAATGAACGAAAACGATGAGAATGGGATTTGATCAAACACGGAAAAGTAAAAAAGGAGAATGATATATTAAAATAAGTTTTACTCATTTTATACTCGAAAGAGAAAGCATCAAATCAAAAGAGTTGTGCGTGATTTGGGAATAATAATAATAATAATAATAATAATAATAACAATAATAACAGACACAGTAATACAGTGCTTGCACGCATCGATGATTGATAATTTGATGCACAAATCTCTTGTAAATGCAAGGGTGTTCGTGTTCAGATCGTTCTTGTGCTACTTTAGGGGAAAAAAGTGACATATCCCGATTTCGATAAATGAAACACGAATTATATTCAATAATATTTGTAAATAAAAGAAGCAAAAATATGGTGTGAATGTTAGAAAAGATTCTTTATGCTACGGCAAGCAAATCAAAGTCTACTGCAATTAAATATTACTAACTATTGTATAAAAGAAAAAGTGGCTAAGTCATTTTTTAATTATAAATTGATAACGTCCATTTTCTCTAAAAATCAAATACATGTACAAACCCAATTATAATTAATAAATTAAGTAAATTGTCTCTTCTGATTCGAGAACACGCTAACAGGAAAACTTATTTTTGTATCTATCTATCCATCCATCTCATTCTGTCTCTCTCTATCTCTCTGTCTCTCTCTTTATATATATAAAATCTATGTATCCATCAACTTACGTATCTATCTATCGGTTTGTGTACCAATGTTCTGATTAGTTAAGTTTTGTCTATAAGTGTCATACATTATACATTTTTCTGCATGTAAATTACCACTCTTGCTAGCATGCTAGTATTGATACATATTTCTACACTTAATTTACCACGCTTTGTCAGTATGCCAGTATTGATACATATTTCTACATGTAATTTACCACGCTTTGTCAGTATGCCAGTATTGATACATATTTCTACATGTAATTTACCACGCTTGTAAGCATCCCATCATTAATACATACTTGTACATGTAATTTACCACGCTTGTCAACATGCCAGTATTGATACATACTTCTACATGTAATTTACCACGCTTGTCAGCATGCCAGTATTGATACAGATTAAGTGTGAAAATCACATTTCCTCTACTTTCAATTTAAAAACTTTATTTTTCAAAATTTTGGACCATGTTTGCAGCTTCTGGACTCTCGAAGTGGTTCTTCATTCCCCTTTGAAAATACTGATTTGCATGTGTAATGAGTTTCCTAGCAATGTATGAATAGAAACTACCTCTCAACTCCACGAAAGGGTTTGCAGACCCATGCTAAAGAATAACAACTATTCTCTTACATTCTCTAAGGGCTCGAGGGAAGTGGAATTTTGATTAGAACTGACGGAGTCGCTAATGGGTAAAGATCGCGGACTTGAGAAGATGTTACACTAATGGCATATAAAAATTCATTGACAGCACAGAAAGACCAAAAACGACATACTCAAGCGACATTTACAAAATTCAATTTGAGACTTCCCAGTAGCGCCGCTACGTTGGGAGATTGAAAAATCTCGGGCACAGCTAGGCAATTTGGTTATCCCTGAAAATGGTGGTTAAACATGTTTGAATATTTCCGTATTGATTCCCCATTTCTATAACGTTATAACATTAATTTTGAGGAATTGTTAGGGCTGGGTGTGTGAAAATTACTTTAGTCTCAATTCGTATCTTCTATTGAAGGACAAATATAATTGTCTACAGATACTACTTACTGCAGGCTAAATACCTGCTTGATTCCAATGTAATTTTGTTCTTGCATGAACTTACGTAAATTTTTCTAATTCGGTCTCCAAGACTCTTTTTAAACTGTGAAGTTTTATAGGAAAAATAATGTTCAATTTAATGTCTATTCATATGATAACGTTCGTGAAAATAACTACCTTTCTGAGACCAGCATGAAGGACAATTTAATATTTTTTATTTATTATTCTATATTATAACATAACTGTGGATAAATTAATTTCGTATTTCTATCACCACTGTGTATACTCGAAACTTTACTTTATCTTTAGATTAGAATACACCATATTTAAGAAGGCGATACATTTTGCAATAGGCTGGTCTTTTATATTGGCTGTATTTACAACCAAAGTAGAATCGAATTTAAAATAAATTGTAAAAAATACAATAAAATCAGATAAGCTGTAAAATTAAATATAACATAGTCTAAAAAATGTAACTTACAAGCATCACACATGCCATTTAAAATATATTTAAATGTGGATATTTTTAAATATTCAAATAAGATAATTATAAAGTTTGTGTATACTGTAGCATTAACTAAAATCAAAAGATGCATAAAAGAAATATAAAAGATTGACACCAAAAGACAACAATTTTCTTTGGCATGAGGCTGAATAAAAAAAAATTTGTTTTGTTTTAACCAAGAATCAAAACAAAAACTTGATGTAAACTATATTTATTACATTTATTTTATTTCAATATTATTTTTATTAAAAATCTGAAGCATTTGCAAGCCTCTACCCAAAAAAAGCAAGTCAAATTTATGCAGTAAATACTATACATCAATGCACACTTCTATTTTTGCATGAAAATTTCCTGAAACAGTCTATTCTTCAAGTGTATATATTGTTTGATGGGACATTTGCGCCACAAAATTTCACGTTCATGACTTTTAGTTGACATAGCTAGTTTATGTTGACTGTCAGTAAAATTAGATTTGAGGCCGATAAAGACAATTTTACTGTGTATTCTATCTTGAAAACAGTTGCACTAAAATTATTTTTGTTTTAAATTCTACTTCTATTGAAAACATAATCTTATCAGCTACGATGGGCATGAGCAACGATATTATTCCGTTTGATTATAATTTAACCTATTTTCTTTTCTTCGTCCATTATAAAGAACATTATGCTGAGATTCTGAAATTCCCTTGGTGCAAAATATGCCTGACATAAATACATAAAAACTTGATAAGAGGATTAAGATTTATCCACAAATCTGAATCATCCATATAGACATATATTTCTCATTTATAAATTTGTTGAGACATTGAATAGTTAAATATTATGTGCTTCTTATATATATAACTTTTTCAACATATTTTATCTGAACTTTATATATTTTCTCACAAAATAATGTATGAAGTTAATTTAAGATCATAAATGTCAGTTGTAAATAAAAGCTATTTTGTACTTTGAATATTGAAAAAAAAGTATACATTTGCAACATTGACTTTGAATATTGAAAACAAAAGTATACCAGGTATTCATGTGCCAAAGCCATCGTTACACAATAATTCGTTGACAACAGAACACCCTTTCCCTTAGTCATGGCGTCCATATCTGTCTGTGTGTGTGTGTGTGTGTGTGTGTGTGTGTGTGTCTTAAAAAGCGTGAACAGTAAATAATACTAATCTCAGAGAGAGAGAGAGAGAAGTATAATATTATAAATAAAATTAAAGTTTGAAAGCTTCAATTATTTTGTTCATACAAAAAAGTTTATCCTGGAGGCCCAGATTGTAGTAGTCACCAGCTCCTTGGCAGTTTTCAAGGTGAAGCATTAGCCTCAAATTGGGATTCGCATTCTATCGCTACATTATCTTTATAATGTACTTATATTTATCAACGATATTCAACATAAATCAAAACAAAATTATTAACTGGAAATTTAAATAGACTGTTGTAGAGAGAATATGGCGTTTTTGTCAATTTTCTGTTGTGTTCTCTTGCATTAAAAAGAGGTTCCCTTGCAGTTAGAAAATAAATACGTATAAGGGAAAGTAAAAAACTTTCTTATCAAAGCCCTGTTTGTAGAAGAACTTTCTTATGAAAGCCCTGTTTGTAGAAAAACGTTCTTATCAAAACCCTGTTTGTAGAAGAACTTTCTTATCAAAGCCCTGTTTGTAGAAGAACTTTCTTATCAAAGCCCTGTTTGTAGAAGAACTTTCAACAATTATCAAAGCAGAGAACGCTCTGGTTTCTATTCAAGATGAGAGATATTTTTCCATGCTGTACAAAAATTACGAAAAAAATTTATTTTTATGAAAAGAAAATACCTGCAGCTCATAACATTACGAACATTTTTCTCCACGTCAACAATTGGTCACTGAAAAAAATGTTTGTTGCAGATACTTTTGTTTCTATCGATATAAAATGTTTCGAAAAACTGCGGAACACTGGTTTTAAAACGCCCATGCTAATATGAATATATAAATATTTCCTTTTTTGGTGCAAAGTACAATTATCTTTTTCTTTTTAATGGCTGATAGATTGATAGATATATATATATACGTACAATAAGGGGCATTTTTGTCCCAATTAATAGGCCATTGTATCAACATGCGTTCAAGTAGGTAATTCTGACATCCTTTAGAAGAGGAAACTTTGAACTTTAACAAAAAATAATTTTGGAATGGATAAATCTATTTGCAATACAAAAAATAGCCTTAAAAATCGGTCAGTGTCATAAAAAAATAAGCTTTCATTAATAGGCACTCCAGTTAAGAACCAAGACCATATTACTATATGATTTGTATCATGTCTGTATCTTCGACATATTTAAAGATCTTTTGGGTTCTTAATTGAAGCGTTCACCAAAAAAAAAGAACAAAATACTAATTTTTTTTGCCACAAAAATTAAATTGATTTTTTTTTTTGATATGCAAAAGGTGGGGGGGGGTAATACTTGTTATCACTCGACTGCTATGGTATCTTGGTTGAAAAAGTCACATAACAAATTATGTCACGACGTGATGTAAAGCAAAAGTCTTTTGTCCGAGGCAAATGAATATGTTTCAATGACAATTCACTATACTGTAATGCAGTTTTATTGAATTACAACAGTACATTTGTCGTTCAATAAATAAGATCGTATATGTGTGCTCATTCAAATGAAATGTATGAAACCTGACGTATATTTTAAACGTTTTCATCTGAAAAAGTACTCATGTAAGATGCTATAAAGTACTCATGTAAGATGCTATATATTACTCATGTAAGATGGTATATATTACTCATGTAAGATGCTATAAAGTACTCATGTAAGATGGTATATATTACTCATGTAAGATGGTATATATTACTCATGTAAGATGCTATAAAGTACTCATGTAAGATGGTATATATTACTCATGTAAGATGCTATAAAGTACTCATGTAAGATGCTATATATTACTCATGTACGATGGTATATATTACTCATGTAAGATGCTATAAAGTACTCATGTAAGATGGTATATATTACTCATGTAAGATGCTATAAAGTACTCATGTAAGATGGTGTATATTACTCATATAAGATGGTATATAGTACTCATGTAAGATGGTATGTATTACTCATGTAAGATGCTATAAAGTACTCATGTAAGATGGTATATATTACTCATGTAAGATGCTATATAGTACTCATGTAAGATGGTATATATTATTCATGTAAGATGCTATAAAGTACTCATGTAAGATGCTATATATTACTCATGTACGATGCTATATAGTACTCATGTAAGATGGTATGTATTACTCATGTAAGATGGTATATAGTACTCATGTAAGATGTTATATAGTACTCATGTAAGATGCTATATAGTACTCATGTAAGATGGTATGTATTACTCATGTAAGATGCTATATATTACTCGTGTAAGATATTATATATTTTGTATCGAATTCTGTTATAATACATGATTATTTTCCTATCAGTCTTAAAATCTTAAAGTTCTGAGGTCAGTCATGGTTCTACCGTCTAGTCTGCATCTATTTGTCCGAGACGAGACAGACGCAAGCAGGTCTATGCAGAAAGATCAGGATGAATATTACTGACTGAGAAACAATAAGAAGTCAATTGGAAACACCCATTCAAGAGCATTGTTTACAGCTGAACTTGTATAATTGTAAATACTAATATCACTTCTACTGAACTGAAGAATATTTTAACTTGTGTAAAATATTGAAAACAACCCATATCATACCATAGCAAAAGCAGGCTTCATAAGGGGCTTTATACTTGAAAGTGTCATATACTGACTCTATATACATATATATACTTCCCTTTTAAAATGGCCCTGCTGTACTGGAGAAGAAAAAACGATTTGTAGCCTTAGTTAATATTTTTGCTCTATTATCGGGTCACAAAAAAGTGTATCCTTAATAAAGACCCCCCAAAAAGATTTACATTGGTTAGAAGAAAACTTCGGCACCCGCACCCCCGACCGCCTTTAATTAAATAGTTTCCGCCTCAGAGCTAATACAACTTAAATCGGCCACGGAGGTACATTACTTTGAAAAGTACACTAATTCTTAATGAAGAATATGCAACGTATGAAAATCTTAAAAACCTATCATGTAGATATTTCCTATGTAAGTAAAAAGTTTAGTTTTTCAGTACCACCCTGCACCCACCCCTACGCCAACCCCTTATTCCATTTCCACCTATTGCATTACGTTATATAACATGTAATAAAACGTAAATAATTCTGCACAAAAAAGAAATTAATGCAGTTTTGAATTTACAGTTATATAACGATGTGATAAAATATAAGGCACGACTTTCAAGTTGCCTTTGGTTAAAGATCAAAGGTTAGCTTTAAATTCTGAAGCATCACTGATTGTATTAAACAGCTTTCAGATAATATATATATATATATATATATATATATATATATATATATATATATATATATATATATATATAACTATAATCTTAAATAAATCAACTGTATTAAAATACCTGGTTCAGTTTGAGACATCTGCAAGATATCAGGTATAGTAATATGAAGACCTCAGTATTAGGGTAATGACCTTTGACTCCGTACATTTCATGTAAAAGAGCTTCGATCCAATTGTGAAGTTTATTTTCATACCTACTTATGTTACAGCTTCAACAGTAGCGGCGCGAGGGGGGAGGGTCGGGGAGGGCAATGCCCCCAGACGTTAGGCGAAGGGGGCGCCGTCGGGAGTTGTTTCTTTTTTTATCTTTTTTTTTTTGGCAACTGAAATTTTCATAGTATTTCACCTCACCTTAGGGTAATGGGCGCTATTCTTCGCAAAACTTATAGGGGGGGGGGGAGGAGGAGGTTGTCAACTAACATAAAAACTTTTCTCTATGGCAAAGTAGGGTACCACTAAAGAACATTGCCCCCCGGGCGCCTCGAACCCTCGACCTGCCACTGAGCTTCAACATATCCGAAAACGACGAGATTTTGAGGTGGGTCATTATTTACCTTTACTGTATGTCCACCTTTGCAGATTTGTCACATACACTACACTAATTTGAATTTAACATAATACATTATGAATTATCCCTCATCGCTATGAAACTAACTTGAAAAAAGCACTTTTTTGGCCGAATGTCATTTTAATTTTGCTTGCGAACTGGGCTGTACACTCGTGAACTGTCTTTGCAAACATATATTTGTGCCTTTCATCGAACTAGCATTATTAGACAACTATAAATCATTTTATTTAGATATTATGAACACAATTTTTGTAGAATTTGTCCTTTATGTTTCAAACTATTCAAATAATTGTATTAACATGTTGCGTCATATATCCTCAATATCCTTGTATTACCTCCAAGCAACAGGAGCAAGTATGGATCGTTTTAATAACTGTAAATTTTGTACTGTATTCTAGATCCATTACTGTCATTTATTATTGAGAGTTATTCACAATCATATCAGTTTCGTACCATCTATGTCATAATTACATTCAAATACCTTGGTAGTTTGATAACTCTAACACCCAGAATAGCGATGTTCATCAATGGTCGTGTTTTCAGGATACGGGGGTGGGGGTGGGGGTGTTAGAAAATGACCATTATTTCCAATTTAACAAATAAAAGTGAACTGCACTAATGGCAAGAAACAACTAATTCTTTTCCTGTACAATAGAATATATAATAATTACCTCTCGTGTTTATGAAAACAAAATAATCCAGGTATAACATATCATCCAAATTAATGGGTAATCCTTCTGTTTAAAAAAAAAAAAAGACGGGATTATGCGCACCACAAGCATGCAAAAATAGCCTGATTGAGATTATCGTTAGTTCCTTACAAATTAAATAAGGTATATCAAACCAGTCCTCGTATTATACTCTACATTTAGTAGTTTTCATTTACACTGTCAAAATTTGTAATTTCTTGTCTTGCAGAGGAAACTTTGTCTTTCAAATCAATGCAAACTCAGAATTCTTATCATAATTATTAACCCAACAGGACACAGTGTATATGTTAATAGCAGGCATGGATTCCACTAGCAAATTGGACCAAATAGATTAACTGGTTCTGGTTTTGTTGTTGTTGTTTTTTTGTGGGGGGGGGGGGGGGGGGGGGAGGGGTTGTCTCATACCTAAATAAAAGGGGTTCGGGAAGAGGGGCGGAACGGGTGGAGGGGGCCGGAGGTTTACAGCGGGTAAATTTGTTGGCAGCACTGTATGGCATTCTTCTCCATTCATAGGTCTAAATTTTTCTTTAGAATTGTAATTGGAAACAGAGCATGCTTTCGACCAGTATAAGTAGGGGATTCCATTAAGTGCCCATGAAGTACTTACCTGTTGTAAACTTCGGTTCCCCTTTTTCTGTTCTTAGAGAAAAGCATTATTTTCAAGATGGAATTATATAATAATAGGTGATGAAATTGTTTTTTGCGTAGCACGAGCTAATAAAATGAAGTATACTCGTTGGATTTGTCACAGTCAAATATGAAGGGAAAACTCTGAAAAGGGAGAATGATCTGCCGGTTTGACTGTTAGGGAAACAAAGATGGCGTATCTCTGTCCTTCTCTTCATTTATATAGATGGTATGTATGTTATATATATATATATATATATATATATATATATATATATATATATATATATATATATATATATATATATATATATATATATATGGTTTAATGGCACATTAGTACTATCCTAGCTATGCAGTGCCGAGTAAGCTTAGGCAACCCCAAAAAGCATACAAAATAAAGATAAAGGCGAAAAAGAGCAACATATAACATATTAAAATTAAAAGTCAACATTTTTATAAAAACCTAACTTTTTTAAACGTCATACGCCTTCTCAGTGTGTCCCGTACGACATGCAGGAGACCACATCAAACCTATTCTACATCCCCGACCCAGCAAGGGCAATAGATGAATACAATCTAGGAAATCAACAAATATACATTTATACCAGATAGACAATATCAACAAATATAAATTTATAGCATATAGACAATATCAACAAATATAAATTTATACCAGATAGACAATATCAACAAATATAAATTTATACCAGATAGACAATATCAACAAATATAAATTTAGACCAGATAGACAATATCAACAAATATAAATTTAGACCAGATAGACAATATCAACAAATATAAATTTAGACCAGATAGACAATATCTAACGTCAAGTTCCTGTAATTCAAAGTGGGTAAACACAACGGAACTCAAAGACGGTGAGCGAACCACGTGAAAAACTGGTGGGTAGTTTAGTATGCTTCTGAACATTGCTAGAAAGAATGTTTAACTATTTTTGCCTTACGAATTTTGAAGCTATGCATTATTATTTGAAAAAATATAATTGTTACAATCCAGTAACATATTTATTTACTCGTCTCCAGCATTGAAGCGCATTCAAATGACGTCAAAAAGAAGGTTCAGTTGTTCGGACTGTGATGAACATTTTTCTAACATTCTACACTACCCACTGGAAAATAAAGATTCTCTTTTCTTGGTCATTCTGAAAACACCAGTTGCCTTTACTTCTTTCCCTATATGGCATATTTGCATTTGTCCCCATTTGCTGTCAGTACGAAATATTTGTAATTGTACAGCATGAGGGTTACCAAGTAGAATCCAGCCGGACAACACCATAAAGTTGAAAACAGACCTAGAACGAAACGCTTACAACGATGTGAATACGAGGCAGACATATGTGTTTATGCATATGTCAATGGAAAAGATACATTGTGTTGGATCCTAAATTTATACAACTTTTGAACAAGTAATAGAACGTGCAATTTTTGTTTTCTAATTAATTAAATATGTCCTAAGATTGGTACTTTCGTTAAATAGTATTTCTATAATTTTAGAACGAAACGTATTTGTAAAGTTTATTACAAAAGTTTATAACCCGGCCCTCTCAATATTATAAAACAGCTTGGAAAAGTCAAGCCAATGATTTATGAATAACTACGCCTATGCAGTTATAGAATGAAGAGAAATGTACATTAAGACAATACGTAGAAGTTTGCAAGTGGAGATTAATAAAATATGTAATGTCGGTATGATCTAAGAAGAAACAATTTAGAATAGGCGGTCATTTGTTTGCGTAGATCATTCAACTAAACACCTCAGCGTTTCGAATGTACACGTGTAAAGAAAAGTTCCAATAATACACCATTGGGTATGCTTTGTTGGGTGACGCCTCTTCCTGTTCAATACTTTTTACTTCAGCTGTCAAGAATTTGATAACGGTACATCTCTATCCCACCAGGGCGAAACTTCTCGATTATTCCGGTTTGCACTCTTGATGGTTCTCAGCCCATCTGTGATGCTTACTCGGAGTTGTCTTTGATGAACGACTTTTAGTCTGAAACCCCAATCGGCCACCGAAACTCATCGGCAGCTGGTTAGTTCAGCATTTCTCTTTTCATTATGTGTAGCTCTCCAAATACAATAGACTGCGAGGTCTTAATGGATATTGTCATCATAATTAAGAAAGGTCCTGAACAAACTTTGTCATCCAGACTCTAAAAACCTCGAGCCCGGAGGTCCAAATGTTCAAACGTCAAGGGACTCGGAATTGTGGGTAATAGACCTTGGAATATTTAGCTGACAGGGACATCTTGTTATCTGAACAAGTCATGCGGACGGTTCCAATAATTGTCCATCAGATGGGTGAAATATGGCTCATTGAGATACGTAGTTTAGCAAGAATATGGTGTTAGATTTCTCTGATAACCTACTGCTGCACAATTAACCTGTATCCTATGCGTTAGTTAATACCAGAAATTATATTGTACATCAGTGTTTTCTTTTTCTTTCTTTCTTTCTGTTTCTTATTTTTATGCGTGCTTAGAACTCCAATTTAATTTTTCCCCAGGACTAATTGCATCAAGTATTTACATATAGCGGAGCTAATTACTTTCGACAGGTACCATATAGGATGCTTTTTAACATTTGATGATTGGAAATAAATTAATACTTCTGGTGTAAAATATGTGAACCTATTTAAATGTATCGTTAATCTGGGTCCAGAATTATGAATCCTGACTAGCCTAAGTCGTATTGCCATAAGCTAATTGCTTGATTACTTTAAACTGTTTTCCTTAGGTAAGTGCCAATTCCTGCCATCGACAATTTGCCAAGCCCCAACCGCATATCTATGATTGCCGATAATGGCCGTCAGATTACAATGTAAATAAACTAAAAATATTACATGTACATATTTTTCTAAAATGTGTTCTTGCCGGTCTACAACTCAAAGTAACACAAATTTGTGCATGTACACAATTTAGCGAAATTTGTATAGGTACACATTTTTCTTACCTTGAGTTATAACTGGTTTTCAGCTCCCGACGACATAGTCATGACAGGTCACAACTAAAACTAATTAGCATTCCTTTCACAATAATAAATTAGAAAGAACAGTGATGCTCTCTGATAAAGAATTAACCTCTCGTGTTAATAATATGCTGGTCTGGAGCAACTAAGAGAGCCTTTTTTTGTTTATACGAACACATCAAGAAAGAAAGCGGGAGAAATCGTACGTGGCGCTTGTATCAATAACATTTAGAAAAATAAGCACAGTTTAAAGCAAAAGTGAGTAAATCTCTCTCTCTTGATATATATATATATATATATATATATATATATATATATATATATATATATATATATATATATATATATATAATGGTCGAGATGGTATAGGGGTTATTAATTACAGGCAAGGGGATGGGTGCCGTAGCCCGCAGATCCAGGTTCGAATCTCCGTAGAGCACGAGTTAAAATTTTCTAACCTGTATGATAATATTATTTATTCGTATTTAAAAATTCTGCTAATGTTATCTAGCATTCTCTTGTAAGATCCAGGCAGTACTTCCGCTTTATTTGGTGTATATTTGTAATTCTCTCTCTCTCTCTCTCTCTCTCTCTCTCTCTCTCTCTCTCTCATATATGTGTATATATATATATATATATATATATATATATATATATATATATATATATATATATATATATATATATATATATGCATTGTACACCACAGAATTTTGATAAATACCAGTCATCATGGCTATGAACTTAATTCATTCAGTACACGTGTTTAAAATCAGTTAATATTAATTACCATTTAGTAATAATACTGTAAAATGTATACTGGTTTGTGACTTTTGTAGGCATGGAAGCGAGTAAAATTAAAATCGTATTTGCGTCGTTGGAAAGAAGGATTCTGATGTATTGTTTTCCTTGAAGGTCCAAAAATGTCTATACAAATGATTAATATTGCATGCAATTTTTAACTTTCAGCAGCAAGGATTATGAGCTGAATACTTATAGCAACTTGTATTAATATCCAATATTCTTCTTTATTTGTTAGGTCAAAAAGTTATAAGGCTTCCTGGGAAAAGATAAAACTCGTATAACTGGAATGATTGCTAATTAGTTTCCTGAAGAATATCGGAAGAAATTCTAAGTTCCGTCTTTTTTACTACCCCAGCCATTACTTATGGAACAACCATGAAAGTTTTAAATTATTAATTTCTGATGAACAAAGTATATATATGAGAGAGAGAGAGAGAGAGAAAGTGCTGGGGACAACAATGAATAATAATTCTAGTTTGTATATGATACACATATGTCAGTTATTGAACCTCTGGATATTTAAGAGAGGTCATCCCCCAAGAAGGGCAGGGTGCACCCTAGTGAGTGATGGGTGCCACATAAAGAGGACAAGGTGCAGCACCCTGCTAAAACAGGATATGGTTCATTGGTTGTTTTAACGGCACTTTAAACACATTGTCTAATTCATGCCGCGGAAATGGGAACTGAGCGCCTTATCAAAGAACACATAGTTACAGCCGACCTGGTCTGGTCAGGGTGGGTTTCGAACCCGCAACCCTTTCATTACGAGTCTAACGCTCTTCCAACTAAGCTACCGCGGCTCCCGAAACAGGCTAGGAACAACAATATTATTACTTCACTATATTTTATCTCATTTTTGTGCAATATTCACAGTACACCAATTTCTTGTTCTTTGCTTACATTCATTTTTTTGATGGGAAAATTTTTATTGCAATATTACTCTGTACGTGTGGTTATAAAATTGACATGGGATTAAGTTGAATTGATATTAGCGAAATTTGAAAATGAAATCTTTTAAGCTCGGACAGTTTTTCAAAACCTGTTGTCGGAATCAATCGTTTATCCGAGAAATTGATGTTATTATCTAGCAAAGATAGCAAGAACAACAACAACAAATGGTTTTCGATTTCGCGTCTATACATGATACAATTTGTAAATAGCTTTACGTGTGGTACAAAGACTTCATTTAATTCAGTGAGTTCAACCAGTGATTCTTTGTTCATGAGACCGAATGAATGAATGAATGAATAAATTAATGAATGAAAAAATGGTTGGATGAATGAATGCATTAATTATTTAATGTAAAGCTATCGAACATACTGTATATAATAGTCACTAATAATTATGTACAAAACTGATTTATATTGCTAACTACATGTATAGCTATAACTAATAAGTGATTCGTACATATATATATATATATATATATATATATATATATATATATATATATATATATATATATATTTATATATATATACTGAGAGAGAGAGAGAGAGAGAGAGAGAGAGAGAGAGAGAGAGAGAGCGGTCAAATATTTATGTAGATACAGTATTCGGGAAAGGGGAAAAAAGCTTTGCCTGAATGCCGCATCCCACTGACAGCATTTTAAATAAAGTTTTGCTTGAATTAAATTGACTACTATAAAATTCGTGATTCATTTTCATTTCATAAAACTAGTTTTTAAATGCAAAAGTATCTTAATTGATAGTTTCTAAATAACCTTATATTTTCAACCACCCAGAACATATATAGCCCTTCTTCCATTCCTTTTTTAAAAAGAAAAAATGTCTGTTTTATTGTTGTTGTTGTGCGCGTAGCCACATTATGTGCGGCGATCATTGTACCAGCCTAGATTTACAGATTGTTAGAGGAATTAGCATAATATACATGTATGTTATTTTGTATTATTATTATTATTAGTAGTAGTAGTAGTAGTAGTAGCAGTACAGGGCCGTCGCAAGTCTGCGCTGGACGAAACGGTGCCCCACGCGGGCGACGCCTTCGGCGCACCCCCTTCGGAACAAAAATACGGCAAACTCCGCGAAATGGCGCCCCCCCCCCCCCTCGAAGGATTGGCGCATCGCCCATCCCTTACGACTACCCTAAGTAGTAGTAGTAGTCGCAGTAGTAGTGTAAATGTGGTTGTGGTTGTTGTTTCTGTAGTTGTGACCATTGTTGTTGTTATTATTATTATTATTATTATTATTATTATTATTATTATTATTATCTTAAAATTTTTAAATTATTTTGCATCCCAACAAATGTTGCTTTTAGGTGAGAAAGAGACATCTATGTATATTTGTACATTTCACCCCCATTTAAATCTCTCATATTTTCAAAGGTACGGAACCATTGTGAAACCCAATGAAATACATCTCCCTTTAATGAATTAATACTCATGCAGTACTAGTTACGCCATCAAATTTTAAATAGATGAAAAAATATATAATTTTTATGTAAATGTGCATAATTGTTCTATTCATTTTTTGCCTGTAACTCTTGAGAAAAATAAACAAAAAATTATTCTCGACATGCTACGGTTTGTTTCCTCTAACAGGTTCATCGAACCAATAAAATTGCTGCTTAAAGGTCAGCTCAGGCTAGGTGATATAAAACCTTTTGAAATCCAATACAATCTTAAATTGCTACTCTTGTAAGAGTCGATAATAATAATAATAATAATAATAATAATAATAATAATAATAACTTTATTTTCTGATGATAAAACGTTTGGTTCTGAATTAATCAATCTTACATGTAGTCCTTAAATAATAGAATATTAAAACTATGAATGCAACGTATATGTACAAAATAAAACTCTTACTTACTACAGTGGCTGACACACTCACGTGTAATCATAAAATATATACACATGCATACATACATACATACATACATACATACATACATACATACATACATACATACATACATACATACATACATACATACATACATACATACATACATACATACATACATACATACATACATACATACATGCATACATACATACATACATACATACATACATACATACATACATACATACATACATACATACATACATACATACATACATACATACATACATACATACATACATACATACATACACACATTAGATTAAAACATACATAAGATATACATGTAGGTTTGGCAGATGGGAGAGTAGTGTGGGTATCCAAGTTAGGTATTTCAAGTTGTTTGAGCTATGGCATAATCAGAAAAAAGAAATGTGTGAAGCGCGTTCTTAAAAGAAGAGAATATTGGTGTTTCTTTGATATAATTGAGAATGATATCACACAACACTGCTGCGGAATATATTAAAGATGTTCTGTACAGAGTCGGTTTGGATTTAGGCAAATGAAGATTAGAGTTTGAAATAGACCGTAGATTATGTCATGATGATGATGATATGATGATGATGATTATTATTATTATTGCTGTTGTTGTTTTTATTATTGTTATTGTTGTTGCTGTTCTTGTCGTCAATATTGTAGTTATTTCCAAAAAATCCCATTACTTTAAAGACACGTGCGTTTTAATTGTCGTTATTCGTAGATTGTAGACAATAACAATGATAATAATAATAATAATAATAATAATAATAATAATAATAATAATAATAATAATAATAATAATAACAACAATAATAATGTATTATTATTATTATTATTATTATTATTATTATTATTATTATTATTATTATTATTATTAACGAGTTGAAAAAGCGAGAAAATGTAATCACCTACCTGAATACGAGCCTCATTAAGTTTGGTAATCCTCGCTAGCTCTTCCCTGCAGTAAATGTCTGGGTAGTGACTTTTAGCAAACGCGGCTTCCAGCTCCTGAAGTTGCTCCTGGGTAAACGTTGTCCGGTGCCGCCGGCGCGCGGGAGTGGGACACGTTGAAGGATTGTGTACAGTGGATGAGGAGGAATTGGACGTGCCCCCTATACTGCCAGTGGTGGAGGAGGGCTCTGGTTTTATCTTCTTAAAAGCACCCTCCTGGCCTGGATAATAATAATAATAATAATAATAATCATCATTATAAAGATATCCTCTTGAACGCTTATGCACGCTGAATATTCTTAAAGTATCAGACATAAAACAGAGTGAGCTATTCCAATGAAATCTCAAAGAGAGTATATACAGATATGTACAGGCCTTAAAATGTTCATTAATTTGCTTGAAGAAATTTCTGTAAATTCAAGTGTAGGTTCTCACTATTTTTCTTGGTAATGTATTCATTTATTTATTTGTTTATGGATAATATTGGATTTCACGATTTCTCGTTTGTTTTTCATACTTTAGTTTTCTTAAATAAATATATGTACTATGTTTTCGTATATTTATAAAAAGCCACATTGTAACCAATATTTTCCAGAATAAAATCTACAAGTTTGTATATTATGTCTGTTTTGTTCAATGTACACGTAGATGTATAGTCGCAGTCTTGTTATGTTAAAATAATCTATAAAACATTTATTAATTGTATAATATACTATTAAAGTTTGTGGAATCCTATCGTAAACAATCTTTGTCTCCTTTGTGAACATGACTTATTATTATTATTGTGTAGTAGTAGTAGTAGTAGTAATAATAATAATAATAATAATAATAATAATAATAATAATAATAATAATAATAGTAATATTATTATTATTATTATTATTATTATTATTAGTAGTAGTAGTAGTAGTAGTAGTAGTATTAGTATTAGTATTATTCCAAAAATGTTTTAAAAAAGATACCAAAAAATGTTTTAAAAAAAAGACACTGACTAAACAATAGTGCTCTTGATACAATTCTGGATGCGGAGACACAGAAAATACAGAAAAGAGAAATTCATTACAAAATTGGTGCCACATAAACTAAATTCTTCTACAATTTTATTATCGTGTACGGAATATAAAGAATCTTCTAAATTCCTGTAGTAATAGTCTCACCAGTTGGTTACCTGAATGTTGACCAACATTCTAGGTTACTGACAAAAATTGCTTATTTTGTTTTCTTTCGTTTTTCTACATGGCAACTTTTTTTGGACTACTAGTGTCTTTTTTTTTTCTTTCTTTCTTTCTTTTCTAAATTTAAACAGCAAGAAATCCTTGATTAATCAGAAGCGTGTTCACTTTGTCCAGCAAGACGAAATTTATCTTGGTTTTCTCATGATGGTGATGCATACATTATTTCACTTTTTTTAGCGTTTAACCCGGTTTATTTTATGACTTGTGTTGCGCTTGACAGCAACAATACGCCAAAAATTCACAAATTTGTCCCCAGAGCAAGTGGCAGATTGCATTAACACCCAGAACGAGATTTCTAAATAATTAAATACACGCTTTAGTGTTTCGGTACCAGTGTTGTCAGTAGGTTTAGTGCGAAGGTGTAAACAGATGGCACGCGAGGTCACGCGCTCCGATGACCTTGTGGTGACGTCCCTGGAGGTTCACTTTTTAACGGGTGCAGACTGAACAATAATAGGCCAATTATCAACTTCTTAATCTTTTCTATTTTTCACGCACAGGGTTAAAGCTACAAAGGTACAAGTGATGGGAATTAAAACAACAGTAGCGGAATTTGCTATTTTGCTGAACAAACATGTTAATTAAGTTTTTTGAAACATTAGAATTAAGTCACTTTGAAGAGAGGCATTACGCACGCGGAATGATTGATCATGCATACGTACCAAATGTGGTACTGTTTGACGGTGCCAAAGTTTATCAAAGCAAATTTATACATATTTTCTTCAAAACGTTTGTCCATTTGATTTACTTCAAATATCCTTTGACGGAGCACAACATATGTCTTGCCCCTAAAAAGTATTTTGTAATAGAATTCAATGATTTAACTCACAATAAGAACAATAGTTATGCGTATGTACAAGTGCTAATAAAGTGTACAGAGCATGTTTAAATGTTATAATATAGTGATAAAATTTAGCAATAACAGGTAACTTGCATCCATAAAATGTATTGGAAATTTGACACTACTTTCGCCATCTATTTATTTATTAACCCACCCCACCCCACCCCCCTCGTTTAAAAAAAGAAAACAAAAACAAATAAAGAAATATATGAAGTCTATTTGAAATCATTACTGGAATGAATTGTCTTATTTAGATTATAGAAGATTTTACAAGACAAGTGAGTCATATAATTTCAGCCAAAGGCTTATTACGACGTTTTTAATTTGTGTTGTTAGTACTTACTTGGAAATCATTCTGCGTGTACGTAACATCATAACACACGATGTTCTTGCATGGTCTTCATGTGATTTAAAAAAAAAAAAAACGTCGGAAAATGTACAATGAAGATAAATCCAGAATTTCTCGATAATTTTATATTTTTAATTTTAAAAGATAAATCAAAATGAAAGAGTGAACTTTCAATACATTTATTTCTTCATTTGTTGTTTTTTTTTTTTTTTTTCTTCTGGTTTTTGAGAACACATATTAATAACTTATGTATTAATCATGGGTTTCAATTTTTATCTAAATTATTCATGTGTTTTAATCTTTATGTAAATTAATCATGGGTTTTAATCTTTATGTAAATTAATCATGGGTTTTAATCTTTATGTAAATTATGGAGAGAAACCTGAAACTGCATCTCACTATTTTCTTCAGTGATCAACGCACGTGAATATTTCAAAGACTCAGTCACTTGTTTTTACATGCTAAGTTTGACTTGGTATTCCAAGGTTTATCTCATTTAGCGTATGATTTAAATTGTAAAGTGTTCAAAACTGTTCAAAATTTTATCTGAAAATAAAAAACAAGGCGATTTTTCTTGATTAATCAACATATCAAATGTAACTCATAATACGCACATTTATGTATTTCACTCCAGTCCACCCGACTCCTCTCTCTCTCTCTCTCTCACGTATTTTGCTCAATTGTATTTGTGCACGAGCAGTGCAGTAGCTAAGTTGGAGAACTTGTTGTTCAACTTCATTTCTTTTGGGGGGAGGGGGCACAAAATATATTTTAAAATTCAACCAAATAGAAGTAAAAAAAAAAAAAAAAAAAAAAAAAAAAACCCACCAATAATGAATAGTAAAATCTGCAATATCTACTCAGGATAAAAGCTTTCGACACACAACTGAAATATTCATGAACATATAAGCTAATATATGTGTATTCAAATAAAATATGTTCATATTACTACATGTGTACTGCACTAGTTATTTGAACAGCTTTCGTTGTTCACAATTGACAATGTATCTGATTAGTCTTCCTGAAAATAAAACATTTTTTAAGTTAAACAGTGCTTAATTAACACGAATAACACACTTGGAGAGAATACACATTACTTAATCTTTTACAGAAAAATAATTTTAACATTTAAACTATCCTATTTTACAATAGACGAAAAACTTCTAATGTTATCTTCATTTTGAGTCAGTGTAAAACAAGAAACTCACTTCGGGTTTAAAATCAATACACACAATTTATATTCGATTATTTCTTTATATATCTGTTCAGGTGCTTCTATTATACAAACTTGTAAAGTAACGTTTTTAAGAGAAAATAGAAAATAAATAGATGTTCTTTATATATTTGGAATGAACAAAAATTATTTGTGAAAGACTGACTTGACACTATTATATTATATTATATTATATTATATTATATTATATTATATTATATTATATATATATATATATATATATATATATATATATATATATATATATATATATATATATATATATATATATATATATATATATATATATATATATATATAAATACAGCGGAACCCTGGGATACCGAACCTCGCTAGAACCCGGAAAATAAAACTTCTGACACGCAATTGTTAAGGCCTTAGTCGGTCCCGATTGCAATTTTGAGAATACACATTTGAAAACCGAACTAAATAGCGCCCACAATCTAATGTTAAAGCGTCATTAAAATGTGAGTGTGTGTGTATGTGTATGCGCAATGCCATTTTATTTACTGAACTCGTACGTTGATAGAATTATTCTTGAATTTAAAAAAAATGATATCAACTGTTCTTAATTATGTACAGTTTTTGATTAAATATATACTGTATTAATCTGTATTATTGACTGACAAGAGATCAATTTAAAAAGAAAATAATACAAGCAATAGTATATTATAATAAACAATAAGGAAGTAAGTACACCTCAATCTATTTCAGTTAAATTTTACTTATACTTATTCTAGTTTCACTTTATCGTATCAGCATTCATTTTACTTGTCTCATCTATTTTATGTTTTTTATTTCCTGTATTATAAAAAAGAACACCAAACACTCCTTGGACAAACAGTTTTGGAATAAGAAAGCTTTAATTTCAACTTCAAAATTGGTCAGACTGTAATGTCAATACTTTGTGATTTACAAACAAAATTGCAATGTTAACAGGACATTTTGTACGCCTTAGTGGAATTTTTTATGTCTGTCTGCATGTATGTATGTATGTATGTATGTATGTATGTATGTATGTATGTATGTATGTATGTATGTATGTATGTATGTATGTATGTATGTATGTATGTATGTATGTATGTATGTATGTATGTATGTATGTATGTATGTATGTATGTATGTATGTATGTATGTATGTATGTATGTATGTATGTGTGTATGTATGCATGCATGCATGTATGTATGTATGCATGCATGTATAGGGTAAGAGAGATCTCGGAGGTTATTTGTTACATTCAAGTTTTATATCAGGCATTTGATCAATTTTAAAAGAGCGATTGCATGCATATAAAGCGAATAATTATAAACTAAATATTTTTTTTTCATAACACAGATATAAACTCCCTTTTGTTATCTTAAAATCATGTAATGTTTTTTTTCTGTTTCAGTGTCCTTTTTTTCTTTCTTGGGGATATATGTGTTTATCCAGAAATATTATGACATATAAGATAATTTTGGAAGTTTTAAAGAATTTAAAGCAAAGAGGATGCATGTCAACTTTGAAGTGTATGTGACTATTATTTATTTTTTTGCTTCATGAAAATTACTCTTCTTTATGAAATTTTGGCAGGATGCCCCGCAAATTATATTTGTTTCTTTTATCGTCTTGAAACCACAGACAAATTTGATACTTGTTTTTATTTCCCAATTGTGTAGACAAAATATCAGATTTTGATTTAAATTTTTCAGTGTGGTGAGTGTAGGTCCGCTCCATACTGATGAAAAATAACATAATATAAAGGAATCAGTGGATAAAGTCATACCCAGAATTATAAGATGATGCCAAATATCGCTTTATGCAACATCCGCAAATGTATTGTACCATCTTATTGGCGTTTACATTTGAAAATATTAAGTTGATTTAAAAAAATAATTTAAACAAAATTAATGACTAGTATAGTCTATCTCACCTTTTACTCAGCAGCGTTGTGGTACGTAATAAAAACTCCTTTTACTCAGCAGCGTTGTGGTACGTAATAAAAACTCCTTTTACTCAGCAGCGTTGTGATACGTAATAAAAACTCCTTTTACTCAGCAGCGTTGTGTTACGTAAAAAAAACTCCTTTCGGAACATAGGCTTCTAAGATTACACTTTTCCTACTGACTTGAAACTGAGAATACTTATGCATCACAATCTTTATTAGACTGGTTTTCTTTTATGTTCTTTAAATTGATGCAATTATCTGTCTCAAGCTCTATGCCGCATAAACGGTGACCAAAACCTCATCGGAATTTAACAGAGTCTATTAATTTTATTAATTATCTCTATTTTATTACAATAACCCTATGAGTCTGGAACGTGTTGAAAACTTAGTTAGCTCAAACAAAGTTAGGTTGAGGTAATGGTCTATATGATATTTGTGGTCAAATTTCCATGATTGTGCGAATTGTGTTGCTGAAATGACCCCAGATTTCCTTCGAGATTATTCTGTATTCTGCTAGTGTCCAAAATAACGAACTATAGTACCCTATTGAATCGTCGCCTTGTCAATGAAATAAAATTATGGCCTGTAAACCGGTTACATATAAAGTTCATTAACGTAATCTGTTTGGGTCCCACCTGGGCGAAGGGCCGACTTCTATTTGTATTCTTTGATTGACTCAGTCGGAGAAATTAAGTTAATTAATAAAATGTAATATCGGACGTTCTAAATTGAATTTGAAAGCACATTATTGCTAAATAACATAAGAAAAGGTGGCAAAACTGGTTTGATAATACATACCACTGTTGTCCGAGAGGGATCTGGAAGTACTTGACGAGGTGTCCATGCTGTACAACGATGTAAAATCATCCAACTTTCTCTTTTCTATGCGATCATCCACGATATTAACAGGTAGTCGTGTTTCATCTGCCATATTCTCTTCTTTTTTTTTAAATCTTATGTGACGAAAGTCTTTATAAAAGTTATATCAAAATTTAATTCCAGTGAAAAAATTCCAAATTGCTACTTTATGTTATCTCTGGATAAATTAGAAATACTAATGAAATTTTCGAGCGTTGTTATTTCGGTCTTAAAGGAAAAGAATATCTTGAGGGTGAGTTTCTACCAATCAGATTTGGCCATAATTGATTATGAGCCAATTTTCTAAGACGTGACTATTATCCGCCCTGCGATTGGATGGGCGCATCTGAAGAAATGCGTTCAATACGAACAAGAAGCCGGGCACGTTGTCAGAATAAGGAAACAATAAATAATGTGATCATACGTTGTATGCCTTCAGATACACGTGTTACCTATATTTCATCGATAATTCATATAACCAATATAGAGTGAGCGTGTGGAAAACTTGAGATTTGGCATCTGTAGTTTGTATTTTATTTGTTGGGTCGTTTTATGTCTACAGCTATCCGTATTAGAGGGATATTTTGTTGCAATAGAATCACCTTTTATCAACACACACACACACACACACACACACACATTGATGTATTCGTTAAATTTGCCGATAAAAAAATACTCATTTGGAAAAAATAAAAAAATTTATCATATAAAAATGAGAAAATATATTTTTCTGACCGATTATTTTTATTGCATTTCCTAAAATAACTTGTCCAAGTCCAACTGTGCCATATTTCAATGCTTATATTTTCCTACATTTCTCCCACGATGATCTACTTTGAAACATTCTGATTCTTGATTATGGGATTTTTAATTTAATAATAATAATAATAATAATAATAATAATAATAATAATAATAATAATAATAATAATAAAAAGAAACAATAGTTTACCTTATCTTAACCGCATTTCAATACAGAAAAACAGAAATGTATCAGCACAATTTAAAAATGGAAAGTGTATTTAACATTTTTGAACATATGCAAAAGTCATCGAGTTTTGAACAGTGTGGAGGTTTGCAAATAAAAGAAATTACTACAGCAATAACATAAAGTTAAAATAGTAGTAGTAATAATAATAATAATAATAATAATAATAATAATAATAAACTTTTGTGATAAAGCATCTCAGAGACTTAAATTCTACCAAGTGCGACAAACGCAAGGTAAGAGAACAAAATTCAGCTTGTTTTTCTTTATTTAAAAAAATACCCCCAAAAACTCGTTTGCACATTTAGTAATAATGTCTGATACGAAAACAGATATACAAGATAGTATTGCACACGAATGTACTATACAAAGAGAGAAATGAAATATTGATGGCGATCCATCAAATCACTGAATCAAATTCCATCTAAACAATGATCTCTTGTGTTGGGTGATTTTTTTTTTCTTCTCTTATTGTTTCAAAATGTGAGGAGGTGAATACCAGAGGCTGTCATCTTCTTATGTATGAATATATATGTTCTTTCTTTCCACGAAATATTGTTATAATATTCCTCATCTTTGAATTCTTGTCCTCAAACGTAGAAGAAATTCATTCAGTGGATTAACCTCTACACGAGAGACAGGCTGAGCAACTGATACACGTATAAAGATATGTAAGTAAGTTTCATATCATTTACCCCAACATGAGAGATGGGATGAGTATCTGAATCACGTATAAAGAGAGATATGTAAGAAAGTTTCATATCATTTACCCTGACATGAGAGACGGGATGAGTATCTGAATCACGTATAAAGAGAGATATGTAAGTAAGTTTCATATCATTTACCCTGACATGAGAGACGGGATGAGCATCTAATATACGTATAAAAGATATGTAAGTAAGTTTCATATCATTTACCCATACATGAGAGACGGGATGAGCATCTAATATACGTATAAAAGATATGTAAATAAGTTTCATATCATTTACCCATACATGAGAGACGGGATGAGCAACTGATATACGTATAAAGATATGTAAGTTTGATAGTTTTACCCCTACATGAGAGACGGGTTGAACATCTGAATCACGTATAAAGAAAGATATGTAAGTAAGTTTCATAGTATTTACCCATACACGAGAGATGGGATGAGCATCTGAATCACGTATACAGATTTACTTTGACACGACAGAGACGGGACGAGCATCTGATACACGTATAAAGATATGTAAGTTTCATATCATTTACCCATACATGAGAGACGAGATGAGTATCTGATAAACATATAAAGATATGTAAGTTTCATATCATTTACCCATACATGAGAGACGGGATGAGTATCTGATACACGTATAAAGATATGTAAGTTTCATATCATTTACCCATACATGAGAGACGGGATGAGTATCTGATACACGTATAAAGATATGTAAGTTTCATATAATTTACCCATACATGAGAGACGAGATGAGTATCTGATATACGTATAAAGATATGTAAGTTTCATTTATCCATACATGAGAGACGGGATGAGTATCTGATATACGTATAAAGATATGTAAGTTTCATATCATTTACCCATACATGAGAGACGAGATGAGTATCTGATATACGTATAAAGATATGGTAAGTAAGTTTCATATCATTTACCCATACACAAGAGATGGGATGAGCATTTGATATACGTCTAAAAGATATGTAAATAAGTTTCATATCATTTACTTCTACAGGAGACGCGTGATGAGCATCTGATATACGTATAAAGATACATAAATAAGTTTCATGTCATCATATACTGTAATAATCACCTGCTATTGCTGCATTCACACAAATCACATGGCGTAATATGTTGAATATAAAACACACACACACACACACACACAACAAAAGCGACTTAAATAAATGTGGTGGTGGTGGTGGTGACTATGATGATGATGATAGGATTGGCGACGTTTTAATGTTGATGAAGATCATAAATGTGATTATGACTATTGTCACAAATTGTTTTTATTATTAATTCACTGGTAAGTTATATTTTATTATTATTATTATTATTATTATTATATAGTTTAATAGATAGATAGGTATAGAGAAAAACAAATTTGTTGTTAAATAGAACTGAGACAATGTGCTCGATCGTTACGTTAACTCACGGGCGCTTATTTATTTATTAATTTATTTCATATTTATTTAATCAGGGCTCGGGAATTTTGTTTCCAAGCACTCGGACGAGTGAGTCGCACGAGTTCCTCGTCCCTGTCCTCATTATACTCAACACAGCGCACTTCTCCACTATACTGCTTACGCTTGTACTAAAAAACCACAGGTACCTACCTGATGCAAGCTTGATACTGAGAATATTATGTTCTAATACATGGCTTCTTAAATACACATATAATAAGAGACAATGTTAATAACCAGAGAAATTACACCTACACACATAATAAGAGACAATGTTAATAATCAGAGAAATTACACCTACACACATAACCATTTCTAATTAATTACACATACACACATAATCATTTCTAATTGGTATTCGTATTCACAGTGAAACCTTTCAGTAATCTAGGTGTCATAATTTTTCCTTTCAATGAGCTATCACACATCTTTATGAGTTAGATATGGGAGAAGTTAAGAGACAGAGAATGTCAAAATTTTATGATTTTAGTTTGGTCAGATATTGTTACGCTTGCCCCTCAGTATTTTAAAGACTGTGCAGCATTTTTAATACATTGTCATGCCAAAGTTAAGACGCCAGCAAAATATTTGTAAACATACGTAATCACTTTTCACAAGACAAATGCCAGTAACTTGCATCTTAAAGAAGAATTCCAACCGTCTCAATTTCCACCAACTTTCATACTAAATAATCCCTTTTTTTTAAAACCATCATTCTAGAGAGCAAAAAACGGGCACCATAAAAAGGAAGATTGGAACATTTCTAGGTCATTACCACAATTAGATTTCGACTAATCAGCTGTTGTCTCTACATTATCTGCTTTGTAATTAGACAACAACAGCATGCATTGCGTGAAAGTTGGTGGGAATCGGCTGAGATACTTAACATTTTCTTGTGAAAAGTAATTACATACTTATAGCAATATCTTCCCTTTGGTAGGACAATTTATCAATAAAGATTCAGTCTTGAAAATACCAGTTACCTTGGGCAACTATAACATTGCCTGACCAGATGAAAAATTACAAACATTTTGACATTCTCCGTCTATCTCAGAGGACTGACTCATAAAGGTGTGTGACAGCCCGTTGAAAGGAGAACTTTCCACACATCGACATGATGCCTAAATTACTGACAAGTGTCGCTGTAAAATGCGAACACCATTAAGGAATCGAGGGCTAGGTTTGAAACTGCATCATAATATGTTCATAATATTTACCCATTTTAGTATCAATCTTACATCGAGTACCTGTGTAAAACAAAAAAAAAAGTCGTTCCTTTGCGACATGTTATAGACTGACAACAGGTAGGCAGATTAGGCAAAGATTATTTATAATTGACACACGCCAAATGTTAAGCGATATTGAACTTGTTAAGGGTAAAAAAAATGCACCCAGATTTATTCTCAAGGTGCGAATCTGCATCTACTGGACCCAGTGATGAGTACCTGATAAAGTTGTACTCGTCCTAGACAATTTTTACCCGGTCAGAACGAGAGGACGAGTGATTTTCCTGAGCCCTGTTAACATAATAAGTACATCTATTTATTAATTCTCTTTACTAAGTACCGAAAATCATAATATTAATTTATTAAAAATATTAATTTAATTTTTGGCCCGGTCTTCTTTTTATGTATAAGTTACAAACATATCTTCCATATCTTTTTAATATTTATTATAACTCCTCCATTCACGGATCCTATAATTCTTATTATAACTCCTCCATTCATTAGCCTTGTTGTATGTCCTTCCTTTATTGTCCCTGTTGTGTCTTGCGAAATATGTTCCATCCGAAAGTTTGTATTTGTCCAGGCTATGAAATGTATTCGCCTTTGGGGTATGAAATATTATAATCATCGTCGTTTTAGTCGTTGCCGTTTATAAGTAATTGATGTTTATTGGTGTATATTTTTTGTAAAAAAAAAAAAAAAAAGAAATTTAAATTACAAATGTTAGAAATTACTTATACAAAAGAGAAACACTCAAGTAAAATATATAGGTATTTTCTAATGGCCATATGGACAAAATGCTTGTAGGACATCCCATCTGTTTGGAAATCTTTCGTAAACCGCATCAAATAGATTTCGTTTGGCCAGGGATATGGGCTTGATCCTAAAGACAAAACCACCAACAATTAGATCCGCCAATTAGCTCGCCGCCCTCGAGCCGTTCGTCACCGTTCCTTAGCTAGTTTTAAAGAATCAGCGTAAGGCAAAAGCTGACGGCCATTTCCTTTGTGCTTGCCTTTCAAGTTTTAGGCTCACTGACCAACAAGGAGTAAAATTAGTCAATAATTACCTCAACCAACTCCTATCCTTTGTAGAAAGCTTTCAGTTTATTTTGGTGTCCTCTCAATTTGCAGAACACGAGAGCTCTCAAAAATATGGAGAGGTCTATTGTTGCCGTCGCGTGCCGCCTTATGGCAGGATTTAAAGGAGGAATGGGACACAGGTATCTGTAATTATACATAGGATGTACAAATAAATAAATAAATAAATAAATAAATAAATAAATAAATAAATAAATAAATAAATAAATAAATAAATAAAATAAAATAAATTATATTGCAACCTCCATCCTTTAAAAAGCAGACAATATTTATAGAAGGGCTGATGTTTGTCAAGTAAATATTTTGTCTTCCACAATCCCGGGACCACGGGTTTATAACATTACATTTATTTATACCTTATACCAACTGCAAACTGCATAGACCCAGATCTACCGTCGCATAATGCGCTGGCAGATCTGGGTTTATGCAGTTTGTAAGGACTAATCAGTAGAACAAACAATATAGACCCTGATCTGCTGGCGCATTATGCGACGGCAGATCAGGGTCTATGTTGTTTGCATTTAGACCAGATTATACGCTAGTATAAACGGTAACAATAAACTGCAACGGCAATTTATGGCTGCAAACATGAGGATGCAAATATACGTCATACTGCAGAGGATAAGTAACATAATTCTACTGAGGTTTCAATATAATATACATGGCATTTAATGAAGAAAGAAAAACATTCCATTTGCCTAAAATGTAAGGACCAAATTATAATTAATGTTATTAGTCTTAGAATGAAATTGAATCATTAATTACTTACACAAAATATTATATTTTCTGGCCTTTTCTGTTGCACAAAGTATAGAAATTTTCACAATGCATTTAAGATTCGTTTTGAATTTGCAGACATAATGATTAAAATTGTTTTATATTCAGCCATGAACATTAATATCGTGGTAAATATTTTCTTCTCAGTTCCCTATAAAATTGACAAACAGGTAGACAGTGATACTCATTTTAGACAGCTGTTAAATTGCTTCTGTTACAATGCCGCTTGTTCGTTGGTACTCACTTGTAACGACCTCTTTCTATATTCAAATTTTGGGATACTGCTCTTAATCTACTTAGTGCATTTTTATCACATCCAAATACTCTTCAAATGATAAATATTCTTTATACAAGGAATAATACCTTAGCTTGTTTGATGACAGACGATATCCAGCTTTGTTTATACTCATCAAAAACTCTATCTCTTATTTCATCGACTTCTATCGCAATATCAAATTATTTGTTCCATACGTAAGAAAATTCTAGATCATGTATTAGAAATTTAACCTGATATGCCCAGTTTTTCCAATTATAACAGTTACAGTTACCAGCGTCGTTTTTTTTATAAACACAGTAAAAGTTTTCAGAATAAGGTTGTTCTTATTTACGAATATATTAATAAAAAAATGTAACAGGTGTATTTGTCTAATTTTTCACATACCTATCTCTCCAGTTCACTATATTGAACATTCATATTAATAGATTTTTAACCCCTGATAATCGTCTACACAAATTTGATATATCCAATATATCTGATCCATAATAATTGTCTACACAAGTTTATATACCCAATATCTCTGATCCATAATAATTGTCTACACAATTTTATATACCCAATATCTCTGATCCATAATAATTGTCTACACAAATTTATATATCCAATATCTCTGATCCATAATAACCATCTACACAGTTTGATATATCCAATATCTCTGATCCATAATAACCGTCAGCACAAATTTATATACCCAATATCTCTGATCCATAATAATTGTCTACACAAATTTATATATCCAATATCTCTGATCCATAATAACCGTCTACACAAATTTATATACCCAATATCTCTGATCCATAATAACCGTCTACACAAATTTATATACCCAATATATCTGATCCATAATAATTGTCTACACAATTTATATACCCAATATCTCTGATCCATAATAATTGTCTACACAAGTTTATATACCCAATATCTCTGATCCATAATAATTTTCTGCACAATTTTATATACCCAATATCTCTGATCCATAATAATTGTCTACACAATTTTATATACCCAATATCTCTGATCCATAATAACCGCCTACACAGTTTGATATATCCAATATCTCTGATCCATAATAATTGTCTGCACAATTTTATATACCCAATATCTCTGATCCATAATAACCGTCTACACAATTTTATATACCCAATATCTCTGATCCATAATAACCATCTACACAATTTGATATATCCAATATCTCTGATCCATAATAACCGTCAACACAAATTTATATACCCAATATCTCTGATCCATAATAATTGTCTACACAAATTTATATACCCAATATCTCTGATCCATAATAATTGTCTACACAAATTTATATACCCAATATCTCGGATCCATAATAATTGTCTACACAGTTTTATATATCCAATATCTCTGATATATAATAATCGTCTACACAAATTTATATACCCAATATCTCTGATCCATAATAATTGTCTACACAATTTTATATACCCAATATCTCTGATCCATAATAAATGTCTACACAATTTTATATACCCAATATCTCGGATCCATAATAATTGTCTACACAGTTTTATATATCCAATATCTCTGATCCATAATAATCGTCTACACAAATTTATATACCCAATATCTCTGATCCATAATAATTGTCTACACAATTTTATATACCCAATATCTCTGATCCATAATAATTGTCTACACAAATTTATATACCCAATATCTCTGATCCATAATAATTGTCTACACAAATTTATATACCCAATATCTCGGATCCATAATAATTGTCTACACAATTTTATATACCCAATATCTCTGATCCATAATAATTGTCTACACAATTTTATATACCCAATATCTCTGATCTATAATAATTGTCTACAGTGTTTTATATATCCAATATCTCTGATCCATAATAATCGTCTACACAATTTTATATACCCAATATCTCTGATCCATAATAATTGTCTACACAAATTTATATATCCAATATCTCTGATCCATAATAATTGTCTACACAAATTTATATACCCAATATCTCTGATCCATAATAATTGTCTACACAATTTTATATACCCAATATCTCTGATCCATAATAATCGTCTACACAAATTTATATACCCAATATCTCTGATCCATAATAACCGTCTACACAAATTTATATATCCAATATCTCTGATCCATAATAATCGTCTACACAAATTTATATATCCAATATCTCTGATCCATAATAATTGTCTACACAAATTGATATACCCAATATCTCTGATCCATAATAACCATCTACACAGTTTGATATATCCAATATCTCTGATCCATAATAATTGTCTACACAATTTGATATATCCAATATTTCTGATCCATATATTCAGCAAAGATCCAAAGAGAGTATTGGCAAGTTTACATTTTTCCCTCACAGGTAGAACAGTGTATTGAAATAATTTGTATAAATTAAACAGAGTATTAAAATAATTTGTATAAGTTAAAAAGAGCCAAATTCCCCTAATCGCTTAAGTACTTTTGTGTGCGCATCCAGGAACCATTTTTGAATAAATGCAAACATGTGTACTTAAATGAACCTACATTTTATAATAATTTACCATTGTAATATAATTAATAATGTGTCTTTTTGCCTCTTTCAAAAACTGTAATTGTTGATTTACAAGCGTTAACCTTAAGGTTCCAAGAACGGGTATATGACTAACAATATGTTTCGTTTAAAAAATTGGAACAACTTTTACTATCGTATTAATAAGATGACAGATTCATCAGCAATTATCCATTTTGTGAAATACTTAAATTATGACAAGTTATTGAACAATGAATGTTTTGCTTCCATAGCATTACAAACAAATTCAATCTGTTCATTCACGATTGAATTGTTTTTAATTCGACACGGTTGGATTGTCGCGTTGATATCTTATTGGCGAGTTCTGGGGGAACATAGGCTATACAGGAAGTATTAAATCTGGATTTGATTGGAGGTACAGAGCTGATACTTTGAAGCAGTAAATTAAAAATATATTTAATTGCCACAATCTATGGTGGAATAAAAGTGCGAAGACTCGATATACAAAGAACAAGGCCGGATTTTATGAGAATTCCCCCCTCCTCCTTCTCGCCCCTATAAAGGTCTTATCATGACTAGACGCATTGTCCAACTTAATATGACAGGGTGACAACAAAATTTAAAAAAAATCCGCAAATTACTGCAAAAAAGTTCACAGTCTTACTCCAAAACTTGACTGCCAGCGAAATCCATATTAAGAACAGGAACGCAAGTCAAGTTCATGTTTTCTACAAAGGCATCTAACTTTACGTGCAATCTAGCATTATCTACACGCACTTTACTATTACGATGTACAATGCAATTCATATGTAACCACCAAGACCTCAAAGTTTCGTATTTATTAGCCAAAGTCGTTTAGAAAATTCCATTAAGTGTACTAAAAATTCCACAAATTTAAATATATCATAGAAAAATTTGCATCCGCAAAACCGCACATTCGGTGAGAACTCCACATTTTGAGGAAACAACCGCATGTGTTGTCACCCTGATATGACGCGTAGTTATAGCCCTGTTTACATGAGTTCCGAATAACTTGTCAATATGTGATAACTAAAACTTAGTTTGTGACGAGAGAGAGAGAGAGAGAGAGATGAGAATATTGCTATTATGTTCGATACCAATATTACTGACGCACTATCCAGTCATTCTAACCTCTACGTAAAACAGAACACGAAATACGACGTGGAAAGTTTGATGGATGACCATTAAAAGGATTTCAAGTTTCAAACCGCATGTCAGATTTTGGTGGGAAAATAACTTTTACGTAAGAACCCAGCCGAGTACCTTTGTAATTTTTCTTTAAAATGAAAATGTTTTATTTCTAAGAAACAAAGTTTTCCAACTTTGCGGAGTTACTCGAGTAATATTGTATTAAAGTCTAGTGCATTTACTTTTCTTGACAAAAATTGAAGAAAATTACATATTTAATTCATTATTTTGATTTTAAATTGAAGTCACAAGCGCAATTTTTACAGCCTATTTCGAAAATGTCTAGCTAATTTATGCAAGATATTTTAAAAAAATTTGTCCTCTCGAAATATAATTATGAGGTTCAAAAACTGATCTCTGTACGGACAAGTGCCAAATAAGTTCGGCCTTTTTCTTTACAAATTCTTAAATTTAGGAGTTCTTCTTAAAACCGTAAGGACTCGGTATTAAATCAGTGCGAACAAAACAAAATCCGCTCCTGTAGTTTCAAATGAAAAGATTAAAAGCAGTCTTATTGATTTAACAATACTTGAAGTATAATACAATTCTTGCATTCGGCATTGATTTCAAGCAGCATCTTAGCTATACCTGTAGGAATAATAAAACATCTATGTTATCTCTGCTATTTCTAATTCACAATGACCATGCTTGCACATGGGTGGGAGCGTAAAAATATTGGTCCGTCATCTTTGATCTTTGCATTCGTGTATTACAACAATATATTTCGATCAAATAAAAGTAAACTTGGTCTATTGTCTTGGAGTTTTAAACAAAGAACGGATTGGGTTTTGATGTTTGGAGCTTTTATTCTTATCTGTATTTTGTTTACCCAGCTTGGTCTTCAATAAGAAACACACAGAGTGGCGTTTCCCCATTTTAGTCTTAAAAAAAAAAAAAAAAAAACAAACAAAAAATAAAACAACAAACAAATCCCAACATAAAACGCGACGTTTTCCCACTCTAGCCTTTATTAAGAAATATATAGAGTGACATTTCCCCTGTTTGGTCTTCAATAAAAAAAAACATACGGAGTGGCTTTTTACATTTTGGTCTTCCCGAAAAAAAAAAAATTGACGTTTCCGTACATTGACCTTCAACCAATAACACACAGAGTGTCATTTCCCGATTTCAGTCTTCAATAAGAAACATGCGAAGTGGCGTTTACCCGGTCTGGTCTTCAATAAGAAACATGCAAAGTGGCGTTTTCCCAGTCTGGTCTTCAATAAGAAACATACAGAGTGGCGTGCTTCATTTCGACTGCACTTACCGACAAGGTCCCTCACGCTATGAGAAACTTCTACCTACTGCGCTGAAAAGGAAGAAAACAATATGAACGATTATGGAAGAAACGGTTTCAATTATTGACCAATTTGGATACAGAATAGAAGGGCAAGTCAATTGACCGTTTATAATAACCAGTAATGATTGGTTGCAAGTTCTTGTAGCTTCACAGAACCAAGAAGAGCGAAATTGAATTCATTTTTGGTCCCCGGAGATTCCTCATTAGCTTAACATTCTGCGTGTTAAAATTTGCATTTATTGAAAATGTATCTGCATTCACGATGAGATGTGTTCATGCGACCCAGGCGCAACGACGAGGGATAGTCGAGGCTTTTTAAGGCATCTATTTAGATTTCTAGAAGCTTTTATAAACTCCGATCGCCGTAGTGTTTCACAAGCATATCAGAGTCTATGGGTTTACTGCAACAAGCCTATATAAAGAAAGGAAAAAGATTAGCTTCGAGTGTATGGCACGTCAAAACCGGTTGGTCACGGTTGAGTTTGATGACAGATATCAGTAGATATACAAACAGGGATGTACGGTAAAGATGAAGTCAGGTTCTGAAGGTTGTCCCAGTGGGTTTGTATGTTCATCGCCCGAGGCTTCTATTTCGCACGCTATCTTGAAGCGAGTTACCAATCGTGTGAGAATTTGAACAAATTAAGACATGTAAAATATGCTCAACGAAGCTCCTCTAATACGATCAGGAGAGAGAGAGAGAGAGAGAGAGAGAGAGAGAGAGAGAGAGAGAGAGAGAGAGAGTTGCCAACTAAAGTTTGATTTATCTTCAACTGGCAGCCATACATTGTGAAAAGTTATTCACTTGGATAGAGCATATAAAATAAAGTGACAAAAATACCATTTTCGTCTTCTTCTGTGATGATTTCGCGGGTTTTTACTTATAGAATACTGAATTACAAGAACTAAATCCCCTCTAATTTAAAACTTCATTTTAGTCAGAAGAGTGAAGAATATCCTTAAACAAAGACTTATCCCAGACATAATAAAATCATAAGATTGCCAAGTCACAATAAATGTTTTCATTGTCATTGCAACGTCCAATACTAACAAGAGCAGTATATTGACGTAAATAACTATATACATTTAATAAAGCGATTACCTTAAAGATAGGAATAAAAGAAATTGAGCAAATTTATTAAACCTGTTGTTCTGAAGATGAATTTACATCTGTATGTTTGTTTCTTTATTTGTTTGTTTGCAAATCGCATAGGATACATTGATATATAAATGTAGTGAGAAATGTGAACCAAAGTTATCTTGTCGAAGGAAATACTGATAGTGATAAGAGGAAGGCGTATCAACTTTGTAAAGTTTTTACCAATCAGTCACATGCCTATGTTAATCAAGTGTATAGATTTATGAAACTTCATGACGTATTTATTCCCGGCATTCCGTGTTTTAGGAGGCTTAGTAGTTTTTAATGGAGAAAAATTTAAAGCAAATTAAACTTGTGAGGAAAATATACCAGTCCTCTTTCAAAGGAGGATTGATAGTTATCTGCCCTTTACGTTTGACATACTTTAAATGTGTTTATAAACATACAAACACGGTTTATTACAAGAATCAAAGCCTATTTTAAAAGTAACATAAGCATAAATTCGTAGATACTCTTGCAGGATATTCTCGTTCAGATTTCACAATTTCTCTCACTTTCAGCGGCAGATGATCGGTTTTATTTTAGGATGTTGGCTCATCCGGCGCTGACCATTACGGCCTGTTTTCATTTGTTCTTTAACAAGGGCAATTACTACTCTGCACGTGGACTGTTTCTTTCAGAGATCACTCCAGACAATACGAAGTGGTTAGCTCAGTTCCGAAACGGTCCCCTTGCATAAAAACCGTAAACAAGTGGGATAATTTTATAATATTTAGAGAGCTAATTTTGCCGGACGTTGTCATCAAATATTAGATCACCTGCTGAAGTAACCAAAATGTGAATACAATATTACCTTGATGATGAAACTCAGAGAGATCAAACACATGCAAATATTTCTTAATACATAGTAGAGTACGACACGGAACAAACAGAATCAGAAGAACAAGGCAGAAAATATGACGTACCGAGTTTACAGAAGAACGGACGAGGAAACGGTGATGTCCGTGCAGCGGTCTATCTTTTTCCATTGGAAGAAATTCATTTGATCCCGACCAAGCTGAGATGATATTGCATCATTTGAAAGGCTGATTTATTGTAATAAAATGTAAGAAATAACCCATCATGTTCACGTGGTTCGAGGTAGAAACTCATTACATTTCTGTTTTGAATATTCCAGTTACCAGCAACAAAGATTAAAATTGTTCCAGTCTATTAGCTTATGTCTTCCTGATACTGTTTTTAAACTTCTGAATTGAAACAGTGATATTTTAATCGATTGACAATGAATTGCGTTTGAAACAAATTCAGATTTATATTCAGGAAACCAATAAATGTGCGTAAATACATTTTGATTTCTGCCAACTGACATTTCTCAGCTTTTGCAGTTTTCTTTCTTTTTCTTGCCTTTTTTTAATTATATCTTTTTCCTTTTTCTCCGTTGTGATACATATTCCTTCGCTCTTTCTCTATTTTAAATTTTTATGCCATTTATTTTAACTGAAAAGAAATAGAACAGACACAAATTATATATGTTTTAATTTTAAAAAAATATTTAAATATAATACATTTATGTACACATTTTAAAACTATAAGGTAAACTTTATTTTTAAAAAAAGAAGAAAAAACTAGGGTGCTTTTCATTCGTCCCAGTGCGATTTTATAATCAAGAAGAGTATGAGCTACAAGATGAAGGAAAGTATTTGTTGTGGGAGGAAAAAAGCATATCACATTATTTTGGTGCTTAAAATCATTGTCTGTCACTAGAAAGTAAATTGTCTAAAGTTACCAAATATTTATAATTTCCATAACATAGTCGATCTAATGTTAATTGTGTATAAAAAGTTTGTTTTCCTTAAAACATGAAAGTTAGCCATTTTTGATACGAAATATCAGTATCAACTGCTATTACCACATGTCATTGATGGACAGAAAGAAAGAAAGAAAGAAAAAGAACGAATAAAGCACGGACAATATAAGATTCGTTTATTGCGCAGTTTAACATAGGTAAGGTGATCGACCTGGTGATCAGGACGACAGTTCATCCGTAGTAAAAAATAAAATCAATGAAAATATTAAAAATAATACATTAAAATGTTAGAATGAAAACTTGTATTCACTAATACATACAACTATATTCAATGTATTCAATGAATATCAATGAAAATTGGTTTATTGATGAGACAAACTGTTCTATACTTACACAATTATTAACATTGGAAATAGGTACACAAATTAGTTACACAATTATTAACATTGGAAATAGGTACACAAATTAGTTACACAATTATTAACATTGGAAATAGGTATACAAATTAGTTACACAATTATTAACATTGCAAATAGGTACACAAATTAGTTACACAATTATTAATATTGCAAATAGTTTACAAATTAGTTACACAGTTATTAACAGTGCAAATAGGTACCCAAATTAGACATTCTGTGAAGGAGAGCTAACACTAACAGCCAAGCTGCATTTACAAGGTATGATTGGAAAATATACATTTACAAACGAGAGCTTATATAGTATTCAAGAATGTAAAATCAAGTTAAGTATGTATTTACGTTTCAGAAAAAAAGAAATAATATTTATTTATCAATTTAATATAAAATTAAAGTTGATATGCTCCATTGAATATAAGACAATTGGCTGATACATATAGAGTTGCAACGATTTGGCCAATTCCACAAGGCAAATATGTTCGTTTGTGTTCACATATAAAAGACCCTTTTTTCAACGTTTGCTTAATTTATTATTCTTTTTATTTTAAAGAGAGGGCTAATTGGAGGAATGTGTGTGTGTGTGTGTGTGTGTGCTTAAGAGCGAATTTAATCTTCTAAGCTTCGATTCTGGAGCAAGTTTGGTATATAATAAAAAGACAATTTTCTTTTTCTGCGTAAATACCGGATATATTTCCTCTTGTGGTACCAAAAACGATATATTTTAACTCGTGGCTTCGCCACTCGTTAAAATATAATGTTTTTTGTACCACACGATGAAATATATACGGTATTAACGTAGGAAAATAAAAAGCATATATATATATATAAATATATATATATATATATATATATATATATATATATATATATATATATATATATATATATATATATATAAGTTCAATACAATGATAAGAAAATCCTTTCAGAGCAATAAAACAAGAATTTTGACAATAATCTGATTGGCAAGGCAGTATCATGGGTCTGTAACTTGTAAATCTGTCTCCCGATTGGTTAGTAAGTGACGTCATTCGTACAACAGTGATGTCATTCACATGAAAGATAGTTGGAAAGTTCCCTTAACCGCATTGTTTGTAGCTTCACATTAGCGCGATGCATCATGGTAAACACGATGGAGATTCCGTACTTTCACTAAAGATGGATCGAGGATGATAGATGTCTGCCGTTTTACGAGCACCGTAAGTGTGACACAGCTGTCTGCGAAACCCAAGGGGAGTAAATTTTGCTGGAATACATTTTTCATATGGAGTTCCTTATAAAACTAATATGGATGAAGGGCCGTAATGGTCTCGTTCCGTCTGCGAGAACGAGATATGCATAGTCTAGTCATACGTTGTGAAATGAACGAAAGTAGAACCATTGTGAAATTTTAATTACAAGATAAATGATTGCTATGTTTTTAAAACTGGCTTGACATTTTCAAATCCAGCTTCAGTGATTAGTTTTGTTTGCTGTGACGTAATCAGGCGTGTTGACTATTACGTCATCACACGTGACAGAGGTCGTTGCGCCGGTAGTATGGCTGGTACCGTGCCTACTTGTTTGGAAACATTTCCTCCCGCCCCCCTCGATCGCGTGCCTTAGGTAAATCAACAGCGTCTGCATCATCTTGTTTTCATTACATTATTTTAAATTTCTTCATAACGTCTGTTTATTATACGATTTGTCTAACGAGTAGACGGTGTTTGTTTACATGTGGCACACGACGACTCATATAACCACTCAGTCCTGTATCAAAAAATGACGCTTCCTTAACTCCAGGACCAATATGGCGAATTACATGTTTACATACCACTCTTCTTCAGCGTGTATCGAATGATTGGTGTTACTTTGTATGCTAATAAAAATGGTGTTGAAATAATTCGTGCGGGAAACTAATTAGGTAATTGTAGCTACACTTCGAGACGCTGACGTCAAATTTCATTCTGCTACAGACGCGGATATTATTCGCGATGCAGAGCTGAACAAACTATAGTTGTCCTAATTGTGTATCAAAAAACCTGAAAATAGAAACTTATACATCACATGACAAACTCGAAATCACGTTTTTTTCTATCAGAAAAGTTACTTTTTTTCTGTCAAACGAATAATCTAAATGGAAAACTGATCGGATCAGTATACATGTTAAATTTAACTAGGATAACATAAAAATAACTTCACACAGTCAGATTCTTTCGGGAATATCCACTTTAATTAGAATATCCACTTTAATTAGAATAAGAGCCCACAAAGATTATTGTAGCAAACTATGATCTGTTTGAAATCAACTTTCGAGGGTAAATTGCTAAATATTTTAATTATTTTAAAATACTTTTAACTTTTCTTGGAATTCGGGTTTGTAAACATTTGAACTGACCACTGTCTAAATCGCTAAGAATGATGGGAAAACGCACCCAAAACAATAGGTTTAGAGAGAGCTGACGAGCTACTGTTTTGAAACATGGGCGAATCTCAAGTTTTGGACACAGGGGACTAGGGTGGATAACAGTGTGTACACAAAAATTAACTTGCGTTACATTACAGTTGATTATCACAGAACTACGTACTAAATAAGTATAATAAGGTCTAATAGGAATAAAACAATAAAATCGTGTCTCATGCCGGCAGCATTTTAAGTACATGTCCGCACGCACATTCGATACCAATGTGTAAAAGCTGTTCATCCTATTTCTGGACGATTCCATGCTTTGTTGACATAAACATTGACTTTTACATAAACTGATGTATCATCAGATCATTGTAGACCTGTATGTCACATGGGAGGTTTGGTGAAAATTAATAAAATATCTTAGGGTTATACTCCCAAGATACTTTTCCAATTTGGAAAAGGTCCATTAGGGCCGATTTTCATTCCCTGAGGACCTTTTAAAATGCGCGAGGTTTTGACAAACACTACAGATAAATAGGTATAAAAACTCTCAAAAGTCAGATGCATAAATGACGAAGTGATCCCGAGCCTGGATAGAAACTCATCATATTCTATAAACAGTGGAATTGCTTATTTTATCTGGCATATAAAAGGATGAAGATCATCACAGTGCACGTCATCGAAGCCAAGGTCTGTGAACATCTTGCTGATGATAATGCAGTCATGATCAGGACCAGTTCCGTCCGGCTGTCCTTCCTTCCAGAACAACCCCCCGTTGTAAACACCTATCAACTCCATTGTAACCCGCCAGTACCACTGCCCAGCCACCTTCCCACCGCCAATCAGAAACGCCGGATCGTCTAATAATAATAATAATAATAATAATAATAACATTTTGAATGTCGGGAAAAGGTAATGCATGCACAGTATATAAGAGCAACAGAACAAGAGTCTGGTGATGGACCCTGTAGGTGACTTGAGCTTGAAGAGTGAAAGAGAGAAACAGAAGAACTGGTAATACAAGCGCAATACTAGGAACTCATCATCAACAAGGTGAAGATAAGTGTACAATTCAAGATGCTTCACCACTGTGCAGAATGTGCAAGAGTAAAGAGAAGACGGTCAATCACCATATCATTGAGTGCAGCAAGCTAGCCCAGTGAGAGTACCAAAAAACTATCCCTTGCGGCACACTGGAAACTGTCACGGAAATATGGCATGAAGTGCGCATACAAGTGGTACGATCAAAAGGCAGAAAAAGTGGTTGAAAACAGTAAGGCGAGATTCCTGTGGGACTTTACCATCTAGACCATCCATCGACCACAGGATACAGCATAGAAGGCCAGACATAGTACTTGTCGACAAAGAGCGGAACATGACTTACATCACAGACATAGCAGTAGCAAGTGACTCACACATCGAATGCAAGGAAATAAAGAAACAAAGTCTGGACAGAGAACATAGAAAGTTCTGGAAAACAGACCCAGAGATCATATATTTTATTGCGAGAATTTGGAGTAATACCTCATAAACTCATAGACTGCTTGAGAAAACAGGAATAACGTTGAAATCCAGGCCTACTGCAGAAAGCAGCATTTATCGTGACAGTACAAATACTATGCAAAGTACTCGAGATCTAAGGTCACGTGTAGCGGCTTGACCTCAAGATAAGAAATCAGGTTAAAAAAGTACCATCGTATGGTTTGTGAATAATAATAATAATAATAATAATAATAATAATTATAATAATAAAGCATAACAAAATGTGAAGAACAGAAGAAGGACAATACTAAGAAAAAGGAGGAAAAGGAGGAGTAGAAATAGAGGGGCAAGAGGAGTAGGAAGAGGACGAGAATCATGGCAGTACGAAAAACCCACATGTGCGCGCAAACATATATATGTTAGACCTGCCAACTGAAGACATCCATTGTATTCCCAATATTGGTTTATTGTTCTGAGGTTCTCAATTGGTACATGTTGTATTCATTTGTCTTGTAATAACTGGTTCATTGTCTGAGTCCTTGAATGAAGGGCTTTACACACACACACACACACACACACACACACACACACACACACACACGAGCACCTTCGACGAATCACCTTTGTAAATAAACATTAAGTTGCAGGTGAAGAAAAAGCTTTGGAAATTACAGCTGTATCTCAGCTTAATATCATTTTTTCTATACTGTTTTGAAAATTAAACATATCGAAAACAATAGAAAAGTAATATAGTATGGCACTTTAGCCTCAAACGGGAATCCTATGTTATCTGCGGATTATAGCGTCAAGATGGGAAATGTTATGTTAAAAATATCTATAGGTTTAACCTGATGGGTCTCTTTGATTGGTAATGGTAACATTGTAACATGTTGGGACTGTTAGGCGGGAAATGTAATATGTGGAGTATATATGGTCTCTAACGGAAATGTAAGATTCCCACTAACAAAATTGCAACGTATGTTACAGACAGTATGTTTGCGACAGACATTCTCTCTGAATTTGGCCGACTTTAGTTTTTTTTTCTTCCAGTTTGGATGACAAATTTGCCAGTTTTCCTGTCAGACAGTAGTGTTTTTGCCAAAAATAATCTAATGTTAGGCAAACGTTCATTCATTAGTTGGTGACAAATTTTGCCAACCCTAGCACTGACCGACTTTTTAAAAAAAATCTACGATCTGTTCATTTTGTTAAAAAAATTTTGCTTATGGTACGTAGAGTGAAAATTTTAACTAGGCTCTATTCAGAACAGACTTAGTTTTATTCTTCATCATTATAGACCATACAGACTCCACATATTACATTCCCGCCTAACAGACCCAACATGTTACAATGTTACCATTTCCCAACAAACTGACCCATCATTTTAAACTTTTGAACAATTGGAGCTTTCTGTGATATACATTTGAAATGCTCAAGGGCAAACGGCAACTGAGTATTCGAGATTCTTTGTGAAAAGCAGAAACACCAAACGTCTGTAAAAACTAAATGGGGAATGAAAGCAGAAAATACAGAAAAGGCATTGTCACGTCTGCAACAGCAACGAAAAACAAAAATCATGGAATGGAAAAATTCATAATTAGTCAGTTATAACCCTCTGTATCTGGAATCCCTGGAGGAGTTCTTTATTTCTTTTCATATGTCGGCGTACAGGCTTCGAACTCTATATTTCAGACTTGCGCGATAGCCCATATGGGACCTCAGGCTTCATACTTCATCCTTTGAATTTCATGCTTCAGACTTGTGCGGAAGCACTGGAGAGACTCCATATGTTTCAGACTTCTGAGTCATTGACCTTGCCATTGAAATAATGATATAATACTATAATAGCAAATAAGGGGAGGGGGGAAGGGGAGGCAACAGGATACAGGCATATTCGCCAAAAAGATTCTTACACTGTACTTAGTCGACTTATGAAATAAATTTAATGCTTTCAGACTACTGTCTTAGTAGTTTACTTTATAATTGGTAATGCTGTTTTATCGGTATCGATTTTATTTTCATTTGTATATCATCGTATATTCATGTAAGTTCTTGATAGTAATAATAAGATTATTTATATTTAGTAAAATTCAATTTAGTGAATGGTTCATGTTTTATTTATATAATGTCGTTCTTTTAATTTTTTCTTGTATGCAGATATGTATCATATTGAATATCATAGTATGTAGTATTGTGTCATATTTAATATCATAGTATGTAGTATTGTATTATTTTTAGCTGAATAAGGATATTGGAGAATAATGACGATCTATGATGTTCTTTAGTGGTCGATGACGATCGATGATATTCTTTAGTGGTCGATGACGATATATGATGTATATAATGGTCGATGACGATATATGATGTTCTATAATGGTAGATGACAATATATGATGTTCTATAATGGTAGATGACAATATATGATGTTCTATAATGGTAGATGACGATATATGATGTCTATAATGGTCGATGACAATATATGATGTTCTATAATGGTAGATGACAATATATGATATTCTATAATGGTAGATGACGATATATGATGTTCCATAATGGTAGATGACAATATATGATGTTTTATAATGGTAGATGACAATATATGATGTTCTATAATGGTCGATGACGATATATGATGTCTATAATGGTCGATGACAATATATGATGTTCTATAATGGTAGATGACAATATATGATGTTCTATAATGGTAGATGACAATATATGATGTTCTATAATGGTAGATGACGATATATGATGTTCTGTAATGGTAGATGACAATATATGATGTTCTATAATGGTAGATGACAATATATGATGTTCTATAATGGTAGATGACAATATATGATGTATATAATGGTAGATGACAATATATGATGTCTATAATGGTCGATGACGATATATAATGTTCTATAATGGTAGATGACAATATATGATGTTCTATAATGGTTGATGACGATATATGATGGTCACTTGTCATCTAAGTGTCAAATGATTCCCAGATGACGTCATAAACAACGACACTGCCTGCACAAACCGTTTGATCATGGGGCGAGTCTATTTTTGAAACGTCATTTCTGTTATTATATCGGTGAATTTTTGATGAAATGATCAATACATTTACTATAACAGCGCTGGATATGCAAGCTAAAGCATTGCATTTTCTATTTCATCAGTTACTTTTGGAAAATATTTTCAAGAGCAAGGTTACATGCAGAAAAATCCTTTATGCAAGTTTCTAGCAGATTTCAACTTGTGATAGCAATGGTATTATCCGAGCAGTAAATGGAGGTAACTCACTGTAAGGAGTATGACCTTAGTGTATCATGGCGTTCACAGAGATATTCAACATAAAATGACGTAGCTGCAACTTCTGTCTCTTAGTAAATAATGGAAAAAAAAAATGTTTGCACAATCTTATTAATCGCTATAACATTCCTTGTAAATGATAAAGTCAACGACAAGTACAATAACATTCCTTGGAAATGATGAAGTCAACGAAAAGTACAATGACATTCATTGGAAATGATAAAGTCAACGACAAGTACAATAAGATTCCTTGGAAATGATGAAGTCAACGACAAGTACAATAACATTCCTTGGAAACGATAAAGTCAACGACAAGTACAATAACATTCCTTGGAAATTATAAAGTCAACGACAAGTACAATAACATTCCTTGGAAACGATAAAGTCAACGACAAGTACAATAACATTCCTTGGAAGTGATAAAGTCAACGACAAGTACAATAACATTCCTTGGAAATGATAAAGTCAACGACAAGTACAATAACATTCCTTGGAAATGATAAAGTCAACGACAAGTACAATAACATTCCTTGGAAATGATAAAGTCAACGACAAGTACAATAACATTCCTTGGAAATCATAAAGTCAACGACAAGTACAATAACATTCCTTGGAAATGATAAAGTCAACGACAAGTACAATAACATTCCTTGGAAATGATAAAGTCAACGACAAGTACAATAACATTCCTTGGAAATAATAAAGTCAACGACAAGTACAATAACATTCCTTGGAAATAATAAAGTCAACGACAAGTACAATAACATTCCTTGGAAATAATAAAGTCAACGACGAGTACAATAACATTCCTTGGAAATCATAAAGTCAACGACAAGTACAATAACATTCCTTGGAAATCATAAAGTCAACGACAAGTATAATAACATTATTGGAAATCATAAAGTCAACGACAAGTGCAATAACTTTCCTTGGAAATCATAAAGTCAACGACAAGAACAATAACATTCCTTGGAAATCATAAAGTCAACGACAAGTACAAGAGACCTTCATTACTGTTAATCGGCTGCGCAGACTTTCTGTTGCGGAAAAATGTCGCTTTGATCTGAATAACTGTGTCATACAGAAAACAATTAACTCACTACCATACACCTTACTTCACGTATTTGATAAGAGGAATCAATAATCTTCAGTCTGTACAAATTTGTGAACTTTTAAATACTCATTTAGATATTATTAGATAGACAATTGGTGGGAGGCAACGTTTTCAATACATGTCTATGTAATGACCTTCACATGGGGTTAGATAATATTTGATAGACAATTGGTGGGAGGCAACTTTTTTCCATAGTTGTCTATGTAATAACCTTTACATGGGGTTAGTTATTATTTGATAGACAATTGGTGGGAGGCAACGTTTTCAATACATGTCTATGTAATGACCTTTACATGAGGTTAGATATTATTTGATAGACAATTGGTGGGAGGTAACTTTTTTCCATAGTTGTCTATGTAATAACCTTTATATGGGGTTATTATTTGATAGACAATTGGTGGGAGGCAACGTTTTCAATACATGTCTATGTAATGACCTTTACATGGGGTTAGATATTATTTGATAGAAAATTGGTGGGAGGCAACGTTTTCAATACATGTCTATGTAATGACCTTTACATGGGGCTAGATATTATTTGATAGAAAATTGGTGGGAGGCAACGTTTTCAATACATGTCTATGTAATGACCTTCACATGGGGTTAGATATTATTTGATAGACAATTGGTGGGAGGCAACGTTTTCAATACATGTCTATGTAATGACCTTTACATGGGACTAGATATTATTTGATAGACAATTGGTGGGAGGCAACGTTTTCAATACATGTCTATGTAATGACCTTTACATGGGGGTAGATATTATTTGATAGACAATTGGTGGGAGGCAACGTTTTCAATACATGTCTATGTAATGACCTTTACATGGGGTTAGATATTATTTGATAGACAATTGGTGGGAGGCAACGTTTTCAATACATGTCTATGTAATGACCTTCACATGGGGTTAGATATTGAACTAAGAGTAGCGCAAAAAAATGCACACCGACTTATACATTTTGAATTTTAGATTGTTGGACCCATAATACAACATTTTTAAGTGATTTTAGATTGTTGGACCCATAGTTATGCAACATTTTGAAGTGATTTTAGATTGTTGGACCCATAATGCAACATTTTGGAGTTATTTTAGATTGTTGGACCCATAGCTATGCAACATTTTGAAGTGATTTTAGATTGTTGGACCCATAGCTATGCAACATTTTGAAGTGATTTTAGATTGTTGGACCCATAGCTATGCAACATTTTAAAGTGATTTTTTAGATTGTTGGACCCATAGCTATGCAACATTTTGAAGTGATTTTAGATTGTTGGACCCATAGCTATGCAACATTTTGAAGTGATTTTAGATTGTTGGATCCATGGCTATGCAACATTTTGAAGTGATTTTAGATTGTTGGACCCATAGCTATGCAACATTTTGAAGTGATTTTAGATTGTTGGACCCATAGCTATGTAACATTTTGAAGTGATTTTAGATTGTTGGACCCATAGCTATGCAACAATATGTTTTTATTCTTTCTCAAAAGGTAAAATTCTTAAACATTTCCTAAGCGATCATTCTTGAGAAATTAAAACGTCAAGGGTTCCAATTTCTCCATGGAGAGCGATTCTGGATGTTTCGCCTCCGTGGTGATATTGGTGGCTGTGATTTAATCAAACATGACTTTGCATATATTACAGTTAAATAGTAAGTGTGTAATCAAACAGCCATTGGATGTGTGTATTTACTATAAATGGGATAGCTATTCGTTCAAATCGAGTTGATAATCGCTGTCTACTTGTTTGTTTGTTGGTTTTAGCGACACTTTAAGACATCATTGGCTATATCAGGCCGAGGAGATGTTAGCTAAGTGCCTTTCACAGGGATATACCGAGGCAACCGACCCGGGCTGGCTTGGGCGGGTATCGAACCCGCGACTCTCAGATTACGAATCCGACGCTCTCCCAACAGAGCTACTGCGACTCCCACACTTGTGATACATTCTATTATTAGCCAGGGACAGTCGATAATAATGATGGTTTTATGGATGTATTTTTCTTCTTTTCTTTTGGAAACAAGTTTTGTCTGTTTGAATCCAAGCTTTTGTTTCCTCACTGATGATATCCTCCTCAATCATTTTGTAACACAGGGTCTCCAAAACTGGAGGTAGCTTCACTCTGTTTAACACTAATTTGATGCTGGTCTAGGTTATAACCTTCTTTTCATTATGTTTATCATGTGACATTGTTTGGGTTGGGGAAGGGGGTATCTTACATATAATTATTATTCAATTTAGTTTAATGCGTAATTGGTACCAGTGATTCCATAGAGCAGTTCTCGTAGATAGGCCCTCTTCTCATGTGTGTCGACCATCATTAAGTTGCCGCCTTCATTAGCACATGTGTTATTGGCGTCAGAGATGTTTTTTCCGTCTAAATGGACCTTAATGCACAACTGCAGGGAGCGCACGTACGAATAGTCACGCCTGTCGCATACCGCTGCAAAAAAAAAAAAAAAAAGAAAAGGTGAAAGTTAACAAACAACAAAAGCCATTATTATTATTATTATTATTATTATTGTTGTTGTTGTTTTTGTTGTTCATGGTTCTCACGTATACTCCACATCAAATACCACATTACGCAATCCGGAATCAAAACTATTATCTATTATCCAAATGATTTGAGGGAATCCGTCTAAATGAGTTTTTGATGTATTAACAACTGAAGCGTTCATATTGTAATAAAGTTGTAACCTTTAGCTTGCTGTGGACAAACACGGTGAATTTACATTTATTTCTTGGGTACTAATTTGTGTGGACTTCGTGGTTGCTACAAACCATAACTTTAATATCCCCGCAAAATATACTTGTCACAAATGCCATTTCTGTCAGAAGCAACCTTCTAAAATAATTATTACTGACAATATAATTAGCACTGAAAAAAAATGTATCTTTTGCCAAAGCCAAAATGAAATCACATTATCTAACAACTTTAATAATATTTGATCTTCTGGAAGGTATTGTAAAATGTATGAAACACAGAAAGATACAATTTTGTGATAATCTTTTTGAAGAATCAGACATCGTTCGCATATTCCATTATCCACGGGATGTTTTTTTTTTTTCGCAGCCCATTGTTAACTTTCACTAAGAACATTCCCGTCAAGGAAATACTAAAATCTGAACTTCAATGACTTATCGGTACAAAATTTTATTTTTTTAAAATGACAAATTTTGAATTATAATGTTCTTAGATTTTCATTGGTGAAGATGACATGAAATTTGACAAGATGTAAAATCTGCAGAACAGAGACAACACAATAGCCTGTAATCTTTTAATTGATGGTAAGGGTATTTTCTATCGGTAATTTTTTAATTTTTTTATTTGTATATTCAATAACATCACATTTTTCCTTGAACATTTATTTATTAACTCCTGACTGCACGTACTTTATTTTCTCAAAAATATCGTGTACAGACTTTGCTTCTGACACTCACCTGACCACGTATTTACCAAACTTTTAGACATCTGCGCACACTAAAACGTTTGAGGATCAATAAAATAACAGCGAATAAATAAAAAAGAAAATGAATGCACTTTAAACATTCAATATATTTGATGACGAATATTGTTTAATATGCATAGTTAAAATAACAAGAATCAATAAATACAATATCAATTGAAGTTATCATACAAAGTCTTATTTAGGTTTAGGTATTTGGAGAGCTTTGGAAGGATGGAACTGGTGTTTGTAACCCTAACAGCATACCTCTGTAATACCTGGTGGAGGATTGTATTTGTATTTTTGTAAAGTCCGTCATGTCCATCTTGAAGATACTGCAGACATTGCTGCCGTCGGTGAAGGAGAAGGCGGTACAGGAAAAGTTGATATGACACTCCAAACTGCACTGGTTGACATCCTCCTTTACCATGGTGGTGACAAAGCCGGACAGTGGCAACTGGTTACTTGCTAACGCCTCGTACACGAATGTCACAGCTTTACTGGCCAGTTTTAATACCGATTCAGACCCATCACTTGCGAGTACTGAAACACAATCAATCGAAATCGGCAATTATCATCCCACTCCCTTACCATCATGATGTTTTCGAAAGTTTGCACTCGAGATATGAATATAACCGAAGCACATCTAAGGTGATATACTTTATGATGAGCAACAGGCCTGATTGCTTGCGTCATAAGATTACCATAACAGTTTCAGATTTATGAAGTGGACGCAATCGCACGTGTCTGACAAAAGGACTAATACACATAGTGGCATGCAGCAACTTGAAAAATAGATCCTCAGCTCGCCTTTTTAATTTTTTTTGTCAAGGACCATAGATAGCTTATATTTCTTCCATAATGTCACGAGGTTAAATTTTTAAAAAAAGAAGAAAAAAAGAAAAACTTGAAATATATCCATTTGACGCAGATGACCCACTTATAGGATGCAGTGGAAGAGCAAATTTCTAAGTAAAACATGGGCCAAACTCCTTTAAACTTTGCTGGAAACAGTGGCCAAACTCCTTTAAACTTTGCTAGAAACATATGCCAAACTCCTTGAAATGTTGCTGGAAAGATGGGCCAAACTCCTTGAAATGTTGCTGGAAAGATGGGCCAAACTCTTTTAAACTTTGCTGGAAAGATGGTCCAAACTCCTTTAAACTTTGCTGGAAACATGGGCCAAACTCTTTTAAACTTTGCTGGAAAGATGGGCCAAACTTCATTAAATTTTGCTAGAAACAGGGGCCAAACTCCTATAAACTTTGCTGGAAACATGGGCCAAACTCCTTTAAACTTTGCTGGAAAACGGTGAAAATCAAAATTGACTTAGGTCTTCTTAACATACAGCTTCACATCAAATGATTTCAATCCATCTAGTCTTTCAAATGGTTTCAATCCATTTAGTCCTTCAAATGTTATTGGGCGGAACTTGAAGGCAAAATGCTAAATCAAACAGAAGCCACGATTCTGTAAACTTTGGTTAGAATAACAATGAAGCTAAACTTAACCCAGGTCTTCTGAATGAAAAGCTTTATACTAAATTTGGTTTTAATTCATGAAGTCCTTCAAAAGTTACTGAGCGGAAACTGAAGGATGAAGTAATATGTCAAAAATAGGGACAATAAATCTGAAAATGATAAAAATCTAACTTGACCTAGTTCGTCCTAAAATAAAGCCTTATAGCAAATGTCCTTGGCATGATGTAGCCAGATGATGTGTTAAAGGTAGTGGTAAAACCAACAACGGAAAAAAAATCGATTTACTAAGTCCTTCAAAATGTTATTTAGCGAAAATGAAATTTATGAGGGACGTGACGTGAGGTGATGGGCGGACATGTGTAACATTGCATACCCACTCTATTGATATGGCAGGGCATAAACTTTCGCCAAGGTCTTTTTAATAGAAGGTTTGTAGTAATCCGCTTACCATCACCCCCACCCCCAAACACAACCAGGAACCCGTTTGTTATACCACTATGTTGACTGAGTAGCTGATGAAATTCTCTTTTTTTTTAAAAAAAAAAAGAAGAATTTCATATATATTTTACAGTTAAAAGGTTCAAGGGTCAAGGTTACAATCACTACCCATCAGCGCCATGAACATGAACTATGTTCCACTTATCTACATTAAACTGGAGAAGTATATATATCTGCACATTCCAAATACTCACACCCCACCCCTAAAACAGCTGCATTTTTACAAATGTCGAAATTGCAAAATCAAATGTGTTTTGTTGTCATTTAATTTTAGTTATAAATAGCTTTAATGCCATATGGAATCAATTAATAGGTAAGATATGTTCCCTTTCGACGTAATAGACGATCAAGAAAAGCAAGAGTTGAAATATGAACCCATGACTTACACTCGATACCTATTTCTTGACGTGCAGGCTTATCAACTTACCTGTAAATGTGTAAATATAAAATACGGCAAACTTTACAATCAAACTTCCACGGGCCATAGTGGACGGATCAGAGCCTACTAGAAATGAGTTATACAACTTGATAGGTAGATTTACTTATTCGGCTGCAATGAAGCTATTGTGATGGTTAAAAGATGAGTGTTCGATTGACTATTGACAGTACTTTGTTTTCTCGCCTTTGAGACATATACCTAAAGTTTTGAATGTAGGTAACTCATTAAAGAACTTAATCTAAATAATTAAGAATGCCGAGATATTTGATGGAAGACTGCTGATGATTAATAATAAAAATGTATTGACCTTTTTTCTGATGAATTTTTTGTAGCTGAAAATTATTTTCAATTCTTACAATAATCCAGAACATGGACGTGGAAAATAATAACGCACTTGAAAATAGAAAAGTATCTTTTATTTTAGTCAAACATCCGGAGAATTTCTCTGAAAAATATTATAAGAAAAAGTCCCACATTTCAGAGAAATCTCTCTCTCTCTCTCATTCACAGGGAAACAAAATACTGCATACAAAATCTTAGCATTTTCTTGGCGATGTATGGAAGAGTTCGAGAAAGATTTTAGCTGCTGTATATTGTCTTCCATTCTACCTAGTCGCTTCGATTTGTTTTTGTTGCTGTTTGTTTATTTCTTGTTTGTTTGTTTTTGTAAATTGACTTCGTGCAATAAAATATACAGAAAGAAAATTAGACTAGTGATGTTCTACATAACTATTCACTTCAGATTTTCAACACATGAGGTATGAGACCTCTGATGAAAAGGCGTCTCACTCACACACAACTTTGTTGGATGCTGATTTTTTTTTAACACATAACTTTTACATACGTCTATAGCGTAACGAACACCCCAAATTGAACAAAATCTAGATACACTTGAAATCTGTTTACTTTTTTCTTTCGCCCGTCATGAAATGTATTAAAACTGAAAGCTTTTGTTATTTGTTCTTTTTTTGTAATTGATCGAAACATACAGAAATGTAGAGGTTGATCGTGAAACAATTGGGTACATATTGACGCCACACTAGCAAGAGAATGTAAAGCAAACATCACTTAAATGCTGCAATCAGTGTACAGTGGTATGGTAAAGCTGTTTCCTCCACTATCAGTGGATACTGAAAAAATGTGTCCTCGCTATCAAAGGTCAATCCATGAGAGTAATTGGCATGCATTTTTATAATCTATTTGATATTGATCATCAAAATATTTACCCACTCAAATATTATTTAAGGCGATCTAGTGCAGTTAAACTCGACTAAGCGTTATCAATCCATGTTGTTATTTTTCTTTTGTACATCAACAAGAATCCATGTTAACGACTTGAGAAATGTATGTAACTTAAAGGAAAAATATTACAAGTTTTATGCAGAATGTCATTTCCATTGTTAATGCTCTGAAAACTGTAGGGATGTATGGATTGTGAAAAGGTTAAAGGAAACACAGAATCTGGTAACTTCACAATTACTGTATACGGGAATATTTCCGCGTTAAATTTTCACGGAATGATACTATTGTAATTTTCGACAGTTTTCGTTGACTCAAATTGTTTTACCCGCTTTCAAGAAGTTAACTTGTGTACGATTTTGGCATCGACCGCAAAATCGCGAAAATAAAACCACGCGGAAATTTTCGTATATACTGCCTTTAATTCCAGCTGCGTAAATTATATGATTCAGGATAAAGACATTTTATATGTCATTTGATACAAACGGAGGCAACGATAGAGTCAGCCTGAAGCTAAATTAAAATCGTTAACATACTTCCCACTCTTCAAAAGGTGGAACATTTGCATTTATTCCAAAGGGTACCTTTCAAAATTTCCATGCGTGGATTAAAAAAAAAACAACAACAGAGCATCAGTCTGATTTTAAACTTATGTCTAGAATCCAGCAATCTAATTGGTTGAAATTTGTGTCTGAATTAAAACTGACTACTCAAATGTCTTAAGTCTAGACTAAACTTTAAGACTTGCTTTGGTGAAATTGGATTGGATGAAATGTGAGTCTGACTTAAGTTGACTATTCAAATTTCTTTAAGTGTAGACTAGACATTAAAGACATTTAGGAGATGTTGATGAAACTAGGGCCATATCTGGATCCGTACCTGCACTTTTGTTTTAATTTTCATATTTTGAGTCAAGATTACGGTACCACTTTGCATTTTAAGGTGTAGCATGCATAAAAGTTATAAAAAAATATCACTGTAGTTGTCATTTTTTCATAAATTGACTTTTGAGGTTCTTGAGCAAATGGCAAACTCCGCTGGCACGCGATGCAAAATCATAGAAATATCGGATAAATGTTATTGCTAATTAAATAGTTTACCGATTTCAATTTTAGTGTGTTGACAAATCCAAATGATTGCAGCTGGTCTTTTACAATTTCCTGACACTATTTTAGTCTCAGTGGTACAAACATATTGAGAAATTAAGACAAAGGAACTTTGCCTGATTTCAAATCGGTATTTTGTGCTTATCTTGCCCAAAAATACAACAAAACAATTATATCTTAGAATATTCAGGATCAAAGTACTAGTATTTTCCTTTTCGGGTTGGGAGAAAGTGCATGACGGGTGCTTTTTGTATGAGAATTATTAAATTTTGAAAAACTTAATTTTGTTGGCTCAAACTAGTGACAACCCACAGACGGCTCCCTGAATCTCTTTCAGTGGCAAGAAAGCTTTGAAATAGAAATGGATCAATTAAAAACTATCAACTCTTCTTGCCTGTCCTTGAAAATTCCAATAAGGTCAGGAAATATAAATTTTTCTCCGTTTTGAGTTCACTTGAAAAAATTATCGAAATTAAAGTGGGACAAATTTGCACATTCTCTCTTCTTGCTTACTATATGTTTCTTCCTGTATACAGATCGAATGAGGTCGTGCTAGTCAGGTTTTTTTCTCAGTTTTTAAGAAACTTTGTGCAGTCTATCGCCTTTATTTACACTACTTGAATTATAAGCGTGTTGTGCTATGACGCTGTACTATTACCCATTCGACAGAAGACTTGTCCACCCAAGATTAAACAATATAAATAGGTATGTTGGAATCAAAGTTATGTTTACCAAGATCATGCAATTTCAAAGTCCCATAATTAATATTTAAGTTTCTTTATTAATTTTTAGGCGATACTGGCATTTATATTTGTGGTTTCAAGTTTTCAAATTTCCCTTGCGATTTGATAAGGTTTTTTTCTTCCTGAAATGTCAAATCTTCCTAGCTGTTCAGTTACTGCTGTTCTTAAACCCGTGGAGTGATTTATAAACTCTTAAAATTCAGAGCAGTGAGGAAGTTGAATATTTTCAACTTTTCATACGTTTCTTATCACTCATCAATTATCTCTTATTTGCTTATCTCTCTCACTGACTGGTCCTATAACCCAACTCATAAAGTACAGCCTTGACCAGAACATTTTCCCTAAAATACTCAAGGAAGCACAGTTTGTCCAGATAGAAGAAAAACGAGTCACTTGATAAAACAAAACTATCGCCATTTTAGTGTTCTTCCAACTATATCAAAACTTTTTGAACGAGCTATCTGCGATCAGATCCCTAATTACTTCTACGATATCTTACACACATATCTTTTTGCTTTCATGTGAAAGTTGTTCAGCTGTCAAACTACCATAATTCAACTAATATAATACTTGAACTTAGCCCACGACCAAAACAAGTTTGATGCAATTATTTTGATGGCTTTATCAAAAGCATTTAACTGTTTACCTCATAAACTCCTCCAGAAGAAACTGGCAGCATATGGACTTTCAGATAAGGCAGTAACCGCTATGGCAGTTTACCTCTCAAACAGACGACAAACGACAATGTGTCAAAATGGAAAACTCAACGAGTGTATGGGCAAATATCTATAAAAGGGTACCACAAGGATCAATTCTCAGACCCATACTTTTCGTTTTCAGAAATGATTCTTATCTATATAGCTATGCCAATGACAACACACTTGTCTATACTCACCACGACTTTAATATGAAATCTACTTTGGAAACGGAGTACACAATTTTGATTAGGTCCTTTTTAGACAAGAAAGCAAACATATATAAGTTCCAAGTTATTACACTTGGAAGGAACTACGGAACATCTTGAGACTTTCTCCACTAGCGATATTATCTATATATATATATATATATATATATATATATATATATATATATATATATATATATATATATATTGAAGACTCCGTAAAACTATTGGAAGTCACTTTCGGCTTGATGCTAAACTTTAATCAGTAAATCACTGATATTTGTCAAAAAACATCTAAACAATTAAATGTGCTCAAACGAATTGGAAATACCTCACAACTGAAGGACGACTAGCTGTGTACCACTCTTTCATCATGGCAAACTTCAACTTCTGTCCCCATATCTGGCAGGAGTCTCACTAATATGAACAAACTTGAAAAACTAAATGAAGGGTTCGTAGAGTTGTCTTTAATGGTTTCAAGAAACCTTACTCTGAACTCTTTGGTTTGGCAAATGTATCAACTCTCCATATCCGAATGATGAAGACAATGCAAATTGAAGTTTTAAAAATTAAAAAAAAGAAATGTCAAAAATACTTAAATGATCTGGTAGTTTAAAAATAAATCTGTACATTTTAGGTATGAAAACACCGTGGAGATTCCAAGACGTAAGAAAATCTAGGTATGGGTTAAACTTTTTTTTTAGGTATGCATCAGGAAAACTCTCTCCTTAATAAATTTCGAACAGCCTCAGATTTTAACAATTGTAAATCCTTCTTAAAGACCTGGTCTGGTCGCTTATTGTATAATTGCTCCGTATGTAAACAGAAATAAAGGAGTTGCTGCTGCTACCAAAATCGGCCGCATTTTTAGTGTTGTTAGTTTCTGGTCTTGTATATTTGCTTATAGCATTTAGTTACCCTGAATGTTGGCTTATGTTGCTTACACTTAGTTTAGATAGATTTATCTTCCCTTTTTAGATATTACATTTTTTTTTTGCCGCATGTGTATTGTTGTTAGTTTTAGTTCTTTTATCTTGATTATAGCTTTTGGTTGCTTTTATCTTTGGAGTTTGCTTGTGGCTGTCAGTTACTTTTCATTCCTGCACACCATTCTCATATGTTTCCCTGAATATGTTGTTAGTTGCTCGTAACTGAACTGCCTTATGATATTTATGCTTCCAATGCATTAACACTAATCGTATATATGTGATTTCTGTAAGTATGTGCATAGTCTTTCCAACTCCGTATCCTTGTATATTTAAAATCTGTATGCATGTAAAATGGTATCATAAGTTTGTATTGGTCAGCCGTTTCACATTTATAGTTTAACGCTGCATATAATTGTAGAGTATAATCTATTGATTTTAATTGATTTATCTGCATTGAATTTGTTTTGTTTAAATATAAATATAAATTAGAAAGGGGAGTGGGTAGAGATATGTATTTTTTAGCATGGAGACATACATTTTTAATAATTAGTTACATATACCATAAATATGTATATATGTAAGATTTCTTAAGTTAAATGTTATAATATTATTTATAGTCGATAAAATAGTTCTAATGAGCTATTGATTCTTATTATGTAAATACGATTCCGACTCTAAATAAAATTTGTATATGTCTATGTCTGTGATTCTTGATAGGCACAAAATGGATTTTCCCCGTTAAGATACTTTTATACCGTATCATACTTCAGCATTATACTTATAATCAATTACTTGACCACAAAAAGGGTAATTGTTTTCTTTAAAATTATATCAATTTCTAAAGTAAATAATAATAATCTTTGAAATGGTCATCTTCAGGTATAATTAGGTGGAAATTTCAGAAATGTTTCATCTTGATAAAAGAGGAAAATTAAAAGGTTAGAAAAAGAACACAAAACTTGTTAGATATTAAAAGGTAGTTGATAATATGGATCCCAAATTCAATTCAAATTATATGCATTGAATATCAATGGGCATAAAACTACAAACATGAATTGCAATTTATCATCAGCTGTCCAAGTCTTTTTTCATGATGCATCTTTATACATCTGTTTAGCATGTGCCGATATACACTTTTTTGCTTGGGTTGTTTCTTGCATCTTTCATATCTTACAAGTTTTATAATTTCATCAGTCTCATCAAAAAGTGTAAAATACCACACAAGTCTGGGATTTTTTGGAAGTGCAAAGTAAATTATTGGTAGATATTCTAGACTCCCAATTTCGAAAACCCCCACCCAAAGATAATAAAATTTTCGAGAAGCTTAAGGGTACACAAAGTCTAGAATCATGCCAAAGGCAATCAGCGCCGAAGGTATAATTGTTACAATACAGGATAGAAACTGAACAGAAAAACTGTAACTCTTGGCTTTTAACATTTTTCCTTTACAAATGGAAAATTATATTATAATCGACAGGCTCCCTGTGAAAGAAGTCTATATCAACAACCCTACTGAAAACAGAAACGGTAATCTATTGATATCTTTACAAATAATAGATGTTGTTGTCGAGTTTTACAAAGCTTTCGATGAACTCAAAAACAAAAGATTCACTTACACAAAAATGAAATCAGGACTGTTCTTATTTTCTGATAGTTTTTACAATCTTGAGATGTACATAAAAATGTCAAAGAGGGAATGACTGCTAATGGTGACATGGAATAAAGTACACGTTAATTTCTGAAACACAATTCAAAAGTTGAAATCCCTCTGAGCAACAATTATGCACTATATGCCACCTACATATGTTAATTGTCAGGAGTCACCTCATCCAGAATTTTATATATATATATATATATATATATATATATATATATATATATATATATATATATATATATATATATCATGAATTTGGTACAGTTTGTGGATTTTTCAAACCCCTACAGTTACTTTGATTAAATCAATAATACAACCAAATATTTGAATGGTAACTATTTCACGTTGATAGAGTCTTTGTCTGTTAAAAATGTCATGTTTTTTTTCAGGGTGACTTTGGTTCTTACCTTTTTAATGGTCATTACAAACCATTAGGCAGGGTACAATAAACATACTGAATATCAGCATCACAGATAAAGATGGAAAAGTGATAGATATTCATGGTATGCCTGTAACATATGTTTTTCATGCAAAGTAAATAGTGTTAGCATAATGACAGACATGTCTTTAAGAGGTTCTAGTGACTTAGGTTTTAATACTATAGACAAAACAGAAGAAAATGATCTAACACTTTCTCAATTACAGTGACTCAAACCTCAACATTAGCCGCATCACCAATCGAGCAGATCCAGTACAACCTTTGATTCAGCTAATATAAATCATGTATAAAAATGAGTTGATACTGAAATATGTAAGACTGTGGAGGCAAACAATTTGAAAGATGTCAAATGTGGAGAGAAAATGCTGACAATAAATTAACAGCTGTTGAGCAGAGTGGCAATGGAAAAGCTTACAAAATCTCAAAGCTATAGAAACATATTAATGATAAAAGAAAGATTTTTGATGCACAGGAATTGGTGAGACAATGATTCAAAGCCTTGCAATAAATAAAGGAAAAAGCAGTTGAAATACCTAACATTCAAAAGTGTTTACAACCAATTGTACAGAAGATAAACAGTGAAATTGATGCTTTTGAAAGCGACATGGAGACTATACAAAATCACAGGAAGACTATTGTACTTTACAATTACAGTTAGAACAATTGCAAAAAGACTTGAAGAAAATGGAAAAAACTTTCACAAACTTAAAATGCTAACGAATGATTTTACCACAGAATAATTACTGACTTAAACAACAGGATAACACCTAATACTAAAACCTTGTCAGAGTTGCTGAAAAAGAATGATTTAACAGAGATAACCAAAAAGATAGAGGATTTCAGAAACAAAATGAATGTGAATGGCAACATAATTAGATCTATGAAAACAAACTTCTGATTTTTCTATTACAGATTTAAGTGAGAATATCAAAATTATAATAGATGTTACATTTGCTGATTTTACATGTTATATAATGAGGTTGAACAATCTAAAATATATGCCAAAGAATATATAGATAATAAATAATTAAAAATATTGGTTTGGTTCAAGGGAGAATCGAGTAAATAAACAAAAGGATTTGAAACAAAAGTTTGCAATGGAAACAGATGCAGTAAAATTGAAATAGTCAAAGACATAGAGACAGTAACAACTGATATGAAGACATTTCAAATTGAATTAAATCTTGAATTGGGTTTAAAAAATCTTGCATTGTGTGTTAAAATGGATAAATTAAAAAAGGCAATTGATAAATATGAAAAGAAGTTGATGAAAAAACCAAACTAATGTTTCTAAGTATATTGATATTTCATTTGTATATTGTTCCAAGCCAGGAGAGCATAGAGTATATTAATATACTTTGATTTTGATCGTCATATTTTTTCCGTTAGTGATTATGAGATTAGTACCTTAGTGGATAACTTAATTCAAATTACCAAAGATCCCAGTAAATACTGAAACAATTTCAATACTTACAAAGTTTTATGTTTAACTGTTAATCACAATTAATATTATTTTAAAAAAACACTTCACTGAATTTTTTTATTCCTTTAATTTGTACAAAAGATTTGTATTAAAATAGCTGGTCTTCATACAATAGTTTTTAATTTGTCTGGGGAAAAATTTATACAGATATATTTTTGTCGATGATGTTTATTTATCTGTGAACACATCAATCTTGAAATATATTTTATTGCAACATAGTCATACCTTCTATCTTTGTAGTCATTACGACAACCATACTTAAATATGACTAACATGTCAACATGTCTTTCTTTTAGTTACTTTAACTGGTTTGGATGTAAAATGGTTCAAGTAGTTATTACACATTTAGAGATATGTCAAATTCATTTTTAAATTTCCCAATCTCCTGTTTTTACTAGTCATTTATTAAACCAATGACTGTATTTATCTAAATTGTATTTTGATGGTCAATCTAAGTGATCACTTGGCGTGTTTAATACAGATTCCTAAGCACAAAAGAAACATTGATGTTATGTATCAAAATAAGCTAATCTAGTTTATTTTGTGCTTCCTTATACTACATGCCTTGTGGCAGTATTGTGCGTGAAACGTCCTTCATTACAGGAAAATTAAAAGCCTTAGAATGCACAAGTAAAATCAATGTAAATTTATACTGCTGAATTAAGTGAAAGAAATATAGGGCACTTATTTTTTAAAAAGATTCATGTCCCACTGATATTTTGGACCAAACTGATCACTAGTGTAATAACCATATTTTTTTACTGCTTACCAATGGACCAAACCCAACAAATGTTGATGACATCATATTGCATGTATCAAAACAGATTATCTTGCGTCTAATTGGTTGAGTTTGTTACCACTCTGTATGTCATATTTCTGGTCTGATTTTGATCAAAGTTGGAATATAAGCTTATCTCATCAAGATTTCAGATGAGATCATAATGGGTATTTTTTAACTTTCATTACTGTATTAATTTGAGTACAAAGATGGAAGAACACTTTTTATCATGGATGGATCATACTTTATTTAGGCAAGCTGCATTTCATCCATTTAAAAATATTCGTATCAAAACTTGAACAAAAGGTACAAACGAGATTAGACGACATGGATATTGCCTATTCATAATCTGAGCTTAAGCATCTGACAACCTTACAATAGAAGACTGATGCTCTCCCTCTTTTTTTTCTTTAAGAGTAGATCTAAAAACAATGTTAGAAATTCTGCAAATTTTGTTTAAAAAAAGAAGCTGTAAAAAAAAACCCTCTTTATTTGGAAAGAAACAAATGTCAAGTACTCTGATGGAAAATTGTTTAATAAATATAGACCAATATTATAATGGATTTGTATCTATAGACCAACATTATAATGGATTTATATCTATAAATATAGACCAACTTATAATGGATTTGTATCTATAGACCAATATTATAATGGATTTGTATCATTAGACCAACATTATAATGGATTTGTACCTATAGACCAATATTATAATGGATTTGTATCTATAGACCAACATTATAATGGATTTGTATCTATAGACCAACATTATAATGGATTTGTATCTATAGACCAATATTATAATGGATTTTTATCTATAGACCAACATTATAGTGGATTTTTATCTATAGACCAATATTATAATGGATTTGTATCTATAGACCAACATTATAGTGGATTTTTATCTATAGACCAACATTATAGTGGATTTTTATCTATAGACCAACATTATAATGGATTTGTATCTATAGACCAACATTATAATGGATTTGTATCTATAGACCAACATTATAATGGATTTGTATCTATAGACCAACATTATAATGGATTTGTATCTATAAATACAGACCAACATTATAATGGATTTTTATCTCTACACCAACATTATAATGGATTTGTATCTATAGACCAACATTATAATGGATTTGTATCTATAAAAACAGACCAACATTATAATGGATATCTATTAATATAGACCAACATTATAATGGATACCTATAAATTTCAAAATTAGGATTTTTGAACTGGAAACCTTTGGAACAGCAAACATTATATTTTAATTATCGCACCTCTTACATTCCCTCCCCTTTCTAGGTCATTACCCAAGCAGTGTTGAAAATGGTGGTCAGAGTGAGAGGGATATTGGGAAAAGAGTTATGAGTTACGTTCTTTATGACTTTACAACTTTTACCAAAATCATTCTCATGGATGAAGGATGCTTATGTGTGAAAGATGTGTAGGTGTGAGAGTGCCACTGAAAATCTGTGTACTTCATGATTGTTGTAGACAGGCAGGAAGGCAACAAACTAAACACAAAAATCTCTTTTACAAAATATTTTGCATCTATCGATTTCCAAAGATATATTCAAGACATAACACAACTGATAAAACTTTGAAATCATAATGTTTAATGCAGATGTAAAAAAAAACAAAAATACATATATACAAGGGTTTTGGAACTTGGGTGACCAGGGCGGCCATTAAACATTGATAAATTATTACAAATTCTGTAAATTCCACTTTTTTTCCCTTCAAATTTCGCACAGCTCCCAAAAGAACTATTCCACTCATTGAAAATTTATTATGCCCATGTTACAACTCAATACAAATATTTTTAACAGGTCAACCCATTTTTCTATATCACAGAAAAGCAAGTTTTCTCTCAATATCAGATTTATTTACATAAACACAATAGTGTCAGAAATAAATTCTAAACACTTACAAGAATAAACTTGTAAAGTACCGTTCTGTTGGTAGTGGTCAATCTCATTATCACTCTTGTGCCTTACTGTACAAAAGGTGTATCCATCCACAGGCCTTGCAGTATCTGCAAATACTTTACTAATGACCTCCACGCAATAGCCAAGTTGAAAAATTATAGAGAATACATGAGAATGTACAGGTTATTTTTTTAAAAATTTAGATTGCAGACATATGAATGGGTCATTCTTCATATAACTGTCAAAATAGAAATATCATGTAAAATTCCCTTGAGAAAAATACATCATGGTAAAATGTTGCTGCTATGCATAACACACATACAAGCACAATGCAAAACTTTTTTAAAAAAGGAAGAAACCCCCTCTCCCTTTGCTATCACACCTCAAGTTCATAACTCATTGGCTAAATGAGTGACTTTTTTCTAGAAAATTCATGAAATTTATCCATAAGATTAAGAATAAAGAAATTCGCTGACTGTCTTACTGGCAAAGGCAAACCTCAGCCCAACTGGTTTTACAAATTGTTTAGATGGCTAAAGGAGGACTGAAATAATGACTATGGCACTACTTGTTTTGCCATTAGACAGACATTCATATTGGAAATATAAAAAACATCAGTCATATGCATATCATTGTCAATTAAAACTTATGAATGGCTCATTGCACTGTAGAATTTCTACTGTAAAAATACAGATGTGTATGATTTGACGTCATGAGAAATGATAATTATGCATTATTAGCCCAAATATCACCATCATCTCATCTTTACTGCTTGGAGTTAGCTCATGTGTACTGTTATGGATGAATAACTAATTATGATTGGATAACATGATCCCACTTAATATTCACTACTGGTGATCACTCAACAGAAAGAATCAACTCAAGTACTGCATTTTAAATCAATGACTCACATTGTTCCTAGTGATATTTCATCACGACAGAAATACTTGTATGAAAAATGTTAACAATTTCCTAAGCTGTCTGAATTCATATCAATTGTTCCATAGGTTAATGACTGCTATCAGCATGTCCTTCATACTCTAAATGGCCCAGGGGAGTCATTCAGTCCAAGGGAAACAACTCCTTCCAAGTTGCTGGACCTCTTACCGATTGTACCACATACTTGTGCTACTTGCTGACTTACTGATAAAATATTATCATTTAACTTGGAAGCAGGGCAAATAGCACTGATGTGAAAGTCATTCTAGTATAAGTGTACATAACTTATTTCCCTCAAAATATTGGCAATTGTGGCTTGTATTTTGATGCTCTTTTTTCCATTTACCATAATAAAGAGCAGTTGATGGGAATACCAATAACATTGTCTGTTTGTAGAATAACCTCAACCATTAGAGTTCAAAGGTCTGGATATAGAGTTGTTGGTTGTCATAACATTTAATTCCCACCTGTAAAAAAGATGGTGCAGACAAATTAGGAACTTGTAATAAAATAGAAAGATAGTATATAAATATTGGTTTGGTGGTCAAGATAATACGATTTCTACTTGTTGTTGTTGGTTTGTTTTTACCAGCACTTTTAGCACTTTCCTGATTGGATATTGAACTCACATCCCTTGGAATAGGAGTCCAATGATCTACTAGCTGAGCTACTGTGACTCGCAAGATTTCTGCTTGGCAACAGTAGAAATATTACAGCAATAAAGCTCTGGTTAGTTTAAAATATAATTCAATTAAAAACTATTAATGGATTATTAAATACAGATCAAATGATTAATGATATTATGATGTAGATATTACATAGTACATTGCCTTCTGTCAATAATTCAGAAATACTCTAATCATGCAACTTTATCCTGAGGATGTACAAATGGATATAAACTTCTTATTCTTGCATAATAAGAGAGAGAGAGAGAGAGAGAGAGAGAGAGAGAGAGAGAGAGAAAGAGAGAGAGAGAGAGAGAAAGAGAGAGGGAGAGATAGAGAGAACAAAAGAGCATTTTTAGTATCTTGAGAAAATGTTGAGAGCAACTAATATGTCATGCTGGTAAAAATAAATCAGAACATTACTGACCTTCAATTAATTTATTTTCATGGATATAAATTGTCATGGTTTTGTGAACAATTACGTTTTCATTGGTATTTAAATTCATGGATTTGGGAAAGGAATTCTGTTGTTTCTACAGAATAATCAGTGTTTGTTGAACTCTTTATTTTGTGGTTTATAGCAACTACAAAGCCTATGACAACTGATAATTCATGATAAATAGTGCATTTGTAGTAACTGTGTTATAACAGCATGGAGGTAAGAAAACTTTTTTTTTCTTTAAGAAATCTTACCTAAAACAAACCATCTCACCTGAGATCCCTTGGGAGGCATGAAGTGTCTAATTTATATTCAAGCACAACTAGTTGACACAATGTTTTTAGTGTTGGAGCTGGAAAAGAAAATATTGGATCATATTTAATAAGCTCCTTGCATGTTTTTTTTTTTACTTTCTTATCTCCAATGGCTTTAAAATTGACAAAGTTAATGCCAAAGAATCCCAAATGCACTTCTGAAAACAATATTGTCAAATGTTCCTTGCAGTAAGATGGTTTTTATTCATTTTCATATATGATTATGATCACTTTAATTACCCGCTTTGGAAAAATGAAATGACATAAGGCCCCACTGTTTTAAAACTAATATCCTCAACCCCCATTCTCTGTCCATCACACATACACACTTGTTTGTAGTGGAATCTTATGAGGATGAAATCATTTTCTGTCTGTCTATCTCCAGGTGAGCTACATACCTATTACCCATTAACTTTTATTTGAAGTGCATATGTCCATTCACTACCTCAGAGTATTTGATATTTTACAAGTGTTCTGAACCACTTTTACATTTGGTACAAATCTCATGTATCTGTGTTAAACTAACTACAGTAAAACCTGTATATAAAGGACAGTCAAGATACATGACAAAATCTCATGTATCTGTATTAAACTAACTACAGTAAAACCTGTATATAAAGGACAGTCGAGATACATGACAAAATCTTATGTATATGTGTTAAACTACAGTAAAACCACTTTTACATTTGATACAAATCTGATGTATCTGTGTTAAACTACCTACAGCAAAATCTGTATATAAAGAACAATCAAGATACATGACAAAATCTCATGTATCTGTGTTAAACCAACTACAGTAAAACCTGTATATAAAGGAAAGTTGAGATACATGACAAAATCTCATGTATCTGTGTTAAACTAATTACAGTAAAACCTGTATATAAAGGACAGGCAAGATACATGACAAAATCTCATTTATCTGTGTTAAACTACAGTAAAACCTGTATATAAAGGACAGTCAAGATACATGACAAAATCTCATGTATCTGTGTTAAACTAACTACAGTAAAACCTGTATAAAAAGGACAGTCAAGATACATGACAAAATCTCATGTATCTGTGTTAAACTAACTACAGTAAAACCTCTATAGACAGATGTCCTTTATTTATAGGTTCAGTACCCTCTATGTCAGGGGTCCTCAACCTTTTTGTGCCTACAGGCACATTTGTGAGTTCATGAGAGAGTGGTGGGCACCAACCAATTAACTTGAACCATCTTTTTATTTTGTATTATTCATTATAACCTCTTCCGCGGGCACACAAAAAACCATGGTGGGCACCACGGCGCCCGCAGGTACCACTGCTCTATGTGCTGTATAACATGTACATTTATGATTCTAAGTGTTGCATAAAATACAGAACATAAAGGTTCTTAAGAAAAATTGGCTTCTTTCAGAATTTTTTTTACTGCACTATTACATCCAATAAGAATGAAAATCCAGTACTGAAAATGTCAGAATCTCGTAGCCATGAAAGTAAACAATAGCATGCACATTAAGTTAAAAAAATCAAACAAGAACTGTGAAAATAATGTTATTGTGCAAACATGCATTAGGACTTGTAATCCTGCTCATTAACAAATAATTTTAAAATTAAAATTACAAAACTTTCATTTGAACACGGTTAGCTTCATCTAAAGCTAAAAGACTGGCACTATATTATTTGATTCCAGCACTTGGTGGTGTTGTCAATAGTGATTTTGGACATAATCTGAATATAAAATTGTTATCAATTATATTATCTGCTCTTATTTTGAACCTACAATCTATCTTTATAAAACAAAGATTGCGCAACCATTCAACAAGAGTCCCTTGAAGGAACTGATGTTCTAGTGAGAGAAAAGAATTCCAGGATTTCAAGATAAGACCATTTCTTCCTTTTAACTGTCGAGTGTTGAAACTATCTCTCATATTCTTCAGTGAAAACAAAATGTTCAAATTAGCTGCTGTGGTACACATACTGGCTGTCAGCTTGGTACCATTTTCATTTAGGTCAGGTCAAAGCATACATCATTAGAAGTCTTTTGGTAAAAACCCCATGTCATAATGATCATCCATTCAGGGGGAGTAGTGACAACAACATTTTTAAGACAGCCGTATTGGGATATATGACTGGCACCATTTTCATTTAGGACTTGGTAAAAACCCCAAGTCATAATGATCATCCATTCAGGGAGAGTAGTGACAACACGATTTTTAAGATGGTTGTGGCAGCCATACTGGATGTATGACTGGGACCATTTTCATTTAGGACCAACTACGTAACATAAGAAGTCTATTGGTGAAAACCCCATTTTGATACAGCCATCCATTTGGACTGGAGTAGAGATAACAATATTTTGAAGATATGACTTTCCATTCAGGAGGAGTAGCAATAGCAAGCTGTGGCAGCCATATTGGACATCACATTGGCACTATTTTCATTTAAGACCAACTGGACATCATAAGAAGACTTCTGGTGAAAACCCCATATAAATATGACTTTCTGTTCAAGTAGTGTTGTGATAACAAGATTTTTAAGATGGCTGCCATGGTGGCCATACAGGATGTCAGATTAGCACCATTTTCATTTAGGTCCAACTAGACATCATAAAAAGTCTTTTAGTGAACACCCCATGCTGATATGACCATCCATTCAGGAGGAGTAGCAATAACAAGATTTTCAAGATGGCTGCAGTGGTGGCCATATTGCAAATCAGATCAGCACCATTTTCATTTGGTGAAAACCCCATGTTGATATGACCATCCATGTAGAAGGAGTAGCGATAACAAGATTTTCAAAATGGCTGCCATTGTGGCCATATTGGATTTCAGATTGGCACCATTTTTATTGAGGATTAACTAGACATCAAAGAAGTCTTTCAGTGAAAACCCCATGCTGATATAACCATCCATGTAGGAATGCCATGCTATCAGATAGAATAAAGTCTGTTTCAAGTTAGCCATTTTTATACATGAACAGACAAGTTGAATTCAATTATATGTTGCATGCATTAAATGATGGATAAAGTTCGAGTTCTTATAATCCAGTGAGATTATTTTTGTCAGACACAGATTCATGAATGAAAATGGTTGTTATTATAATAATTTCATACAGTAGTTCTGATGAAACAATTGGATGTGTGATGAAGCCAATTCATGTTCATGCATGTGTTATGTATATTACTGTATTCGCACTTAACCATGTCTCATGTACTACATAGCACAGTCATTGTATTTTTTGCTGTTTCATGGGGAGTCGTAGAACTCTGTGGAGTTTTGTGTAACCTGGATGCTGCAGTCAATGGTGACATTGGCTCAGATGATGGTATTGGTTTACTCACAGTGACAACAGGTTTGGGACCAATGGGACTGCATGAAATAAGAAGGCTCTCAAGGGATTGTTTGGCAGACTGGTAGGAGCATGCCAGGTCTGATTGCTCCTTGACCATTTGACAAGAACAGTGGAACCGGAAATACAACGTAATCGTCGACTAGACGCCATGAGATACATATATGTTCCATTTTTTAATCAATATTATTTAATATCACTATATGGGTGAAAATATAATTCAATATTGCTATATGAGCGAAAATTAATTATACATACATCTTACTTGTTGATGAACCATACTTTGTTCATTTTTGTGTGTAAGTTCTACACAATGATCCTCCATGGTGATAGATCCATATATCAATCATATTTGTTTATGAGTTCCATAGATTGATTCTCGTTTGATTACTCGCTGAAGTTACATGCTCTGATTAGTTCCATTTAGGAACAATATCATTTTCTTATATCCATTGTTGAAATCTGTGTGCATCATTCTGTTAAATCCATTGTTGGACTTTATGCGCACGAGTTTTGTGTCAGATTCATTCATTCATTGTTCAATTACATTATAAATAACATCTCATTCATCAAATTATGTTCAGTATCTTCGCTAGATCCAATCCCAACCCGGTTTCATCCTGTTACATGCATAATGGAAACATTTCAAGACTGAGCTTCAGGTTGACTTTTGTGCTAAAACATAATGTTTAGGAACATATGACCAGGTCTGGAGGTTATAAAAACAGTCTCTTGGTCAGTGCTCAGACATTAGGCAATCTCACATCTGATAGACTTCAGAATTTTAAGTTAAGTCTTAGTATGAGCATGAGGATGTTCTTATAACATACATGTCAGACCCCATTTTCACTAAACAACTCAAAATTTCTTCCTCAAATTGAGACTTCTGAATAACTTTCTTATTGCTTAGTTGGTAACAATGATTTTTTTCATATAACACACAGCAGGCATCTGGGATCAAAATACAGTTATAAAATCTTGAATTTTCCTCAAACAAGTCTTTGTTTTCTCTGAGGAAGCTTTGAGGAATTCCTCAACACTTTTTAAAAGAATAAAAAGATTTCCATGTATTAAATGTTAAAACTAAAAAGTAATTTTGCATCCTTTCCGGTATCTCTACTTCTGATAAAAATATTGATATTTTCTGAAGTATCATAAGTAAGATAATGTAAAATCTCAACCTGATGAAAAAAATGGAGATTTTTGGTAAAACTGGGGCCATGTTTCAGGTTAATACTTACAGAAGTCTAGTACATGGAGGTCTGAATGATCCATCAGATCTAGATCATTGTCATTTCCAATTCCAGAACCTTCTCTTTGTCTGGCTGGGCTGAATCAAAAAACAAGATGATGAGAAAAGAATACTGATGGCTTGGAGGGTTAACAAAATATGGTACATTAAACAGGATCAAAAGGGATGAATTTAAATTGAGAAACATTGACAATCAAGTTTTACGATCATAAACAAATATAAATATACCTCTAAAAATATAAAATTTGAATTTTAAATGTTTAAGTATTTTCTTCCCTTTATCTCGTTACAGAGAATTGATTAAAAATACACATAAAATTTTTAGATAACAAAAATTTAAGCGATTACCTTTTATAAGCATTTTGTATTGAAATGATTGTGCATATGTCAAACAATATAATGGGAGGTAATCTCTCGAGTATAGTCATTTCCTCTTAGGATTACAATTTTACTTATGTTCCTTTACATAAGTAAAATGTAGTTTTGTTGGGAGGTAAAGAACTAATTTTAATTATGTAATACTTACCTGTTATTCTATTGCTATATCTTTTCCTGGCACTAGTCCCCAGTCCAAGGAGATTATTCCCTCCTCCAATCAGTAATTGGTGGTCAGAATAAAAAACAACACAAGCCCAGTCTGATACCTTAGACAACTCCTGACAATCAGAATATCGTCCTTCTTGACTTGGACTGTGACTGAAAGGACATCAGAGCAGGGAGAGGTGAGGGAATTGGGCAATAATAGCAGATAAGTATCTCACAAATACTTGCTGTCTTAGCAAGACTGGATGAAAAGACTTTATTGTCTGCTTGTCTCTAACTCTCTCTCCCCTGGGAACTCTGAACATGGCAGTGGACTTAGTTCCCCGAGGGAGGCTTCATATGCGGCCCCTTCAGTTCTTGCTTTAAGCAAATTGGAGATCTCACAAAGACCCCCTATCCACTTGGATCCCCTTAGGATCCAAGTTTCAGCACCATGTGGTTGTTGGAAAAATCAGGACAGGTTTCGGACCGGAGTTCCAATGCACACTCTGGAACCTTACTCCTACCTTTACACTGACTCCTCAGATTCAGGCTCAGGGATCACCAAGAGCCAGAGGGAGAAGTCCTGCAGGGCCTGTGGTCTTGGAAAACAATCTAGAAATGTGGGGTGTTTTCTAGAACTTCAAGGGTGCATCAACTGCATAAGACATTGCTGCATTATGGTCACTATGGAGAACATATCAGTCATAGCGTACCTCATACATCAAAGGGTACTCATGCCCTTTCTCTCTGGAAGTTGGGAATCTCCTCTGTTGGACAGCTTCAGAGGGGATCACTCTTACAGTCTGACGCATTCGAAGCAAGAGCAAATATTGTGATGGACAGCTTGTCCAGACAGGGGCAAGTAGTCCTCAAAGAAATGATCTTTGCACCAGTTGGTATCGGATAGACACTTTTTCATCTATGGGGAAGGGCTATGATAGACTTGATTGCAACAAAGCTGAACTGTCTCTTTTATGTCTCTCCAGTGCCAGGCCAGAGGGCATGGGCAGAGGACGCTTTCAGTCTGAAATGTGACTGAATGTATGCCTATGCCTTCACACCTTTAAAAATAATCCCTCAAGTTCTTCACAGAGTAAGGACTTTAAAGTCATGGCACATCCTGATAGCTCCCCTGTGGCCCCAGCAATCGTGGTTCAGCAATCTCCTCAACTTGTTGGTTGCCAATCCCAGCAAATTACTGCTAAGGAGGGATCTGCTGACACTGAACAGAGGGTCCCTCTTGCACAGCACTCCTCAAATTCTCCACGTTCACACCTGGCTCATATCAAATGATCTATCTGCCAGGACCAGTTTTTGAGCAAGATTGCAAAATGCATTGCTCAGACTAGAAGGCAATCGACTTCCAAGGTTTATGATGCAACGTGAAGAATTTTCTGAACTGTTGCATTAAGAAATGCATTGATCCTATCTGCCCCCCTTTAACTGCAGTTGCAGATTTCTTCTTTTTCTCTTTGAGGAAAAAGATTGCTCAGTATCCACCATTATGGGATATAGAGCAGCACTCTCCAGCACTCTTATTTTCTCTACGGGCTCCACTATAGGGTTGGACCCACATCTTTCAGAACTGATCAGGTACTTTGAGCTCCAAAGACCAGTCTCTCACCCTTTAATGCAGAGGTGAAACTTCTATTGTGTTCTTTGGTCGTTATCTAAACCTACTTATGAACTTTTGAGTGAAGCTTCCTTCGAGAACCTTACCCTTAAAACAGTCTTCCTTCTCTTTCTAGCATCGGCGAGGAGAAGAAGTGAAATTCATGCTTTGTCAGTGGAATAGAGTTGTTTACGGTTCAATGGTAACTATGATTTGGTCTCTCTTCTTTGCCAACCTAGGTTTCTGACCAATCAGCTACCTTCAGTAGCTCATGTTCCTCCTGAAATCCCCAGTCTCAGTCGTATATGTGGTGGGGATGATCAAGATAGACTCCTTTGCCCAGTTAAAGCATTATATTTCTATCTATCTATATCAAAAAAGAAAAGAAAGGATCATAACCTTCTTTTTCTCCCTCTAAAAAGATACCTCTGATATTTTGGCAGCCACCATCCTCAGGTGGATTGTGCAGGCTCTTAAAAGCGTTTATCAGTCTCTCACTGAGAGAGATTCTGTCAAAAGGAACATGGACTCTCCCTAATGGGTGAGAAATTCATCCCCATGTAAACAAAATTCTGAGAAGAGATCATATTCAATTTCTCCTGACTGGGGATTAGGCTAGATGAGTCATTGTCTCCCAACAGTGAGACAAATCCCTCAGAAGGGCACATCTGAGGATGTTTTGCATCAACCAATCATCAAAGTACTGGAGGATGGGAACTTCTAAGGATCTTTAATGAGCTGCTATTACATCCATCACCCTGGTGAAAGGAAGAGCCCAAAATTGGAAGATCTCCTGTTCCAGACAAAACCACAGGAACCTCCAGTGGGCTGGGAAGATAAGAGACTGCCCAGTTTTTCAGCATTTCTGACTGAGATAGTTGTATCCATCGTAAAATGCTCATCCAAGAGGAATTTGTTAAAAGGGGAAAGATTGATATTGAGTCGAAACTTCTTTTAAACTAAGAAGATCCGGGAACAAAATCCTCGACTTGGTATGTTTTTCACCCTCTCTGCTTTGCCTTTCCTAAGAAGGGTGTATACATCTTCCTGAAGAGATACTAGTTGGTACTGGTGGAATCAAATGGGGACCCTTGAAAGAGGTGGAGGATCCTGGAAGCAAAGCCAATAATTCTCTCTTATTGCAGAAAGGAGCCACACATCATACAAGAGATTCAACCAAGCCTCTGAAAAAATGGCGTTGTCTGGCACCTACTGGGATATTGGGAAGAGGGGGATTTGGTAGAAGGTGTGACTCCCTAGGGTTGATTGCCTCCCTCCTTAAGTAAGGGGGAGGGGTATGTAGACTTCCTCCCAAGGCCACTCCAGCCACCTTGTTGTGCGAAAGATGGGCAGAAAGGAGTTTTAAACTGGGACTGAATTAAATTTAGGTGGTTTCCCTGTTTAAAATGTTGAAGAAGGGAAGCTGTGGACCTTTCAGGATGGGGGCATTTCTTTGCCAGTTTAGTCAGGCCCAGTACTGCAGCCAGGGATGAGTGTTGCTGATCCCTAAAATACTTTGAGGTGACTGTAGGGTTCAGTGAGCCAAATAACATCTCCACATCAAAAGGGGCAGCACACTAAAGGTTTCTGCCAGCAAAATCTTTGATGTCTCCAAGGCAGCCTCCTTATGGAAATGAAGGAAATCTGCAGAGAATGCCATGGGCATTAAGAATGTGTGTCTTGAAGTCTTGACAATGGCATGTAACAATGTCAGCAATGCAGCTGAAGATAATGATTCCTCCTTCAACAGAATGAAGACTGTGACTGAAAAAAGATCGGAATGTGAGTCTATGGTAACTAGTATCTGTGCCTTCAGTTCCAAAGACTAAAAAGCCTTGATGGGTGATAGGCCCAGGTCTCTGCTGAAATTCCAACCTGGAAACTACCTAAGTCCAAGGTGGGGGGCTTAAGGGGCCAAGTGTGTGAATGGATCATGTAGCTGGAAACGGTAACCATAGAATGGAGCATAGAAGAGGGGACAGACCACCCATTCTGCTGCCTGGCCCCCTCTTGGTCTTGAGACAACTTCTGAGTCACTTCTTTCATCTTTGCTGAGTGACGGAGAAACAGCAGTTCAAGCTCTGGCTGTGCCCCAGAGAACCTCTCTGAACTGAAGAAAATCATAGCCTTGATGATCCCAAGGGTTTGGGTCACAGATCTGGGGGAAGAAGGCAATATACCTCATTTAGCGCCTTATCAACAGTCCTTAACTCTTCCTCCTCTGTCACAGGACCCATAGAGTGTGATAAGGAAGAAGAACCCAACAGATGAGAAGGACCCTGTGTGACAGGTTCTTCTGAGAACTCATCTGTGCCCCAAGGATTGACAGTTCATTGTCCTGTCTTCATTCTTGGGACTCAAGGTAGGACTTTCATATCATTTTCACCATGACTGGTGGTCAAAACCCAGTACCTGATCTCATGCCTGGCATCCATCGCTTGTGCCTGATTCTCTGCGGGTGGTGACCTGAGACTGAAAATGGAAAATGGGAACCATACACCATACCTGGTGGTTGGTATTTGGCACCTGGTGCCCACTACCCAGTGACTGGTGCTCAGTGCCTGATGACCGGTGACAGACTTATGACTGTCACTTGACACATTCCCTGGTGACAGGCACCAAATGACTTGTACCCAATGACAGACCTTTGATGACTGTCACCTGACACAGTATCTGGTGCCCAGTTACCTGGTGTACTGTGACCAGTCACTGGGCAATGACTGGTCAGATGATGTAGACCTAACTGGGGAGTCTCTTTTCAAGGAACTTGACTTTGAGGAATGATATCTCCTTGATTTTTAAATCCAGATCTACTTGAACGACACGATGACTGCACTTCCCTTGCGTCAGGAAGGTGGAACTCACTACTGGATGCAGGCATCTTCCCTATGCCAGGAACTGCCAAGGATCCCTCCTTCCTACCAAGTGTCAGTAATCTCCCCCCACCCCCAGTGGAAGCAGGCGACTTCCTTCCTCCGGGACACCTCTTTGATGACAGCTGGCAACTTACCTAAATCAGAAAGTGCTTTAGACCTCTCCTGGCAACAGAGGGGGTACTTCAGAGATGAAGAGGAAGAAGCAGGACCTTTATTCCTGGCCCTATAGGCCTAAATACTTTCTGCCAAGTCCCAAACCTTGCTGTGCAACAAACAACAAATGGGACAGCCTTTACAATCTACACATGCAGTGCACACTAAACAGGTGGGGTGTGTCCCATGTGGATTTCTTATGCCAACATTTACCAACACCTTGAGACATTATTCAATGCTGAAAGGAATGTAAGAAATAAAACAATAAACTGAAACAAGAATTGGGTAGGAATTACTTACCCTAACACTGGTTACAAGTAGAAACAGGGTTCCCATGCTTTTTGAAACAAAAATTTCCAGGTCTCTTCCAGGTTTTTTCCTGGGTGAAATGTATTTTTTCAAGAATCACTTATGACCTATACTCAACGAAATAAAAAACATTTTATTTAGAAAATGTGCATTTTTAAAATCAAAAGCTGTTTGTATTTTGAGACGCTCCAATAACATCAGAATTTTATGATTTGGCCATGTACCATAACACAGGATGTATCACTAGAAACCACTATAACTATTGAAATTCATTAAAAAAATTTCATGCAACTAATTTTAGTTTACAGATATAAAAATGTTAACTTCACTCTGCTAAACTGCATACACTGTTATGAAGAAAGTCTTGTTTTAAATTTGGACCAAAAACTGTTAAAACTTATATACCTTGGGATAAAAAAGGACTGATTTTTAAAATAAAAATTTCACTTATTTCTAGTTGGTGCCCTAACATCTGCTTTCAATGTAATTTGACTATGGGCTGCATATTTAATGCAATTATTGTCATGGATACCCAGAGCATGGGATTCTGCACTAAAAATTGCCCCAGTAGTCAGTACACTTCTAAGTATAGGGATGATTCTGCTATATTAACTGGGGCTGTCTGGCAGCCCTAGAACTTTCATTTTGAAATATCCCAATCAGATGTTAATAAATCTTGATTGCCAGAACCTTTACCTCATTCCTATCAGCTTGGCAATGCTTTTAAGTGCATTTAATCATAACTGGTCAGAGTTAAGTTTTGTGCTGAAAAATAATGTTTAGGGTGGAGGCAATGTCTTGAAATCAATGCAAGGTGAAGTGAACTTCACTTTCGGGGCCTGTTTCGGTTAAATGATAGACTCTAAGGTGACTATTTTGCCCCAATCACCCCCTAGTGTCGACCTTTAATTTGATGTGAAACTAATGGTGCCATATGATCATTGGGCACCTTTATTCCAGTAACACCTGTACGTAACAAACACAATTATTATAATGCAGCTAATTTATATTATGTTAGATGAATAAACAGATAATTTTGTTTCATATTAAGGACTTGTTATTTTAAAAACAATATGCTATTTTTATGCCAAGAACACAACAACTATTACAGCTGTAGTTAAGAAGGCAACCACTCTACAAAACAAGAACAAAATTATGTAACTAATTTTGGTTCACACTATACACAAACCCCTACAATATAAATTTTTTAATCTGCTATAAAGGGACATTTGGAAATAAATTGCAACAAAAATTATGAGTTATGAGGGATAGAAGGTTAGAAACCATGTGACAGTTTTAAAAATTCCCCAAAATACTCACTTTCCGATAAAGTATTTAGCAAGGTCTGAGAGAAAAATTCACCACAAAGGCGAGTTGGTGGAGGCGAAGGTTACTATTGACGATAATGCTTAACACAGTGTTCCCAGTGCAAACTACCAAGAAATAAGCAAAGATTTAACACAATACATTTTCGTTAACTTTGCATATCAAAAAGAGACCTGGGGAAGAAAAACTGTATCATTTTTCTCTTACACTCACCATGATCACATGTCGCAGCCGTACTGACACATTGTGATGCTAGATTGGTCTTCATAACTTCAACATAAAGCAAAATAAAAATATACCAATATGGCACAGACTAAGATAAGAGGTAACGAGTCTACCTGACCAATCCAATTGCCTAAGAACTTGGACTGACTCTACAAATAAGTATAAGGTAAGCACCCAAAAGATCCATACAGCAATTGTATGTCAACTGACTGAAGAGTTCTGCAACCTCCCAAAATTCTGGTAAGAACTCAAAAAATCTTTTTGGTGATTAAGTGGTGGCTGAAAATTCCCATTTTCCCCCCAACTCTGATAAATATTTGCAAAATTCAAGGACTTTTCCCTGTCAGGAACAAACTTATAATTTCTCCCAACTTTTTCCTGATAGCATGGGAACTCTGTAGAGAGATGAAACACTGGAAAGCACTGCTTCATTAGTGAGGTGCTCAAAACCCTCAATATCAATGAAAAAGAAACACAGATACATGAAAACAAAGCAAAGCCTGGGCAGAAAATATCAAATACAACATAAAAAAGGATACAACTGACAGAAGAATTGCCAAAAAGGCAATTGAAATGATGAAGTGCTGAGTGCTCAAGAGATACTGTAGAAGTGCACAGAGTCCAAAGAAAAGAAGGCCAATATTCCAATTGTCAGAAGTGGACCAAGGTATCAGATTGAGATCATGTTGTTTCTTTTTCTAGACCTCCAATTGCTAATTAGATGAAGGAATAATCTCCTTGGAATGGGGACTAGTGCCAGGAAAAGATATAGTTATGCAATAATAATAGCAAGTAATGTTTTACAGCTATGAAACTGACCTTTTCAAGACGAAAAGGCCAACAGAGTTAAATATAGAAAAGTGCCTATTATTGGAACACAAACTTTTCTTAGTAATTGAGAGTACACAGTGTGCCATTGGCCTGAGAGGAAAAAATCCCTCAAAGCCAAAAAAACCAAAACAAATTTGGATAAAAGGTACTGGATATATCTTGAAATACATGTGACAGGCTCATGATTCTCACAGGTGCAATGATAGCTGCAATCCAGTTAACAAAAGGTAACAAATTATGAACAGGAAGGCCAGGGCCTGTATGTTGAGTTCATGATCAAAGCATGACCTAGACACCATATTCAAAAAGTTGAACAAGCATGTTGTAGAATGAGTTGTCTTAGTTTCATATTGATTCAACCCAAGTATAAAAAGAATCCATCTAGGGGTTTAGAAAATATAAGCAAATGGAGGAATTTTAACCAATACTGTAATGCACATTTTCTCTGACTGCAACCTTGACTCCAAGATCAAAGGGGTGAGCAAGTAATTCAAAGAATGAATTGTCTTAGCTTCATAATGATTCATCCCAAGTATGAAGAAAATCTATTAATGGATTTAGGAAATATATGTAAATGAAAAATGTTAACCAAAACCTTAACAAACTGTTGACACCACTACCACCACTCATGCCAGAAAAGTGACTGCTATGTTTCACTTCATACTAATGTGGGTTCAACAATAACAAAACCCATACTCTCAAACCAATGAAAACCAGAAGTTTTACCAAATTTTTAACAGAAACACTTGAAATGCCAAGTCAATAATGGTGTAATGTTAGACTTCAATATGCAGGGCAACACTTACCAGAGAAGTTACTGATATGGCCTTTTTGTATTAGACAGACTAGTGGCATGAAAAAAACCTCATTATTTTTTTCTAAGTGAAAAATTCTATATATATTTCAAAACAGACACATTGTAAAGTTTTAAATACAAATTTTAATAAGTGGGAAAGTACCATTTAAACTGGCTTATTAAATTAAGTCCAACTGCAAACTACTCAGACCCAGATCTGCCATTGCATAATCCAATGTCAGATCTGGGTCTATGCAGTTTGTTACGAGTAATCAGTTGAACAAACAACAAAGACCCGATCTGCAGGCACATGCTGTGATGACAGATCAGGGTCTATGTTGTTTGGAGTTGGACTCAACTTATAAATGAGTATATATGGTACTTCTGAATGGATACACTTTGATCAGAATAGCATTAAATACATCCTGCTTAGGATAAAACATGGGGAACAAAACCCCAAACAAAAACTATGTACATCTTTACCTTGTTCCACCAAACAGAAAGACTCTAGATCCTATCAAACAACAACACTGTCGTCTACGGGCACAAGGTCCTTGACCTTTCACCTTTACCATAGACCAGTGATTCCTCACTAGAAAAGAAATAAACAAAATCATGCCTAATGGTGGTCATAATGAAACTATTTATGTATGCTATTTTTCATAAGAAAATCAAAACATATGAAGGGTGATAAGAATAACCAAACACAACTTTCTGATTTAAAAAGTCACATACTCACTCTAAACTTGTAATTTAGGAGGAAATTAATAAACTCATGTCATGAAAAATACCCAAGAAAAAAAACGTGGACAATGAACAGCACAATATATATGCCCACTATATGTTTCATAGTCCTCTGTGTAGGAGCTAGTAGAGTATGGCTGACTCTGGAGATTACTGAGCAATGGGTATCAATGACCTTGACCACTGATCAAGGTTTGCAGTCTTGAACTAAACTTAATGTCCAGATCCATTTTTTTTATCAGACATATCATGACCGTCACCTCTGACCAATAAAACCCAGAATCCATAGGTTTCTTTCTTGCCCTAAGTACAAGCCATTCACAAAGTTTGGTAAAGGAACTTACTCTAGAACAAAAGTTATTCTGCAAAACTCTTTTTTCTTTGAGTCACAATGACCTTGACCTTTGACCTGAAAATCAATAAACCTATTCCATATCTTAAGTATAAACCCTCCACAAACTCTGGTCAAGGCACACTGTCTAGAACAAAAGTTATTATGCAAAAAACATTTTTGTCTTTCAGTCAGTGACCTTGACCTTTGACCTGTTGACCCAAATCAATAGGCTTCTTTTTTACCCAGTGTGTAAGTCATCCACGAACATTGGTGAAGGTCCATGGTCAAGAACTGAAATATCTGAATAGGAACCATTTTTCTTCTTTCAGTTACAGTGACTTTGACCTTTGATCCCAAAATCAATAAGCTTCTTCCTTACCTCAAGTGCAAGCTATCCAAAAAGTCTGGAGACTGTAGATCGCAGAGAACTTAAGTTATCATGCAGAAACCATTTTTCTTCTTTCACAGTGACCTTGCCCTTTGACCTTTTGACCCCAAAACAGTTAAACTTCTTACTTACCACAGGTACAAGACATACACAAAATTTGCGAACTATAGATGGTGGTGAACTTGAGTTATTGTGCAAAAAACATTTTTGTTCTTTCAGTCACACAGACATTTACCTTTGACCTTTTGAACATAAAATGGATAGGGTTCTTCCTTATTCCAAGTGTAAGCCATCCACAAAATTTGGCATCTGTAGATGGTGGATAACTCAAGTTATTGTGTGAAAACAAAATTTGAAATGGATGAACAGACAGACAACATCATAACATAATATTCTCTGCCTTAAGGTGGGTGTATACAAACTAAAACAAAAGACATCATCTTAGTGAACATATTTCATATCACTGGTTTCATCACCAGTTTCACTTCATAAAAAAACATGCACGGACAAAACTCCACCAAAAATACATTAATGCATCTAAATAGGAAAATATGACAACACCTACCTGGATCAAATCTGAAAACATCTCGGAAGTGAAGATCATGTAATCCATTGTATCCACCGAAAATATATAAACTACCCTTGTAGACAACTGAAAAAGTAATTTAAAAAAAACAACAGAATTCAGGTGATTCACATTCAAATTAACAAATATTCACAAAAAAACCCATATTCACATTCAAATTAACAATCAGGTGAATCACATTCAAATTAACAAATATTCACAAGCTTCTTTTCTACACATCAAATTTTAGATACAGCATCAGGGTACAAATCTTTTTCAGACTTTTGCTTGACATATGAACATTTATTTGGCAAAGTTCAAGATATTTCCAGTTCTTCATCTATTATAATTTTTTTCCAGTATGAATTTTGTTTGCTAAAAATAAAAATAAAAATATATGTAATAAAATGTAATATAATGCAAATGATTATAATTATACCAGTATATAAAGTTACTAATTTGTTATGAATATCCAAACACAATTCTGGTAAATTGGATGATGATTCAACCATATCAGACCAATGTTGATGTATTCAATATATCAGGGCTGAGCAAATCCCATAGCCCGACATCCCGGACTATTCATTTTTGAAGTTGGGCAAGTAAAATTTTCCAAGTCGCTAGTCCGGGACAAAAGTACTTTTTTAAAAAGTCGGGAAAGTCCTTATTTTCGTGTTTTAATTACTATATCTACCTTTATTTGGCCAATCATGCCCTCTGGGCATACTGAATACTTGATTCTACCCCTCTTCATGTACACATTTACATTCTGTATAACACATAAATGTGGTCAGTGATAATTTTCGCATATGCGCATGTTCTGTTACCGCTTGACTGCACATTGAAGTAAGCGACCGAATTATCGGCAAATCAAAACACGTCAAACAAAAGAAAACCAGTATGATCAATTAGCAGTGTTTTAAGCGACTTTGTTGCATTGTGTTTACTCAAGACAGATCCTCATGAGCGGCTCACTATGATTTTAATCCAGCGAGTCAGTGTAATTAAAATAATGAAAGGTACTTTACCGACATCAGTGTTAGTTTCCTTTATGAACTGATTAAATGACAGTAATAATTCTTTAATTTTTAATTGATTATACAGATGATTAACTTGCACGTGCAATATTGCATTTAAAGCGAAACAATTATGCTAAATAATGAGCTGTCTCTGTTCATATTTAAAGAGAAAATGTATGTTATGATCACTTTAGAAGTAGTTGTCAAGCAAGCTGATAGTTACTCTGTGGATAAAATGAGTTTGCTAAATTATTTTCGCAATGAAGGCAATAAGGGAGATTTGGAGAAGGAAAATTTTTGTGAAGGGATAAAACGTAAGACTGCTACTGAATGTGCGGTAGCTATTTCTCCAAAGGGACATAAGCAGAACCTTTGAGATGCTTTAGAGCATTTGACTACAGGCACTTTCCTCATGAGAGGGCAGCTCTGTTGAAATATGGGAGGGAAGACTTGCAGGTTCTTCTTAATCATCTTCAGGGCTAAGCAAATCCCATAGCCCAATGTTCCGGACTATTCATTTTTGAAGTCGGGCAAGTCACTAGTCCGGGACTAGTGGATGAAAAAAAAATTTGCTCAGCCCTGAATATATTCACTTTCTGTTTGGTGTTGTTACAAAAGCATGCTTAAGAAACAGGAGATGAATATCATGTATGATGATTTTTTTTTCTTACACTATATGAAAAGTGATGCAAGAAGAGGTTCCTTTAGACATTTTGACATAATCATAGAAAAATTATGCCAGATTGAGAAATATGCAATATATTGTTGCATGCAAGAATTAAAAATGGGTTCTCTACAACTATTCAAAATATTGCTATGGACCAATCTTCAGAAAAAAACTGTTCTTTATGTAAAATGCCAAACAGCCATTTTCTTGTGTCACAGATCACATGGTTAGGATGTTTTAAAATTAAAATTGCCGCTTCATACTTTAACTGAACCAGACTCACGAGTCCAAATTTGCAAGACAGTATTCAGCAAGTTTTCTGATGAATTACCAGACATTTCATTGTTTGGACTTTACACGTGACAGTAATGTATAAAATATTATTGAAACTGAATTTAGATCACCATGTCAAGAGTCCATAATGTAGAATACTCCAACCATTTACATCAAGAAATCATTCACACTGAAACAAGTTGAAGACTGGACTGTAGTAAGTGTCTAACAAGAGTCCCTCGAAGAAACTGATACTCTACTGGCTGAAAAGAATTTCCAGGAATTAAAGATAAGACCATTTCTTCCTTTTAACTGAATAGTGTTGAAATCATCTTTGATATTCTTCAGCGATAACAAGATTTTTAAATTCACTGCTGTGGTGGACATACTGGATGTCAACTTGGCATCATTTTCATTTAGGCCAAACAAGGCATCATAGAAGTCTTCTAGTGGAAATCCCATGTTGATATGACTTCCGTTTTGGAGGAGCAATGATAACAAGATTTTCAAGATGGATGCCATGGTGGCCATATTTGATATCAGATTGGCACCATTTCTATTTAGTACCAACTAGACATCAGAAGAAGTCTTCTGGTGAAAGCACAATGTCGATATGACCAGCCATGTAGGAGAAGCAGTGATAACAAGATTTTCAAGATGGCCATTGTGGCAGTTATATTTGAAGTCAGATCATCACCATTTTCATTTACAACCAACTAGACATCATAAGAAGTCTTTCAGTGAAAACAACATGCTGATATGACCATTCATTGAGGAGAAATAGTGATAAAAAGATTTTCAAGATGGTCACTGTGGCAGGCATATTAAATGTCTGAATGGCACCATAAGGACCAACAAGACATCATACGAAGTTGTTTAGTAAAAACCACATGTTGATATGACCATCCATTCAGGAGAAGTAGTGACAATATTTTCAAGATGGCCACTGTTGTGGCCATATTGGACATTAGATCAACACCATTTTCATTTTGAACCAACTATACATCATAAGAAGTCTTCCGGTGAAATCCCCATGGCAATATTACTTTTCATTCAGGAGGATTAGCAATAACAAGATTTTCAAGATGGCCACTGTGCCAGCGATATTGAACATCAGATCAGCACCAATTTCATTTAGGATCAACTAGACATTATAAGAAGTCTTTTAGTGAAAACCCCATGTTGACACTATCTGATCTATAGGGTCAAAAGGTGTAGCAATAACAAAATTTTCAAGATGGCCACTCTGGTGACCATATTGGCCATCAGACCAGTACCATTTTCATTGAGGATCAACTAGACATCATAAGAAGTCTCCTGGTGAAAACCCAATGTCAATATGACTTTGCATTCAGAAGGAGAAGTGAAAACAAAGTTTTCAAGATGGCAGCTGTGGTGGCCATATTGGACATCAGATCGGCAAGATTTTCATTTAGGACCAAGGGGACATCATAGGAAGTATTTTAGTGAAAATCTATGACCAGTAGTGCTAAAAATGGTGGGTCACTGAACTAGTTTTGTTAGCGTGTATAAGTAGTGGGTCGCTGAATTATTTTTGTAAGTGTGGAAAAGTGGTGGGTCGCTGAACTAGTTTTGTAAGTTTCGAAATATAGTGGATCACTGAACTAATTTTGTAAGTTTGTAAAAATGGTGGGTTACTGAACTAGTTTCGTAAGTGTGCAAAAATAGTGGGGCACTGAACTAGTTTTGTGGAAATGTGATGGCTCACTAAATTATTTTTGTAAGTGTGTAAAAATGGTGGATCACTGAACTAGTTTTGTAAGTGTGGAAAAGTGGTGGATCACTGAACTAGTTTTGTAAGTGCGAAAAAGTGGTGTGTCACTGAAATAGTTTTGTAAGTGTGGAAATGTGGTAAGTCACTGAATTATTTTTGTAAGTGGAAAAGTGGTGGGTCACTGAATTAGTTTTGTAAGTGGAAAAGTGGTGGGTCACTGGACTAGTTAATTAAGTGGAAAAGTGGTGGGTCACTGAACTACTTTTGTAAGTGTGGAAAAGTGGTGGGTCATTGCACTAGTTTTGTAAGTGGAAAAGTGGTCTGTCACTGAACTTGTTTTGTAAGTGTAAAAGTGGTGGGTCAGTGTCATTATGGGCAGCACAGTAATATGACTGTACTATGACTATACTATGATTGTACTATGACTGTACTATGACCCTTTAGATCTGATAGTAAGCAGGATTTTGGCTTGGAGGAGTGTTTTAAATATTTGTTTAATGTTTCTCACATCCAGAATTTTGAAATATTTTGCAAACATTCTGAATATCAGCTTTGGAGAAACTCAAAGAAAATTTCTAGGTCACCATGGTTCAAATAAACCTACTGCAACATTCTTTATGCAGAACTGTAACTAATTGATGTACACTGTAACTGGGGCCTATTTCAGTAGACAGGATGTCAATTTCAGATCCCAGCTTGTGAAAGGTGACTTAGAGCATTGTATTTAACAGCCCAAATTGTACTCCAGCAATTAACAGCAGAAGTTTGATAACTGGACAATTGATAATTTGAAAAATTTCAGATACCGCATCATCTGACTTCGAGCATCATGCTTAACAGCCCCAGCTGTAGCCCAATTAACAGCAGAAGTTTGATAATTATTCGACAATTGTCTGTAAAAACTAATTAAATTGATTGCTCAAATTAATAATAATGTAGAAAAATTGTCCTGATTCTAAGACTAATCTCTCTCTCTCCTGTGTCTGGTAGGCACCCAAGACCTGAAATTGTCGATTTCCAGTTGGGGGGGAGAGGGGGTCTAGACTGCCAGTTCAACTCTGCCATGAATTCAAGAGTTGCTGTAGTCATCCATCTTTGGCAATCCTGCAGACAGGTCTCTATAAGAGGATTCGGTCAATTGTATTTTCAGCTGACATTTAGCTGATAATCAAATCACAAGTTTTTGATATTTTATTTTGAATGTTGAGACTACATGCACCCACTTGTTTAGTCCACAACTTGAATCCTTTTCTTTTGCTACTTCTTCCCTCCTTCTTTCTCTTATTCTCTCAGTTTAATTTTACATCTTTTTCCAGTCATAGTCAATTTATGATAATGAAATTCACAGTCAGCTGTTAACTTGGTATCCTGCAGCACATTTTTCAGTGACTGCTCACAACCTATTATCTCTCTCTCAACATGTTGTGAATTTAATCAATGGTTTTTTTGTGTTTTTTTAAAAATGTCCATGTAAATATATTATTATACATGTAGCTAAGAATATTTTTGCCAAAATGGGACTTTAATGTCAATGCATCTGCTTCAAACAGACATGCTTGTGAAAAGAACCATGTTTAACCAAGACATGCTTAAGAAGAGAACCATGTATTACTAAGAGAATTTTATCATGCATGTTTTTAGGTGAAATTAGCATTAATGTGAAAATATGATTTACATGGCTTCAGCAACTTACACTCCCACCCAAAAAATTTGATGATCTGATACACTGTATTTTCATTTGTCGTTTAACTGATAATGAAGATGGTAGTTCATGATATTCTATTTTTGTGGTGTTGTGACAGCAAGGAAATACTTCAACTGCTACATCCACTAATGGCACACCTCTTTCCCATATTGAATAATGCACACAATCAGAAATCAATCCAGAGAAACTTCACACTTGACAACAATAAAACAAACTGGTGATTCGCAAAGTGGGGTTTTCCAAGTGGTCTCGAGTCATGGAAACTGCCAAAGTTTTGTACATGGTCTAGGGGGAATATTTATGATATGTACATTTAAACTTAAATATCTCGCTAACCGCTGATTGCATCAGGTCAAAATTTTCAGATATTGCATAATCATGATACAGAATAATTTTAGAGGTATTTCCTATGGGGAACTCAGGTTCATCTTTTAAGTAAACAAATTTTACATTTTTCTTTTCTAACCTTTAATAATTGCAATCATCAAGTTCCACTTTTGAAAGTAGTCAATTGTTAATCATACATTTATGTGCTCAAATTATGACATATTTCTGGGATGTGTTATTAACAGTACTGTTGAGAAAGTAAATTTCTTAGTAAATTATGTTTCTCAGAGAATACTTACCCAGTCGCATTAATGTTAGAAAATAAGCTCCACTACCTCTCTTGTACAGCAATCCTAGAAAGAAAGAATTTTGTCTTTCCCATTTATAGCAGATATAGACAAAGGGAAGAAACTCTTGCCCATTACCTCCCTTCACCACCCTTGGTGGCTACCCATCAACTGGTTGTTTACCAGCTTAAGCTGAGTGATATATCAAATAGGATGCTTGTATTTTGCAGGGCGGTGTGGGAAAGTTTAATAGTAATGTGATTGGGTAAGTATTCTCAGAGAAACAAATTTAAAAAAAAAAATTATTTTTTCGACTGAATACATTCCCAATCACATTAATGTTAGAATCATTAAGAGGAGGAGGAAATGCATGAGCTACCAACCTCTACCATCGGCATCCCTTGAGGGAAGATTGGCTGAGTTCTTGATAAGTAAGATAAACCACTCTCCTAATATGAAGACTGCACAACTGATGGTCACATCACATGTGACAACAACATGCAGATAAGGAGAAAAGAGTTACTTTCCCTAACTGAGCAAAAAACTTTAGGGCGAATCCAGCGAAAGCGGTATACCCATATCTCTGAGGAGGTTGTGCTGACCTCAAATGGGCGTGGTGCTCATCAATTTTCGTCTCTGCAATGCTAGATCTCAGAGTTAAAATCTTGAGAAGGTTGACTGGTCGTGCCAACCAATGACTTCCATTTCCCACTTCAACCATGAGGCCATGGATTGAGGGGTTATATCCTCTTTTCCTGCCTTCATGGGCTGAAAAAGACATTTTTGGGACCCAAAGCTCTTCTCTGGGTCTTGCTTAGCTGCCTCTCTCAATGTGTCGATAGAGGGGAAAACTCAGATAACCACTTTTTGATTGCCCACAGACAGTAACTGGTTCTTAGCTATGAACCCAGTTGCATCATTAACAGCATGGAACGATCAGATCTGAATGTGAGATAGTTAGAGTCCATTCAAAGGGTATGCAACTCACTCATTGTGCATGCCAAGGCCAGTGCTATCAGAATGCATATCTTGTAAGATAGCTTCTTCAAAGAGGCTCTGGATAAGGGTTCAAACTTCTCTTGAGTTGAGCCAAGTCAAAACCCATGAAAGATTCCATTTTGGAAATAGGGTGAGAGATTTAGGCTTATTCAATTCAAAGTGGGCCAGCAAGTCTGAAATATTCTTGTTGTGACCTATATTCACTCTACCATGATGCCTGAATGTGTCAGAAGTCATAGAGCAACATCACCCGATAGTAACTGGTGCCAACTTTTTTTCCTTGAAAAGCAGGAGAAAAAAGTTAGCCACCTGAGAGAAATGTTATCTTTGCACCAGTCCCTGAATACCTGCCGCTGTGGATAGCCTTCTTGCTCATGATGGAGCCACAGTAGCTCAGTTGGTAGAGTATCTGACTCATAATCCAAGGGTAATGGGTTCGATACCTGCCTAGGCCAGCCTGGGTTGGCTGCCTCGGCGTGTCTTTGGAAAAGGCACTTAGCTCCTATTTCTCCATAATGATACAGCCAATAATGTGTTAAAAGTGCCATTAAAACCAACAAAAACAAAGCAAACACTGCTTGTGAGTTTCTCTCCATGACTGAAGGCTGAAAATCCTTTCTACACTAGTCTCTAGACTGAATTTCGATGGGATCTTCCTGGGAACATCTATCTCTATTTCTAGCAGATCTTTCACCCATAACTTGTCCCATCTGAGTGGGGCTACCAGAACGACCTTGCAATTCTGGTTCCTGATTTTCTGAATGACTCATAGAATCAGAACTGTTAGAGGAAAGGTGTAGCCCCAAATCCCATCCCAACTGACTGCCAGAGCATCAGAAGCCTAAGCTTCCAGGTCCAGGACAGGAGAGACAAAGGTGGGGACTTTGTGATTGTACCTCTTTGCAAGAGATCTATAATTGGACGTCCCCAAAATGTGCATATCTGCTGAAAGATCACTGGATGAAGGGACCACTCAGTTTGCAGACAGAAACTTCCAGACATGGATGCACAAATCGGGTGATTTGGCCCCTCCCTCCATTAGTAGAGGAGGTAAGTGACCCAACTTATTTGTTCGACATTACAAAAATTACTTGTCTTGCCACAGACACAGGAACTGTTTTAACTCGGTCAAGACTGAGATATGTTGATCTAGATGATTGAAAAAAGGGCACCACTGAGTGAGCAATGCAATCTGCAAATGCCCAAGGGCTGAGATTTAGTGCTAATATGAATTTGTTTAGACAGCTGAGGTCTATCACTGGCCTGAGTTTGCCATTGGCTTCTGGTATCTGGGAAAGTCTTGAATAAAATCCTGAATCTGTTAGAATGTCCATCATAGCAAGGAACATGAGAGGGGAGGAAGCTGGATAAATGACATCTGCAGCCCCTCTTTAACTACTTGGATCACCCATTAATTGTTTGGAAAAAGGTTGATCCAATCATGACTGAAATGGAACAGTCAGGCACCTACAGGGAAATTCTCAGTGGATGGTGAGAGTATTGAGTCATTCATGATTGTTGGGAGGCTTGGGAATAGAGACACTTTTTCTCCCTTACTAAACTGCCTCCAAGGCTGAAATGTTTGCTGCTGTCTGAAGTTCTGTTGCCATTTAGATTGCTGTTTTTGAGATGGATACTGTCATCTATCCCTCTGCCTCCTAACATCTCTCCTTTGTGGTAAAGACTATTGGGAATGAAAAGGGGGAGGAGTAGGTAAGGAGAGCTGGAGAGATATCTTGTGCGCATGTGCTTTTTTAAAATCTTCTATACAACCTCCAGATAACTGTGGTGAGCCAAAGGGCAATGATTGCAAAAGCCAAGGAGTGATACAGCTCAAGTGATCCAGTGATCATGATTGTAGAAATGTGTCGCAGCTTAAAAAACTCAAGATTCGACGAAGCAGTTAAGGCATTTGCCATTAAGGGGGCGCTCTACAGATAATACATGCTTCTGAGAGAGTGACAGGTGTAAGATGAAGTATTTTGCATTTGCAACATGCACAATGGAGAGAATGTTGGCATACCTCTATGTTACTTTCATGTACTGTGGCTGAAATTTCTTTACATATTGTACTTGTGGACACTGGACATGATCTAAGCACACAGCAGACAAAATGGCCGCTGTAAAGTACTCGAAAAATCAGCCTGAATTAGTCAAAAGTGCACTATTTTCAGGAGTTATTAAAATAGGGAAACGAATTTTGCCAGAGCAGACAATACCAGCCTCTGAAAGTACTATGAATAAATTACAAAATATCTAAAAAGTAAAAAAAGTTATCGGCTGTTTTTTTAAAAATTTACCTTTGAAGTCCAGGAAGTGAAAATGACTAAGCGGAGCTAGCAGTTTTTTGAGAGGTGCACATCTTAAGTAAGACCAAGCTGTATACTCTATAACCCAAATTTCACCCATCAATCATACACCAAAATAAAGGGAATTCAAAGTTCTTTTAACAATGCCTAAGATATACAAGGTCTTTTTTAAATAGCCAGAACAGCCAGTGAGGAAACCCTGGGTAATTCTTTTTCTTTAAATTTCTAACCCTATGCAAAGTACGAAACTGGAGAGTGCAACCTAAGTGATGAGTTGCCCTATTGATCACTTTGGTTATGCAGGCTGTCAACTCCCAACTGCCCGCATAGAATTAAAAATTTTGCAGGAAATTTTAAATTTTGGGGGGATTTTCATGATCGCACGTCCTAAATGCAATCCTGCACATATGACTTACCAAGTCAGAAAAAAAAAAGTCCACAAACTTAAAAAAATATATGCAAATATATACACACAAAATCCCAACACAGGTGATCAATCCTTTGTGGACACGTGAACACGTAAAATTTCACCATGCATATGGATGGATGGTTCATAATCATGAACATTCTTGAAGGATTTGACGAGGCAATGTTACCTGTACCAGAGCAAAAGTATAAACTAGTGCCACCAGGCCAGTGAAGGGGAGGTAATGGATAAGAGTTTTTTCCCTTTGCCTATGTGGTATAAAGACATAAAAGACACAATTTTCGCCTTGCTGGAACTGCTGGATTTGAGAGGTAGTGAAACAAAACTTATATTCCTAATATTAATGTGATCAGGGAATGTATTCGAAGGAGAAATCATGGAGTAATATCCCCTTATAGTAGCAGGTGCTAACCCTTTCTCATGGAAATACCAGAGAGATAAAGTTAGCCAACTGATTCAAAGAAACGATGTTGCTGACTTTGCGCCAGTCCCTGAAAACTTGCCACTTCCCCTCTTAAGCCTTTAAAGTGATGGGCCTTCTTGCTCATGAAATTCTCTCTATGAATGATGGGTGAAACTCTTTTCTACACAAGGCTCACCTGACGACAGCCAAGTGTGAAGAAGAAGCCTGTCTGGTCAGGGATGAAACACCCGTGGGTGGGGTTGTTTCAGCAGGATGAATTTTGCCAGGATTTTCCTGGGAACATCTATTGCTATGTAGAGCAGATCATGAACCCAGGGCTTGTTCCACTTGAGAGTGCCTACCAGAATCACTTTGCAAGTCTGGTCCCTGATTTTCTGAATGACTTCTCAGGATCAGAACAGTTGGAGGGAAGGCATAGCGCCAAATCCCAAACCAACTGACTGCCAGTGGGTTCATGGCCCAAGCCTCTGGATCTGCAAATAGAGAGACAAAGATGGGCAGCTAGCAATTCCACCTTGTTGCAAAGAGATCTATCATCAGATGCCCCCAAAGTGGGAAAATCTGCTGAAAGATCTATGGGTGGAGGGACCACTCAGTGTGCAGAAGTCTGGCCCCTTCTTGAGAAAGAATTGGCCATAAGTGAGTCTGCTGGGAATGTGTGATACTCCCAGACCAGGGCTCATAAGTCAGGTATTTAGCCCTCCCGTTTGAGCACATAAGCAACCACAACAGAATTGTCTGTTATTACCAGAATATCTCCAACAATGAATGGCATCCATTACAGCCTTTATTTCTAAAAGGTTTATATGTAGCGCCTTCTCCTCTGGGCTCCAGTTGTCACTTACTGTGGTGAAGTGAGGCAAGAGGTGCCCCCCCGCCAAATGAACTGGCATCCATTCAAACTGTTATGTCTGGTCGGGCTTCTCCAGAGGAATTCCTGCAGTAAGCCATTGCATGTCTTGCAACTTACACAGGAATTATTCTTTCTCGGTCAGGATCTAAATGTTTTAATCCAGATGACTGGAAAAGAGGCACCACTGAGTTAGCTGTGCCATCTGCAGAGGGCATATAAAAAGGTGGCATAGAAGAATCAAATCTGCCACTGCATTTAGTAAAATAAGGAGCTGCAGAAACTCTATTGCAGAAATCCATTTCCTGTTGGAGATAAATATTGAGAGCTCAATAATCTGTGCAATTCGTATTTGAGGGAGACAAATGATATTGAAATGGATCAGAAATTCCATATCCAGATGGATTACGTGTTGACAGGGGATAAGATCTGACTTCTCCTAATTCACTAGAAAGATCAGGTGGGTGAAAAGTGAGGTAAGGCTGTTCATTTCTTGCAGCAAACAGGACTCACTTTGTATTTCTGAAGGATGCTGTCCAGGTACACCAAAGTTGCTGTCAAAAAGGAGGTCCTGAACAAGGAGACAATGCAGTTGACTGTCTTTCATAAATGCCCATGGGCTGAGACTGAGGCCGAAAGGCAGAGCTCAAAATTGGTAAATTGTTCCTTGGGAGGCGAATCAAAGGAACTTGGGTAAAGTTGGACAAATGGGGACATGAAAGTATGCATTGGTCAGATTGAGACTGATCGCAGACTCCTCCCTCTTGATGGAAAGGCAAACTGATTGTGACATCTCCATCTTGAACTTCAGTGATCATAGGAATTCATTGAGCTGGCTTAGATTTATCTCTGGTCTGAGTTTGCTTTTGGCATTTGGTACCAGAAAAAGCCTTGAATAAAACCCTGAAGGTTCACTTTGTGAACTCTCCACTGCCTGCTTGGAGAGTAAAAAAGTGATCTCCTCCATTAAAATCTCCACTGTCACAGGAAGAGTTGGGATATTCATCATTGAAGGGAACACAAAAGATAAGGTGGCTGGATAAACAAAATCGAAAACCCTTCCAAGAATTACTTGGATCATCCATTCCATTGTGGCAGAAAATGTTAAGGTCAAAAAGATGGATTAGTGGGTAAGCAGAGCTGAAGGGGCACCTATTGTGCTGTCTGCTTCCGCACTTCCTCTATATGGAATGATGCACTGCCTTATGAATGACTCTGGATATGCTAGCCATTGATTTCCATGCATGCTCATTGAATACTTTTTTGGCCAGGCGAAGAATCACCAATCACACCAAGTCCAGCAGTGATGATACTGCCACCATTCCACACAAGCTTTGTAGTCACATCAAACACCTGGCAATCGACCTTCTAGAACAGCAAAGTAGACATTTATACGGCTGCAATATTCTTATCGACATTCGGAATGTTGACACTATACATGTCCAAGTTTGTGCAGTACCAGCATGTGGAATAAGATACAAGTAACAGGCTTTCTGAGGAAAAAGCCTTAGAATTACCTGGGTCCAGAATTCTGTCAGAAACAACTGGAAATTTCACCAATTTGTTTGCTGACTGCAGGATGAGGCAAAAGAAGGGATGTTATTCCTCATCCTCAATGTCTACCGAGGCCTTAACTTTATAGTTCTGGCTCATAAACAGAGACAGTAGGCAGTCACACAGTCTTAAAACTGAATTCCTCTCCATGGAAGGATCAGGGTTAGGCAGCAGATCACGGTTTTCCCCACACTCAATGTGGGTGGGGGTGGGTGTCCTCATCCTGCAAAGCTTCCACATCCATGTACAACATACCAAGCAGCACTTAAGTAATAGTACTACAGCAAGATACTGTTTTTGTACATTTAGTACAAGCGAGGCAAGTGATGTGATTGTCCTCGCTAACCTTGAACTTCTTGCATTTTAAGCATTAAGTCACCACTGAGTTCTGAAAAGACATTAAACGACAAAAAATGAAAAATAATAACCCGAAAATTTCAACAAATAAACAACAGCACCCGTAATAGCAAAATTAAATAAAATTCAACCATTGTTTGCAGTACAAAATATAGCCACCACGTATGGTATCAATCCCACATGCGATTTATAAGGTCAGAAAAATGAGTAAGCAAACTCTGAAAAATATGAAAAACTACCCACTGATAATCACAAATAATGTTACTGCTCCTTTGTAGAGACATTAAAACACAATATTACATCACACTTATTGATGGATGGATGGAAATAAAGATCCGGAGGGATTCGAAAAGGCAATGCAGTATGATGTTGATCATACTGCAGCAAAAACTTAAACTGGTAAACAACTGGCTGATGGGTAGCCACCTACTGAGTGTAAGATTGTAAGGGAGGTAATGGGTAAGAGTTTCTTCCCTTTCTCTCGCTCTCTCTCCCTCTATGGGAAAGACGAAACTTTTGCCTTTCCTGGATTGCTGGATTTGAGAGGTAGTGGAGCTTATTTTCTAACAATAATGTGATTGGGGAATGTCTTCAATGGAGAAAATGCACTACACATTTTATTAAACAATCTCAGAATATCTGTTTTACAAATCCAGTGAAACAACTAAGTTAAATAGTCTGAAACTTGCACACCTGACAACTTATTCATAAAATTACAAACAAATTCACGCTAAACAGCTTATAAAATGAGTGAGAAAGGGGTTTGTTATATGTTATCCAGGTCCTTTTCCACTGGGTGTATCTGTTGCTATTGTGCACCGACAACTAATTCAATTCCATAGACTGTAATATTAAGGTTTGGTCAAACTTCTATACTTTCGTGGTAAGACTGGTAAATCACACTTAAATCGTTTGAATGATCTATGCAAGAGGAAACCTTTAATGCAATGAAAATGACATGCTGCATGGCTTGTTTCTGAGAAAAAAGTCCCTTGCAGATGCCCACTATAAAAATGTGGACCAGTGAGATCTCCCCATTTACATCCAGTAGTACCTGTGCAGCAACAGCAATAAAATGAAAACGGTTTTGAGTTCAAGCCTACTATTTACCCTACTGAAGGCTTGTTCAGAAAAATTACATTATTTTTTTTCCGGTAATTATTTTAAGCCAATCAGTGTGACCTTCATTCTTTTAAATATGGTATTTAATATACCACCACACATAGGCTGGTTGCATAGCCCATTGAATAATTAGTTGCCTGTGACCATATATACACACTTACTGGTTATGAACAAACAATTTATATATGCAACTGACACTGTCTGTAGGGTCTTCTCCCTATCCCCCAGTCATAACATAGAAACTATTGAGATCCCCACCCTAAAACCATATATACTCTTAATAGGCTTAAAAATTATGTTGATACATGTAACTGAAATTGATCCCTGGGTCCATCTGTACTCTCCAGGGGAAATGGCTCCTATATCATATCTTGAAAACTATCAAGATCCCCACCTTATAACCATGTACATACTTCCTGGGCATGAAAAGCAAATGCACATAATAGAGGTAAATAAATATATTTGTTTCTTAGAGTTATCAATTTTGTCAAGCACTTTAAGCATAAAAAAGCATTGTCATCCTTTTTATTGATGTCATAAAACCTGCCACAAAACTGCTCATCTTTTTTTTAGTATACTTCTATCTTCAACATCAGTGGAATTAAGCAAGTATGTAAGGCAAACAATATTAAGCCATTTTGGAAATTTTAAGTAATTCTATCCTAATATGACTGAAGTTAATGAAAATAAATATTTTAAATCAATTCAAAATGTTTTGAGAGTAGAAGACTTAGTCTGAAAGCATCACTATTTATTTAAACAAGGGAGATAACAAAGAGCTTACAAGCTGAATGGCTACGTCTTCCTATTGGCTGAATTCCAGTAGTTGGTGGTTCACACCAGGTGCTAGTTTGAGTATCAAATATCTGTATCTTATTGCAATAAATTTCATGATTTGTAAACATATTGCCTCCTTGATCACTGCGCCCACCAAAAATACACATCTTGTGATCTATTCCTGTCGCTGTATGAAAATCACGCCATCTAGCTGCTCCACCCTGAAAAAATACAACAAAGACAAAACATGTAGAAACTAGGAAACCAATCTGCCCCATGTGAAAGGAATCATATCCACAATTCGTTATTACTGAACAAGTAGAATACTGTAACAACTGAAATGCGATTAATTGCACATACTGTAACAACTGCAATGCAGCCCTATCTGCTGATGAAATGCAAACACTGAGTGGTTTTTTTATAGTAATTTTGTCCCAAGATCTCAGACTGGGTGCATGGATCTGTCTGTCTGTTCCTGCATTTGTTATCATATTTCATCCTAAACTGATGGGTGGAAATTAAAAACTTTCTAGATATGATGCCCTTTGGAAAAACATTTGCAAGAGGGGTAGCATTCTTGGCACCCACCCCTGGGAGGGGTCAAAGATAAGATATACAAAAATGTCAATTACAAGTACATTTTCAACAAGATGTCATTCCCAGCAATGTCAACATGTCGGTTCTGAGACAGAAAGATTTGTTGAAGATTTCATATCTAGAAAGTTTTGTATTAGAAAGTATAGAGGGAATTGATAGGCATCATATGTAAGTGCTTGTTTAATTTGGGTCATTGCAATATTCATATATTATTAGCTTGTTTAATTTGGGTCGTTGCAATATTTGCATATTAGCTTGTTTAATTTGGGTCATTGCAATATTTGTATATTAGCTTCTAGTGACATGCAGTTGGGTAACAAGAAAAGTATGAGTCAGGATATATTTATGTGTATCATGAACAGAAAATGAGATGAAAATGTTAAAAATACTGAAAGTGATGGATTGTGAATAGCAAAGGGGACATCTACACCATTAGTCTAATATGTGTACCAAGTTTTAAAGAGATATTCTGAATGGTTTTGTTGAAGTTGTGCTCCAGAAATAAAATACAAAGGATGGAAGGATGGCTGGGGAAAAGATAAATATTTTGTTTACCAATCTTTATATTTATACATGCAGTCATAGCAGAAAGATCCATCATATATGTGACAGATTTTGCATTATGACCCCTACATCACAGTCTGGGGGGGGGGGGGGCGAGTCGGAACATGCATTAAAAAGCACCGGGATTTGCATTATGACCCCAATATCACAGTCCGAGGGTGAGTTGGAACATACAGTAAAAAGCACTGGGATTTGCAATGATGAGCCACTGCAGTTGCTCTAGTTTATTGCAACTTTATTTTACTAAAATTTCTAAGCATTTGACACAATAATGTTAGTATAAGTTAAAGATGCATTGGGACACCAGTGAAATTTATCATTAAAAATAGTACAAAATAATCATCAACTGCTATTGGGCAAATTAATGATCCCCTGCCCCCGATTTTCAGATGTAAGGAACATCCAAATGTGGACATTAAATACAAAACTACAGCAGAACAGGTTCATAAAGAACTTGAAATCAGTAAATGTATGGACACAGCTGATTTAAGTCTTCATGCTTACTTAATGCATACATATTTTGCTATTTTTACCAAAATACGGACCTAATATTTATGAACAGTTTCTACTATAAATGGAGAGTATACTTTATTACCATGATCACTTTGCCATAATGACCAATTAATCTGGACTCTAAACTATTCATTATAATAAAGAACTACTGAATTGAACAAATGTAACAAATAAGCATGAAGAATCAAAGTCTAGTGATAGTGAGAGAATAAGAAATCAAATATGTGCTTCTGTTTCATTAGCTTACCTTAGTTTTTACATATGACCAAGTAAATGTTCTAAAATCTAATGTGTAAATATCATCTGAAAATCTGTCAATCTGAAAAGAAGAAGAAAATATATATATATATATATATATATATATATATATATATATATATATATATATATATATATATATATATATATATATAACTATTTAATTATAGTCATAGTCTGTGTGTGTGTAATACAAAATGCCCTACTCATGCTTGACGCTACTGAATTAAAGGTAGCTGACTTTTTTTCTGGTGTCTGCTAAATGACAGACATGGAAAATTGATGCATCAGCTTCAGAGGCTTACAAATGGAAAATTTAATGGCAAGTTTTAGATCATGAATAAAATGACTCTAGCATACTCCTATTATTCAAGTAGATCTGCTTACACTCTAAAGAAGAAGAATAGCTTTCGATAGGGTGAATAATAATGAGGACTATTAAAATAAGTTCATAGAAAATACCATATATACTCGCATATAAACCCGGTCCAAATGCAAACAACATAGACCCTGATCTGCCATCACATAATGCACCGGCAGATCAGGGTCTATATTGTTTGTTCTACTGATTAGTCCTTACAAACTGCATAGACCCAGATCAGCCAGTGCATTATGTGACGGCAGATCTAGGTCTATGCAGTTTGCAGTTCGTATTGACGATATATACGGTACATAAAAAAGTTTACAGAAATGTCTGCTGGAACCATTTAAGTATTGAAATAAAACACTTTGAAGAATCTAACATTTCAATCTTGCAGTGGACTTCAAAGCCTCTGACAATATAAATATATGCATGTATAGGGTTTAACACCATGTCAGCACAATACTGACTATAATATAACCAATTAATCTAATCGCGTAAACTAAGATAAAGAATTGCAAGTGAACTACAGGAAGATAAACCCTTCCAAATAAAAATAAACATGTAGTACTCCCAGATAACATATGAAGTTAAAAATGTTAGAATTCTTTAAAACGTATACAAAATAAAAGTGTGTATGCATGCACAGGGCCCAATGGCATGTCAGTACAACACTAGCAATATGGCTAAAAGTAAAAGGAAAGAAGAGTCTTGCCTGCTCTACCATGGCATACTCCACAAACCCTTTAAGTCACTAGAGCAAGAAAAGCAGGTCACTGTGATCTACTTTTCCAGTGGTAAGAAGTATCCCTGAAGATCAATGCATCCACCAAATTCATGACTGTACTGTACATGCAACAGTGTCCGAGAAACTGAGCTAAATGCAAGCACTTAATGTAATCACTGGAATGTAAAAAGTATGTCACTGTGACCTCCTTTTGTCTGTGCCCTCCAAGATTAATACAGCCATAAAGTTTCATGATTATACACACAAAAGTGTCAAAGACACTTAGCTAAATGCAAAAACTTTGCACTGATGCAAATGCCAATAACCATGACAACACAGTGAAAAAGTGATACTTATATCTCACCACTGCTTCGTAGATGAGACAAAAACTGATGTACACAGAAGAGAAATACTAACAGGTCTCATTGTTTTGTATGCATGAAGTTTGCAAGATATATGGGTCATTTAGGGCAAACACCATGAGACAACTGTACAGTTGTGACCCAGCGTGTATAAATTGATAACTAATACAATATAATGACAACAAAAGCATGAGTAGGAAGATATGAGCATTGATTAAAGCTGGCATACAAGATTTAGGTTCCTGGAAATAAAAATTTTTTGACTTGCTAATTGTTCCTGGGAGCTGGCTAGTGGTGTACACTCATAGGACTCGGCTGAGAGAACATTTGTTAGGGTTAGGAAGGTCCCAGATTCAAGTCCTGGTTAGGGTGTGCATTGTTCTCCCCATAATATTTGGCAATTACTGTGTGACCATATTCTGACCAATGGACAACTTAATGGAGGTTGACATTTGGGGGGTCTAAGTGGTGATTTATTGGTGACAGAAAAATGTGTCTCTAAAAAGCAAGGGAAATTATTGCATGAATTGGCTAAAAGTGTCTGCTCAGATAACTCAGTTGGTATAGCACATGGATAGTTCTAGAGAGATCTTGGGTTTAAGCCTCTGCCTGTATGCCCCTTTTTATCTCCTGTGACATATTTTTAAAGGAAACTAACTCAAGGTGACAAACTGATTTTTAAAAAAGCAAAATGTGATGAAAATTTGGTATTTACCTAGGTTTTGCATTTTAGCACTTTCTGAGGGATTATTTTTAGATTCATTTTCCACAATCAGTGACTTGATGCACAAGATGTCGACATATTTGTAAGCTCTGCCCCTGTGAAGCAGTAACTGACAAATTGGCAATTGAGGCATAGTCAAACCTACTTCAGAAGCTGTAAAGAACAACTGTTACTATGCCTGGCAAGGTCACTTCAAATACGGTGACCAGTGGGTATGCACGCACAATGACACTAATGGATTTGCTCCCTGATTATCAGAAAGTTACTTGAAAGGTTTTGAAATCATGGTAAAATCCAGACAGCAAGGATGCAATCATTTTAGCAAAGACTACATTGAGAATGCAAATTTGTTTTAGTGTGACAGAAATGTGATTCACCTATCAGTCAAGTGCCAAGAAGTCAGTATAAAAAGTGAGAAACCGGGATGTTGAATTAAGGAAAGTGAATGATGCTCACTATTCATGAACATCAGGACATGTTTTTTTTCCTACCTTCTTTTAGAAAATAGAAAATGAAAAGGAAGAAAGCAATAAAAGAAAAGAGAGAGACACAATGTACAAATCTTATGAGTAGATCTACTTATATACTGTATTGTAGCTTGTTATCAATAAGCATCCACTTTCTTGCTCTCCCTTTTGATCTTAATTATTGTTAAATTGTTGATTAAAATATAAAATGTGATTGTTTAGAAAACATGCAGTTTTATAATCAAAAGCTGTTACTGTTTTGAAAATCTCCCATAACATCTGAATTAGACATATGATCATGTACCAAAACACAAGAAGTATCACTAGAAATATGCATAACTATTTATATTCATATAAATTTGCATTTAACTCATTTTCATTTACACAATAAAAATGTTACATTGACTCTGCTTAGCTGCATATGTTGGTATGAAGAAAATCTTTTAGGCAAGGATTGTTTTAAATTTGGACACAAAAAAACCTTAAAAATGATATACCTTAAGATAAAAAAGGACTGATTTTTAAAAAATAAAAATTTAAAATTCCACTTATGTCTAGTTGGTACCCCAACATCTACTTTCAATGTAATCTATGGACTGTATATTTAATGCAGTCATTGTCAAGGACACCCAGAGCATGGGACTCTGCATTGAAAATTGCCCCCAGTAGTCAGTACACTTCTAAGTACAGGGATGATTCTGCTATATTAACTGGGGCCGCCTGGCAGCCCTAGAATTTTTATTTTGAAATATGATAGTCAAATGATAGTAAATCTTGATTGCCAGAACCTTTACCTCATTCCATTCAGCTTGGCATTACTTTTAAATACATTTAATCATAAGTCAGGGTCAAAGCTGGAATCCAATATTTGGGTGAAATTACCTCTCTCTAGCCAGAATAAAGCGAAGCGGGTGACAAAATAGGGAGAAGCAGGTGTGGAATGCTCAAAATAGTCATGTGAAACTACTGTTTTTGCATATTTTCATGTCAGATGATTAAAATTCTGATTAAATACTATTAGAAGTTTACAAAACAAGTACAACTTTTCTTATATTGCTTCACTATAGTTGTCGTATAACATAAAACATTTCCATACCAGAAGGCCTCTTTTCATATCTCTGTATGATGATATATTGGATACAACGATTATTTTTATGAGTAACAGACCTGGATACATCCATTGAGTCATAATTTGCTTCAGATTGGGCTACACAAATTCAATTTTCACTTGTTTTTCATGGATTACGTATGAATTTTTGGCATGAATGACACAGAAAACAATGTCATTTCTGGTATTTATGATCATCAAATTAGCACCAAAATTGAATAGAGAACACACTTCTTTTTCCATGTTTCCACCTTCCTCTTTGATGGGAACATTTACAAAAAGTTGACGTTTCACTTTGACTATTAATGTATTGCACTGAAACAAATGAGGGTAGGAGAATGTCTTGAAATCAATACAAAGTGAAGTGAACTAATGGTGCCTTATGATCACAGGGCACCTTTATTCTAGTAACAAACAAAATTATTATAATGCAGTCTAAATTTATATTATGTTTGATGAATAAACAGATAAATTTGTTTCATATGAAGGACTTAATTTTTTAAAAAATTATTTTTATGCCAAGAACACAATTTCTACTAATGCTGCTTTTAAAGAAGGCAACTTCTCTACAAAACAAGAACAAAATTATATAACTAATTTTGGTTTACACAGTACACAAACCCTTATAATATTACTTTTTTTCATCTGCTATAAAAGGGACATAGGAAAATAAATTGTAACAAAAATGATGAGTGATGAGGGAAACCATAAGACTGTGTTTAAAATTCTCCCCAAATACTCAAAATATTCCCCAAAATACTCATTTTGCGATAAAATTCCCAATTCTATACATGGGGTCCCACAAATGTTACCGTTGGAATCATCCCTGAAGTATTTAGCAAGGCCTGAGAGTACAATTCACCAAAAAGGCAAGTTGGGGAAGGTGAAGATTACAATTGACAATAATGCTTAACACTGTGTTCCCAGTGCAAACTACCAAGTAATAAACAAAGATTCATCACCATACATTTTCGTTAACTTTACGTATCAAAATGAGAACTGGGAAAGAAAAGCTTTATTATTTTTCTCTTACACTCACCATGATCACATGTTGCAGCAGTGATGACACAATGTGATGCTAGATTGGTCTTCATAAGTTCTACATAAAACAAAAAATGATACCGATATGGTGCGGACTAAGAGGTAACCAGTCTACTTGACCAATCCAATCACCTGTGCACTTGAATTGACTATATAAATATGTTTAGTGCAAGCACCAAAATTTTCCATACAGCAATTGTATCTCAACTGACTGAAGAGGTCTGCAACTTGCAAAAATTCCTGTAAGAACTCTAAAAATTTAACTTTTGATCTGTTTAGTGACAATTCTATTACGTATTTTTTTGTGAGCAAGTGGTGGCTAAAAATTACTGGTTTTTCCCCAGATTCTGATTAATATTTTAAAAATTCATGGGCTTTTCCTGGTCGGGAACAAACCTATTCTTTTTCCCCGATTTCCAGGTAGCTTGGGAACCCTGGGACTTGCATACACATAGTAAAATTAGTAGTAAAATTAGTAATGTCTAATCTTTTCATTAAATTTATCAATAATGACCTGAACTATATTTATGGACATTAAGAGTGTTGCTGTTTTTTATCCTCTGTCTTTATTAAAATTCAATTTTCTTTGAATACTTTTATTTTTATTTTAAATATATGAATACAAATTTCAGAATTAAAAAGCAAAGAGATTGGTGCTGCTCCTGGTGACATTTCACATAATTTGTTTATTTTACTCTAAAATTACCATTAATCTGTCCATTAATATAACCTGAATTTTTATCACTATATCCTGACAAGTATGTGACCATTTTCCAAACTTTATAATGGAATTTTGTTTTTCTTATGCTATTGTAAAGTCTTCCCTTACTTTAAAAATAAATATATAATTCTATATGCTTTGAAGTTTTCATACCTCTAACCAACTCTTATATAAAATTTGTCTTCTCTATCTACTGAATAAAACCAATCAATGAAAGTCTACTGTACACAAGTCATTGTTGGTGGGTGGCTTGGCAGTCTTTATCTGCACTAACTTATTACTAATGTTGAGTCACTTCACATGGTATGACTATGATTTTTGTCAATGAATACAATTCTGCATTGGAGGTTGGGGATAGGTCAATTGTCTGCACATGTGTTGTTGTTTAGTCCATTCTGGTTACAACAAGGCAGTCAGTTGAAAGTGACTTGAAGTTTTGATAGTTAGAAAATTTTGAATTTAATTTGAATGCAATTTAATTTCATGCAAAAAAGTACACATCATAGAAGAATCTCTGAGTATCTTGATAAAAGTCTGAGTTTAGGTAATTATTCAGTTATGGTTATATTGCCATAGAAAAGTAGTAGGTTCTCAGAGTAGGTTGCACAAATCAGACAGCCTTATAAACTTGTTCCCCATATATTCATTGTTTCCTATATAGTTGAACATCATTGTTTCATTTGATTTTTTTTTTTGCAGGTCCAAAATCAACTTTATGGCAACAACAAATCATAGACTAATGTATCAGCAATAGACTGGATGCGACTTAGTGACATCACAACTATATCTATCATGGCAACTTTTGAAGTTCAGACAATCAATTGGAATGTTTAAAATTAATTGGCCTTAATTTTTCAACTGTTCAGTGATTTTAAATAAAATTTTGATATATATTTCCATTCACTTAGTATATTCATTTAAGGCACATATGAAAATAAGAGTTTGTTTTCTTTAAAGACAGGGTCAGGGATCACCAATATGGTTTTCATGGTTATTTTTTTGTGAATAAGCCCCGAAGAGTGTATAAAACTGTACCTCTTCCTCATATCCCCCAAAGATGTACATCTTACAGTCAATGACACATGCTGAATGGCCATCTCGGGCTCCTGGTATCCTCCCTAATACATCAGGTTGTGACCAGGTCTGAGTTCCTGAAAATTTAGGAACCATGGGAATCTTTTGAAAAAGGTATATTAAAAAGAAAACGAGCAGGCTTTTCAAGCATTTAGTAGTTACCTCAATGTTAAAATGTTTTGTCTTTATCATACATAAAACCTGGATGATGATTTGGAATGCTTGTACAATTAAAATATTCAACATAATACATGCACATAACCAATCTTTGGTCAAAACTCTCAAAAAATTATCCATTATTAGCGCATGTGTTCTATTCCCGCCATGCCACACAGAATGCAAGCGGCTACTTAAACTCACATACAGCATCATAATTTTCTTGGAAATTACAACCATGCAAGCCTGGTGGCTCCTTACACTGTATCATTGAGAGTTAAATAAATCTAATAAAAGGATTTAATGTGTGTTATTCAGCATGACCATGTCTGGAGAGAGAGAGAATGCATCTCCAAAGTGAAGAGTTCACAACAAAACTAATGGGAACTAATGTTTCTAGCTGTACATACACATAATAGAAACATAGTTTCTGACGTTGCTGGTGTGTGCTTATTATGATGAGCTTAAATGTATTGTATATACTCGCGTATAATCCGGGTCAAAATGCAAACAACATAGACCCTGATCTGCCTTCAAATAATGAGCTGGCAGATCAGGGTCTATGTTGTTTGTTCTACTGATTAGTCCTTACAAACTGTATAGACCCAGATCTGCTGGCGCATTATGCGATAGCAGATCTGGGTCTATGCAGTTTGCAGTTGGTATCGGATTATATGCGAATATATATAATGTAATTTTATTTTACCCAAGTTATAATTTTTTAAGCACAGTGTGTGAACAATACATCAAATACGGTATGTATATTCAATTAAAGGAAAACAGAAAAGATCAGCTCATTATATTTTTTATACTTTTTTTCACTTTCTCTAACTTTCCCTTTTTCTTTCTTTGTAAAATGATCATAGTACCAAAAAACCTAACAACAAGAATGAACATTTCCAAATTTATACCTAAACAAAAAGGTGAAAGGCAAATTGTCTGGAAAAAAAAGAAAGAATTGAATTCTGCTAATAACATGTTGTTGCCACTTTTATCTCCTCTGACCTGTATCAAACTGGTAGAGAATGTTACAGGCCCCATCCTTGTCATTGCGGCCTCCCCATATGTAGGCACAGTCTTGGTAAGACACTGCGGAGTGACCATAACGCTGGTAGGGGATATAGGTGTTCTGAGGATCAGAGTGGGGCAAAGGTAGAAGAGTCCATCTTAGTGAGACTGAAATTACAAAGAGGTCAATATTGAGAACATCATCTATGGGTAACGGGGTAAATAATTAAAGGAATGTTTCTGAAATTTTTTTTTCATGCTTATATTTAATATGTGGTAGGCGTCCACAAAAATAAGAATAAAAGTGAATTCTTGAAACAAATTGCCCCGTGTTTCCCTTTTCTCACAATATATTTTTAAACAGAATACATTTTTTCTCAATACATGTAATTAGGTCAAAAATCCTATCTGCCAACCTCCATCTCCTCCATCCTGAAAAAAAGAGATCGTATACAAGAACAAGGTGATCTAATGCTAGCCTTTTGTTTCTATACAAAATTTCCAAGCACAGCATTTGATTAAATTCACTGGCCTGGTCAGTGCTGCACTTTGTGTTCATATACTTCAGGGCAAAAAAAAAAATTTCTATAAATTTTCTTTGGTGCATGTCCATGTTGTCACTAGAAACTGCAATCAAAACATTCAGATGGCAATTCATCTCAATGAAACCAATTTGGCAACTGAAATTGTCTACGGAGTTTTAGTGCCAAGTCACTAACAGCTGAAAGTGTAATGTATTATAGACACTGAATTAATGACAAAAAGAACTAATTTCTATAGAAAAGACATGCAGAAAAAATACATAATTTAGGATATAATCACTGAGTAATTAGTTTGAAAAAAAAAATTATTCAGAGAAAAAAGGAATTCTCATAAAAAAAACACTAGTAAATAATGGGTGAAGATTTGAGTTAAATGGGAGCAAGATCTGAACTGGAAAATTTTAAAGTGCAGCTCTGACATTTGAACATGTCAATGTTTGTATGGGTTATCTCAGCACTTGATAAAGCTTTTTTCTTACAATAATGAAAATGTCCACAGAAAAGATGGCAGTGCAGTGCAGACAACAAAGATGACTAAACTACATGTACCAAAGCAGATGAGATTATCTCATTCTTTGCCATTACAAGTGCCTCCAGGTAATTTTAAAGTATTTTTCTTTGTCCCTTTGACATTCTGCGTGGCTACAAGATTTGGTGGACATGGGAACACAGTGTCCCCTGCCTTTGGGATCCAAGGTACAACAGTGCCTGTAAATTACATGTTAGTTAAACTTGCTCCAAAGCAGTATACCACAGTTTCAGCTAGTCCACTTGGCAAGCAGAATCAAATTTTAAATGGTACAAAATCTATATACTGTAGTATCATCAATTTTCGTGGGGGACCAATTTTCATGGTTTTCGTTGTTGCCCCGAACCAAGAATTTAATAACACAATGAAAAATTAGCCACGTATGATGATGACGCCCCCCCGGCTCATTTTCTTACTGTGTGTTGTTCCTAGAGATTAAGGAACCTACTAGTATTTCATAAATCAACGTCAATACTGTAATTAGGAAATAAAATATTAGCTTTTACACGTGTTTGTTTTATTTTAAACCTTTGAAAAAAGAATTATAAAGCATTTTATATTGTTTTAATGCACACATATCGATAAGGTATCCGATAGCTGTAATTTCCACTTACTGCCTTAAATCGATATGTGAGATAATTAAGAATAGAGAGAAATGAGAAAAAGCATAAGGTATTCAAACACTAATAATGCTGAAAATGAAAGAAAGAATAATAAAAAATAATAGTATATGAAAATTAAATTAAATACTTGTTCAAATCGATCCTTCACTAGAGTACAACTGTTGTTGAACAATTTAAATCCTCCTGAAACCATATTTCATTTTATCCATGCATTTTTAATCCAAAAGAACAATAAGCCTGTAAAAATACTAGAACTATTGCTTGAAGCACTATTATTAATGAAACACTATGTATATACATTAATTACAGCAGAGTATTAAAGCTCACACTTCACTGATTTTCGGACAAAGCCACTGTATCAACATCGTGTCAATCAGGTCTCAATGTACACAATTTAAATCCTCCTGAAACCACATTTCATTTTATATAAGCATTTTTAATCCAAAATAACAATAAGTCTGTAAAATACTAGAACTATTGCTTGAAGCACTATTATTAATGAAACACTACGTATATACACTAATTACAGCAGAGTATTAAAGCTTACACTTCACTGATTTTCGGACAAAGCCACTGTATCAACATCGTGTCAATCAAGTCTCAATGTACAAATGCTTGTCAGGTAAATAATCCCCAAATTGCAGAATTAAACAAGTCCAGCTTTCCCCAAACCACTGATAATTAGGTCACATCTTTCACTCATTGTCACTTGTGCTGCCATTATCCATTCAGCCCGAATTGGCTTGATTAATGAGGTTGCAATCAGTGATCATCACCAGTAGCATCTTCCTTTTTTTCGTGATGGCCTCCATGACCTGTTTAGCATACCAGTTGTGGAAGTGTGATTTAATTATTCTTTGTACTCTTTATTTATTGTCAAGTCTAGTGGTCGAGTTGGTCTGTACATGAGGCAGGCACAAACAAAACGCGTGATTCCACTGTCTTTCAATTTAGTTAGCATCTTTTCACATTGATGGGCTCTAGACACATCAAATATTGCCACTGTCTGCTGATTGCATTGAGCAAAGGGCAGCCGGTCATGTGTTTTGTTCCCTTTATGGATAGTGGTTTAAGTTAGAGATCATACAGGTTACTTTAATAACCGACTGACTTAGTGTTGTAGTCTTCGTCGGCTTCCTTTGATGTTGAGCACTCAGACGAAAACACGGTGTAAGTGATTGACCTTGACATGTGTGTTATTTATGATCATAGAGGCGGTAGTATTGTTTTAGTGTTGTTGGCTGCGTTGGCTTCCATTGATGTTATTCACTTGGACAAAAACACGGTGTCAGTATTGAACTTGTCAGGTTGTTGATTTGTGCTCATACATGTGAAAGTATTGTTATAAACATTCAAGTGACCGCCGTTTGCGTCGGCAGAGTTTTATTCTTTTGTATTCTTTATTTTGGGTATTTGTACAGGTTAAACCACGAAATTAAACACTTAGTAATATGCAAACTTTGACAAGCAAAACCATGAATTTAAGTACCCACGAAAATATCTTTTTTTTACAAAACCATGAAAATTGAGCCCCACGAAAATAAATGATACTACAGTATAATATAAAATATTATTTACCATCTTTAACAGTATAACTTGATTTTGTCTAAAAGCAAAGCATCTATAGATCAAATTCATACCTTTCATGTCACGGTGTGTCACACAAAGAATAAAATTTTCTACTCTCGAAACTCCTTGACAAGATCGTGTATTTTTAAAAACATGATTTTCAATAAATCTAAAAAAACACCACAAAAAAAACGAGACCTTTTTGACACTGCAATATATGCCCATCACTTGTAGTCTGTATAAACAGTAAACAGCTGAGATTCGCATTGCTTCTAGCTTAATGCTGATGGAATACTATCACTCTTGGGCAGTTTGTACATTAAATTGACACAGAGGTGATAAAAATGTTAAGGTGGTAAGATATACTGTCTATACTCGCATATAAGCCGATACCAACTGCAAACTGCATGGACCCAGATCTGCCATTGCATAATGCACCGGCAGATCTGGGTCTATGCAGTTTGTAAGGACTAATCAGTAGAACAACAAAGACCCTGATCTGCCGGCACAAAATGTGATGGCAGAACAGGGTCTATGTTGTTTGCATTTGGACCCGGATTATACGCAAGTATATATGGCAAGCAACCATCATTCGACACATTACTTAACAGACTGACAATAGCTAGGGTGATTTGTGTTGCTAGTCCTAAGAGCACTACTGTGGGAGCCCATTAGGCTAATTTTTAATAGGTAAAGTACATGAAAAGGAACAACTCAATTTATTGGAAGTTGGGTAAATCAGAGATGCATGTTTTAAAAACAATAGCTATTACACTTTATTGCCTTGTTTGTTATCAGTGGCCAAGTTCTCTGAAGTCTGATTTTGCTCCATACAATCATGAAAAGCAAAGCATGATTATTTCAGTAGCTGGAATGGTTAAGTTAGGAGCAGTTCAGAAGTGTTTTATCTTTTTTGATGGCAATTTTTTTTAATGCAGCTGTCATCTACCATCAGGAATTCCAAGATATGATATTGCCACTAGCGTGGCCATTACATGTTTGAGACTTACAGCAATGCAGCTGCAGAAAGATCATTTTCAATGCACAGAAACGTTCAGCAAGATTTTTTGGGAAGTTTGAAGAACAGTACCATCCAGTCTCCAAGGAGTGCAAAGATTAACTCTAATAAAACTTGTATCACCTTCAAACCTTCCAAAAACTATTGAGAAAAGTAAAGCATGCATTAGCGAGTTAATGCTGTACTCCAATGTTCCACAAATGGTGACAATTAGGAGTAATTCTAAATCATACATGATGGAAAGTGGATGCTAACTAAATTCTATATTTGTTTGATAATGGATTTTAAAGACAAAAATTTTGTGTATTTCTATGCCTCACCATGACCGTTGTAGGGGTATATAGTGTTATCCTTGTCTGTCAATCCATCTGTATGTCTGTATGCCTCACCATGACTGTTAGGGGTATATAGTGTTATCCTTGTCTGTCAATCCATCTGTATGTCTGTGCATACATCCATCACACCTTGGTTAAGTTTTGCATTTTGGTCATTTCTTGAACTTCAGAGGAGCATCCATGTTCCATGAACACATTTATTGTTTTATTTATTGTGTGGTTGTGTGTGTGTGTCTGTGTGTCTGTGTGCATGCATGTGTGTGTGTGTGATGATATCTGAAAATGCTAAGTCTACCAGCTTGTTCAATTTAGAAGTGTATTAAATTCTTCAAAGAAAACAGATAATTTATTTTGTTCTTTTCAAATTTGAATTTCCAGTCATTTCTATTGGCTTGTATGACTAGATAACATATTCTCCACTTTTCAATGCTGCTCACTTGTGTCAAGCACATGGATACCCTTTTAACCCACTAAACCCACTTTCTGAGTCTCCAAATACTGTCTGGAAGGCTGGCTTGTATGCAATCGAGATACAGTTATCAACAGTACAATGCAACTAACACTGCTCCTCTCCAACAGGCAATGCAAAATCCCTTAGCAATTGGTTCATTATTGATTTTGTTTTGTTATGACTGTTTTATTGGTACAAAGCACATGCTGCTTAATAATGGCAGAAGCAAATTGTGGATCAGTATTTGGATATGCAGCAGTAACTGGCTGGATAGACAGTTCAAAAGTATACAAAAGGAAACAAGAGTACAGTGAATGGTACATCATATGCCTGCTCCATGTTTATTAGTCCTCTATGTAGGTACTAGTAGGACTTAGTTCACTCTAGAGATTACTGACCAATTGGTTTCAATGACCTTGACCTTTGGTCAAGATGTGCTCTCTTGAACTAAACTTACAGTGCAGAAACCATAATTTTCTTATCGGACTTACCATGACCCTTAGATCCGAAAAGGTTTCTTTTTACCCTAAGTGTAAGCCATCCACAAAGTCTGGTAAAGAAACTTACTCTATTGGAAAAATGTATTGCACAAAACCAATTTTTCTTTGAGTCACAATGACTTTGATCTTTGACCTATTGACTCCCAAATCAATAGGCCTCTTTCTTACCTTGAGTGCAAGCCCTCCAATTTGGTCAAGGTACATGATCTAGAACTAAAGTTATTATGCAAAAAATATTTTTCTTCTCTCAGTCACAGTGATGTTGACCTTTAGCCTTTTGACTACAAAATCAATAGGCCTCTTTTTTACCCAAAGTGTAAGCCATCTATAAACTTTTGTAATGGCACATAGTCAAGAACTTAAAATGTTTTCAGAAACCATTCTCATTTTTATCCAGTGACCTGACCTTTAGTCTTTTAATCCCAAAATCAACAGACTTCATCCTTACTCAAAGTGCAAGCCATTCACAAAGTTTAGTCCAGGTACATGATAAAAAACTAAAGTTATTGTGTGGAAACCGTTTTTCTTCCTTCAGTCACAATGATCTTCATCTTTGACCTTTTCATCCCCAAATCAAGTCTTCTTCTTCACCCCAAATGTAAGCCATCCACAAAGTTTGGTCCAGGTCTGTGATGTAGAACTAATGTTATTGTGTAAAAAAACAATTTTCTTCTTTTAGTCACAGGGAGCTTGACCCTTGTCATTTTGACACCAAAATCAATAGATGTCTTTCTTACCTCAAATGCAAGCCATTTACAAAGTTTGGTCAAGGCATCTAATATATACAAGACAAGTTATTGTGTGGAACAGTTTTCCTTCTTACAGTCCTTGTGACCTTGACTGCTGACCTCTTTTTGTAAAAGCCAGAAATTTATAGATTTCTCTCTTGCCTCAAATGCAAGCTAGTTACAAAGTTTGGTAATGGTGGATAGTTGAGAACTAAAAGTTATTGTGCAGAAATGTAATAGGGAACAGATAGATGGATGCAACTTTCATGTATGTACCAAATTCTGCTTGCAACCAGCATCAAGCATGAACAGGAAGTCCTCAAATTTGAGGATCTTACCAGTGTCTAGGACATGTACATCCATGGGCCTTGTAGTTTCATAGTCCTCCCCGGTGCAGTACCCTCCGAAGCTGTATATTCTTTCTCCTACAGTCACGGCAGCATGGTTCACTCGTCTTGGGCCTCCCTCCAGGTATATGGTCCATCGCTGCATTCTCAAACAGGCACTGACACAGATCCAGCTCGGTGTCAGTACAAGTATACACCAGAGGGTGGCCTGTACCGGACAGAAAAAGAAAATACCATATTAATATGTGTATAGTTGCACAAGACTACCAACAACATAGATACAGATCTGCTGTCCCACAATGTATTCAAGTCTGCTGGTACATCAGTAGATGTCTTTTTTCACTTCAATTCAGGTACAAAATCTGTGATGATCACATATTCTCAGTTCATGAATAAGTCCCAATCTCATTACCTTGAATTTATAGTAAGCAGAGGTTTAAGCCCTTTTAAACTTTGGTTCTGAGGGGTTTGGGCCCTTAGAGGTTTCAGTTCCAAGTTATACGTTGCTTATTCATGTTCATATTCTGAAGTGAAGACATGTATTTGATCTTTTTTCATAAGTTTTTATACTTCTATAGGCCCAACGGTATTGAAATCTATTAAAATGAAAAACAGTTCAATACTCAATTAAAGTTATGATTGCCATGATTATGAAATGTATGAAAATAAGTAATAAAAAAAAGGATAATAATAGTAATAAAGATCATAAAATCAAATTAAAAATATATAGGGACATATATCAAGTTAAGGAAACAAAACATTTTCACCTATCTCCTCAGTGCAAGTAAATTTTACCTAAATAAATTTCAATAAACCTAAAAAAGAAAAGATACATGTATGGTGCCTTTTTGAATACTGAGAGAAACAAAGGATGATCAAATGCAAACAAGCATGCATTGCTTGTTTATTGATAAAAAAATTAAATATTATGATATCAAACAAGGGTTCGATATGATAATTATATTTAGAAAATATGCTTGGACATACATGCTGTGTTCAACTGTACCTCGACCTTGATTTAATTGGAATCAGTAATTGTAAACATCTGTAATTGATTACTAATTTTCTAAGTAATTACAAGTAATTGTCATCACATTTTTTATTGCGAGTCTTTGTAATTTAATCAATTACAACATAATTACATTTTCATGAACCTATTGCTTACAACCTGACCAGATTTTACTTTCTTTCAAAACTGAATAATAAATAGACATTAAATTAAATTTGGAGGTATTTGTATTTTATGCAAAAACTGTATGACTAAAGTTTAACAAATAGCCTTGTTTGCCTTGCTTTATCAAATATTATATATTTACATAGGAAAAAAAAACTACAACTGTGTTCAGAGTTGAATAATACAGTATAAAATACACTTGGGACAAAAAGTAACCAATTTGTTCATGTTTAAGTTTAGACTTAATGATATCAAAGCTAAATTAAAAGGATATTCAGTGCTAATCAATAAGCATTGCTGTCACCTCTTGTATGACCAACAAAGACCCAAGAATGAGAGAAAGTATCAAACAGGTATTGCAATAATAATAATAATAATTGGGGGTATCTATATATGTGTTTTTCTTTAAATGTAAAAAACTTTCAGTTATAAAGACTTGACTTTAATATTACTCGACTCTGTCACTCTTAAAAAACATAGGACACTGAAATATTATTTGTAATTGGTCAATTAATTTTTGAGTGGGGGGAGGGGGGCTGGGATTTTCCTTCCAACCAGAATAATTGTTTCTTTTATCCAATGATATTTTTTTTCAACTAATATGATGGATAGAATTCTTTTTTTTCCTACAAATCAAAGGAAGAATATTTTTTTTAATTCAATGTGAAGGCTGGACATCTGTGTTATCTTCAAAAAAATCCCAGGCCATTTTCCAAAAGGATAAATGGTCAGAGATTGTTTAAAAAAATCAAATATAATCCAAAAGTAATTGATTAAATGGAAAAAGAACCTGTAAGGAAAAGTAAACAAGCAAAATCTAGAAACAATGAGACCAAGCAAAGGCCACAGCTCCATGGAGCTACCATGACAACTACCAGCCAGACACCTAGGAATGAGACCAAACAAAGGCCACAGCTCTATGGAGCTACCATGACAACTACCAGCCAGACACATAGGAATGAGCCTAAGCAAAGACCACAGCTCTATGGAGCTACCATGACAACCACCAGCCAGACACCTAGGAATGAGCCTAAGCAAAGACCAAAGCTCAATGAAGCTACCATGACAACTACCAGCCAGACATCCAGGGATGAGACCAAGCAAAGGTCATAGTACTATGAAGCTACCATGACAACCACCAGCCAGACACCTAGGAATGAGACCAAGCAAAGGCCACAGCTCTATGGAGCTACCAAGACAACCACCAGCCAGACACCTAGGAATGAGACTAAGCAAAGACCACAGCTCAATGGAGCTACCATGACAACCACCAGCCAGACACCTAGGAATGAGCCTAAGCAAAGACCAAAGCTCAATGAAGCTACCATGACAACCACCAGCCAGACACCCAGGGATGAGACTAAGCAAAGGCCACAGTACTATGGAGCTACCATCACAACCACCAGCCACAGCGCTAGGGATGAGACCAAGCAAAGGCCACAGTACTATGGAGCTACCATCACAACCACGAGCCAGACCCCTAGGGATGAGACCAAGCAAAGGCCACAGTACTATGGAGCTACCATGACAACCGCCAGCCAGACCCCTAGGGATGAGACCAAGCAAAGGCCACAGTACTTTGGAGCTACCATCACAACCACCAGCCAGACACCCAGGGATGAGACCAAGCAAAGGCCACAGTACTATGGAGCTACCATGACAACCGCCAGCCAGACCCCTAGGGATGAGACCAAGCAAAGGCCACAGTACTATGGAGCTACCATCACAACCACCAGCCAGACCCCTAGGGAAACTAAAGAAGCTAATGACTTCACCAAGGCCGGAGCAATATCTAGAGTAAAAGAAAAGACCTGAACTACACCGAAAGCAAGTATACAATTGCCACCTGGAATGTATGTACACCCTCTATAAAAATGCAAATAGAGAAGGGAAAATGAAAGAACATTTTACATTGTTTGAGAATTATAGAATTGACATAGCTGGGATACAGGAGACCAGGATACTGGGTCAAGACAAATTGAAGGAAAATGGTTGGGATGTCACCATGTCAGGACAAATGGGCAGCGCACACACAAGAGGTATAGGGGTTGTTTCCTCTGAGAGAGCCTCTAAGGCATTAAATGCTTATGATTTTGTTGATTAAAGACTTCTCAGAGCCTGCTTCCATGAAAAATGCATTGTCATCGCTGTATATGCACCAGAAGAAGAAGACAAAGACAATTTTTACAACAAACTGGATGCTATACTATCAAATGTACCATCACATGATGTCTGTCTCATGCTAAGATGCTTCAATGCAAAAGTAGGCACAAAGACAGAGCAGGGGCCCAGAATCACTGGATGGTATGGTGTGGGAGAAAACGCCAACATCAATGGCACCAGGTTACTAAAGACATGCTTTGCTCACCACCTCATTATTGGAGCAACCTTGTTCCCTCACAAGAACATCCATTTAACAATATGGAAACCTCCAAATGGAATCACCCACAAACAAATAGATCACATCATTATCAGAGGGAAGTCAAGATGCTCACTACAAGATGTCAGATCATGTAGAGGAGCAGACATCTATAGTGATCACAACCTAGTTATTGGCAATGTAAAGATCAGCACTGCCAGAGTAAAAAAGCCACCACCAACATGAAAATATGCAGATTATCTTCCAAGGTACATATGCCAACAGTGCTGCAGGAATTCAAATTGAAATTAACCTATTGTTTTGAATTCCCAAAAGAGCCTTGATAGTGAAAATAATAAAAATGTTAAGCGAGAGGAGTTTAATAGAGCAGTAAATAAAACAGCTGCAGAACTGTTGGCCTATAGAAATTGAAAGGTTTATGAGTGAGCAACAGGAAAGACCAAGCGAAGAGAAAGCAAGCAAACATTATCCAGTAGTGTTACTACCTGACCTCAACTTTGCTGATGACCTAGTACTACTGGAAAACAGGAACTGCAGTATGCTACAGAGGAAGTGAACAAACATGCGAAGAGTTGGCCTCAACATCAGCAAGCCAGAGACAAAAATCATGCCAGTGGAAGACTCAACACCACCATCAGTATCCTTGGATAATGAAATACTTGCAAATGTACCCCACTTCCCTTACCTGGGCAGCTACATCATCAGTGACTGGTCAATTGAAAAAGAGCTCACCATTACCAATGGGAAAACGGCTGCTGCATTAAATGAATTCAAAAACATCTGGAAGCAAAAGAACATATCTCTCAAGCAAACAATACAATTCTACACCTCAAGTGTCTTATCCACACTCCTATATAATGCATAAACGTGGCCAATCACTACAGGCCAGTAGAAAAGGCTAGATGCATTTGATTAATGTTGCCTGCACTGAATACTCAACATATCCTGGCAATACAAAATAAGAAATAAAGAAATACAAAATAAGACAAAACTACCAAGTGCCAGCAGACTTCTTGCTCTGAAATGACTTTCATGGTGGGGACACTTTGGTTCCGCTCTCCAGTTTCATACTTTGCACAGGGTTTGATTTTTAAAGAAAAAGAATTTCCCATTTTTCCTCACTGGTCATTCAATCAAGACCTTGTATATCTTAGGTATTGCTAAAATAACTTTTAATTCTCTTTATCTTGATGCATGACAGATGGGTATAATTTGGATTATAGGGTACACAGCTTGGTCTTGCTTCAGATGTGCATCTCTCAAAACACTGCTAGCTCTGCTTGGTAATTTTCACTTCCTGGATTTAGAAAAACACTAGCCAATAACTTTCTTTTTTAGTTTTTTATATTTTGTTATTCATTTATTGCAATTTCAGAAGTTAGTATTGTCTGCCCTGGAAAAATTCATTTTCCATTTTTTTATAGCTGCTGAAGTTAGTGTACTTTGCTCAAGTTCAAGGTCACTCCTCTAGCATATAGGAGCTGCCATTTTGATCAGCTGTCTGCTTTAGGCAGTACATTGTTTCCCTTATACCACATATAAAGAAATTTCAGTCACAGTAAATGAAAGTAGCACAGAGGTATGCCAACATTCTCTCCACTGTGATTGTTGCAAATGCACACAACTTCACCTTATACCTGTCCCTCTTTCAGAAGTACATAGCAATTGTAGTACAGAACTTTACTGAGAATGAAGGACAACATAATCTGCAAAACAATTACTGAACTGGAACCCCACACATGGCTGAAAGTGTTGTGGAAAAAGAAAGACCAACTGGAACGATGCCCTAGAGAGAGAACTGGACCTTGTCCGTCTAAAGCCTATGACTGGCAACATATGGAAAGTGCTTGTTCAGTTGTCGTGTCTACAAGTTGATGACGCCATGGAGCAAGTCAGTGAGTGTATGGGAAAACAGGGTAAAGTGAGCGTAGAGTTTAAAATTTAGAATGTTCAAAACAGTCACTAAAACAGCTGTTTTATTAAAGCTTTGAGCCAAATAATATGAAATTAAAGAAATACTCACTGAACTTTATGAAAATATTACATTTTTCCATACCTTGATTCAGCAAACTTGTTGTAGGACTGTTTTTGCAAAGACAGTAACCTCAAAAACAGGTTACTATTTAATATGGGTGATATATATTGAGCTATAAGCGCTTTCTTCCAACTTTTACAGCAGGGTCCATGCTGGAGTAAAATTTTTGGGAGGAGTGACTTCTCTCCTCTGCCACAATAGGGCAAAGTAGTGTAAAATAGAATGAAGTGAGTGTAGAGAGGGAAAAATTTTTAATGTTAAAAAGTCACTTGAAACAGCCTTTTTACTCAACCTCTGAAGCAAATAAATATAAAAACCAAAGTATAACTCATTAAAATTATGAAAATAGTAAAAACATTCTTAGTTTGATTTGGCAAAATTGTTGTCTGACTTTGGTTTTGCAAAAAGCAGTAACCTTGAAAATAGGTTACGATCCAAAATGGGTGAGATAGATACTGATGTACAAGCCCCATCTTCGTACTTTTACAGGATGAAAGATAATATAAACTTGTATACCCTTACTAGCAATCTGCTTATAAACCTGAACATAGTAATAATTTGCTTGCAATTGGGCTATATATGCATGGAATTTCACTCAATTTTTCAAACTTGTTGTGTAAATTGGGGAAAAAATAATGTAGATTGAAATTCAATTGCAGGCATATATAATCATTAAATTGGCACAAATAATAATTTGAAGCCTGAAAAATCCTATGTTTAAACTAATTTACATTACAATTTGAACAGAAAGAAGACACAAGAGTTGATTTTGTACTCAGAATATTTTATGTCCAACATAAAGGGAGGAGACATTGACTTGCAAGAAAAGGAAAAGTATACTTCATTTCCTCTGCATATTTGGGTGAAATGGCAGGTAATATGACAACTATTTCACCTGAATTGCCCCTTAGCGTGTACCCTGTTTTAGAGGTTGAAATTCTATACTAATCTTGTTGACCTTTGCTAGCAATCAGTTCATAAACCTCCACAGAGAAATAATTTGCTTCTGATTGGGCTGCAAAATGAATGGAATTTTACTCACTTCTTCAAGCTTCGTGTATGAATTTTCAGAGGGAATCTTATAGATTAAATAATCATTAAATTGACACAAATTTTGATCCCAAAAAAAAAAGACTACTATGTTGAAACTGTTTTATATTGCCCTTTGAACAGAAAAAAGACACAAGAACTGATATTGTACTCAGAACATGAAAGTATTCAATGGCCAAAGGTGGGGTGGGGTGGGGTGAAAACATACCTGGAAAAAAGGTGATGTCAACTTTACTTTCCTGCATATATGGGTGAAATGACAGACCATCAGGCAACTATTTCGTCTTGATTGTCCCCTAGCATGGACCATAAATTTGCTCAATTACACTATCCAAAAGTGAGTAACAGTATTTGTAATAACAATTTTCAATATTTATTGTAATCAAATCAATTACATTTAGAAGTAATTGACCTCAGGTCTGATTTCACCAGAAAAAAAATGTTCTAACGATTCTTATTATTGTAACATCAATAAATAAAGTTTATTTTATTAAAGCTGTAAAGTATTTAACTTCCATGACACAATCAAATGTCTCCAGAGATGGTAGAAAAAGATCCACAGCCATTCTAGTTTTAGATCAATCAAAATAACTCAGTCATTGTATAAGTTATAAAAATGTTCTGACTGTAAAACCAAACATTCCAAATGAGATATTTTGCCATCGGAAGATGCAAATTTGTATAAACTCAGAAAACTTACAAGGGCTGAAACTGCAGTGGACCAGAACCTCTCGGGCTGAACTTGAAAGGGGGCTGAAACTTTTAGTATTGTAATGATGCTGTTATCAGAATAGCCCACTGTGGGAGTGGGGGAGGTAGGAAATTTGAAAATTCACTCATATCAGTACAATAACCCATCTAGATCAAACGTTTTTAGTATTACCAAGAATGTTGACATTAAATAAAGTTTCTTGGTTACACTGTGTCTTGTTCAGCAATGATACCATAGCCTCAACTAACATCTTGACAGATCAGGGCTACTATGCATACATGCCATAACATGATGTGTCACATGAAAAACATGATTTTGAACCCCCAAACACGGTAGTGTTTAGAAAAACACGATTTTCAGCAATCTTAGTGAGAAAAAAAAATTCCCACCCCCACCCAGGGCTGAGCAAATCCCATAGCCCGAAGTCCCGGACTAGTCATTTTTGAAGTCGAGCAAGTAAAATTTTCAAAGTCGCTAGTCCGGGACAAGTGCTTTTTAAAAAAGTCGGGCTAGTCCTTATTTTCGTGCTTTAATCACTATATCTACCTTTATTTGGCCAATTATGCCCCACTTGATTCTACCCCTCTTCGTGTATACATTTACATCCTGTTACCACCTGACTGCATATTGGGCTAAGCGACCAAATTATCGGCAAATCAAAACACGTCAGTGTAATTAAATTAATGAAAGGTACTTTACCGACATCAGTGTTGGTTTCTTTTATGAACTGATTAAATGACAGTAATGATTCTTTAATTTTTAATTGATTATACAGATGATTAGCTTCCACGTGCGATATTGCGTTTGAAGCGAAACAATTACGCTAATTAATTTGCTGTCTCTGTTCGTATTCAAAAGAGAAAATGTATGTTATGATCACTTTAGAAGTAGTTGTCAAGCAAGTTGATAGTTACTCTGTGGATAAAATGAGTCTGCTAAATTATTTTCGCAAGGAAGGTAATAACGGCGATTCGGAGAAGGAAAATTGGTTTGAAAGTGGAGGGATAAAACGTAAGACTGATACTGAGTGTGCGGTAGCTATTTCTCCAAAGAGACATAAGCAACAATCTGTGATGGCAAAAAATGTCAAATATGACACTACTAAGAGACAGAGAAATTTGTAGCCGCATTTGGTTGATTGTTATCCCTGGCTTGAATGTATTGACTCGGAAGGAAAGATGTTTTGCAGTTATTGCAAACAATATCCAAAACTGGCACAGGTTGGAAATTCACCCAGTGTATTTGTCAGTGGAAGTGACAATTTCAGGATTGAACCAATCAAGTCTCATGACATGTCTGGACCCCACAAGGCCTGTGTAGCACAATATATGCATGACACTAGCCAGTATGTGCAGAAAATCAGTGAAGTCAGAGTTGCCGACACTCCACTAGTAAAGGCCCTTTCAAAACTAAATGAGACTGAAATGAAAAAAATGAGAGCTCTCTTTAACACAGCCTACACCCTAGCCCATTATGGAAAACCATTTTCTGATATGGAAGAACCTTTGAGATGCTTTAGAGCATTTGACTACAGGCACTTTCCTCATGAGAGGGCAGCTCTGATGAAATATGGTAGGGAAGACTTGCAGGTTCTTTTTAATCATCTTGAAGTGATTTTCAAACAGGAAGACCATCATGCCATTCATGAGCAGTATCTGGAGTTCATAGCAAAGATGAGGGCATACAAGCAGTCACCGGATCCACCTGCTGAAATTCTTGGAACACTCTTAGTGAATACTCCACCTAGTCTCAGTCAATTATGCAAACTATTAGAAATCATGTTTGTTATAAGCCCATCCACTGCTGAGTGTGAACGAGGATTTAGTTCAATGAACTTAATCAAGACTTCTTTAAGGAATTCCTTAAACCAAAAGAGTTTACAAATGCTAATGAACATTTCCGCAAATGGACCAGAGCTTGAGGACTTCAACCCAGACACAGCTATCAACTGCTGGCTTAGTGCTGGTGCAGGTGGCAGACATATACATGGACATTTTTTTCAAATCCATCAGCTAAAACATATATACATGAACCTGAAGAAGATAAATGTATAACAACCAATGTTTTGAAAAATTAAATTCTTTTAAGAAATAATTATGTTGTATATTATTTCGTTTGTTTTTTCTATGGATTAAGTACATACATCTCATCAAATCTCGGCAAGTGATTACCATTTTGGGACCAGTGAAAAGTAAGGTGGGACTAGTGAAGATTAAGGTGGGACTAGTGAGTTTTCTGAAACAACTTGTCCCGGACTAATGGTTAAAAAAAAAATTTGTTCAGCCCTGCCCCCACCCCTGAAAAAAACCCGTATATTTCTTGATAACCATGTTACATGTATATGCCTGTGATTGGTATGTATAAATAGTAAACAGTCCTGCTCAGAGTTCATGTAAAACTATCCTCGGGGTAGTTTATAAAGCTGTTTTAGAGGCAACTAAAAGATAAGGCGGTCAGAGATAAATGGCCACCTTTCAGAGATATACTTAATTGGCTCACAATAGCTAGAGTGATGCGTCGTGTCAAATCCTCTGAGCACTGCTGAGGGAGAGCCCATTAGGCTAATTTGCATAGGTAAAGTACACTAAGTGGAACAACCCAATTTGTCTGAAGTACATCAAAGAGATGCATGTCGAAGAACAAATGTTATTACACATCACTGACTGCACTGAATGAGAATGTTGAAGCCATTTTTATTAAAGTTTGTGATCAGCGGCAACGTTCCTTTGAAGTCGGATTTGTACTCCATATATAAAATGCAAAACATTATTATTTCAGTAGGTTGAACAACCGCACCATCCAATAGCTAATGCAGGATCCCAAAATCAGGAGACACTGTGTCCCTCACCACATTCTAAAGGAACAATGAAAAATTGTAGTACATAATGCACTAGAAGTGCTAAAAAAATGAGATAATCTTTTTTGATTCCACAGTTTTGCCACCTTAACTTTCTCATATTTTCCTTGGACATTTACATTATTGCCATAAATCTTTCATTATGTGATCAAGTAACTCATGAAAACATTAACATGTTTGAATATCTGGTAACCTGAAATGAACTGTACTATGGAATTTTCCATTCCGGATCTTGCTCTCGTTTATCTTTAGTGTACACTCATTATCTACCAGCATTTATTATGATAAATATCCATGTTTTCTTAATTACTTTTCTTTTAATAGTATATAATCATTAATCAAATGACAAATTGTGTATTTGCATAAATTAGTACCTTTTTAAATTAATTCAGCCCGATAATAAATTAAATCATTACTGCCATATGTGTGACTTTAACCTCAAATATATGTTACAATAGCAGCAGTCAAAGACTTTAGCAACTCGGCTTACTACCACAAACCTTGAATGTTTTCTTTGCCAGATTCATTGTTTTTAAATGGATATTTATTGCCATCTTACAGGTTTTTATCACTTTTAGCGGCTCTGGCCATTGCTAGCACCAACATAAACGCGGATGCACGAAGGAAAAGTGTAGACATATTTGTGAACACAAATGACACTTGCATTACCTTCAAACCAACTACTGAACTATTGAAAGCAGCAAAGACTGCATGTAACTAAAAATATATTCCACTGTCCAATGGATTTTAAAGACAGTAACTTGGTGTATTTTTGTATTTAATGTCTGTGAGGTTGTGACCATGTGTACATATGTGTGTGGTGATGTTATTTGAAAATGCCAAGTCTACCATTTTTTTTTTTGTAAGTATATTTAATGCTTCAGAGAAAACAGATGGTATTTTCTTTTATTCAGATTTGAATTTCCAGTCATTTGCTATAGGCTGATTTGAAAAGATAGCTTATTCTCATTTGGATGACGTTTTTTTTGGGGGGGGGGGGGGGGGGCCATGCACACTGACTCCCATTTGGACCTCAAAAAGACGTTTTGAGTCTCAAAAAAACCCCAACACTGTCTGGGAATATGGCAAATATGTACTATGCAATTCTATAATTGACAATGGAGCAACAAAGTTATAGTCCAAGTTAACAAGCAGCATGTCTCTCTTCTTACATGAACATCTGTAATATGACAGAACTTTTTTTCTGTCTGTCAGGCTCATCCAATCTGATGCCATATTCAAAATGGCGGCCCATTCCTTAGGATATTATGCTTTGATAGTGTTGAGGACATTTATAGTTGTTTTGGGCAAAATATTACAGTTCTTCTTTGATGGAATAAACTAAGGTACTTTCGATCAGTAATTGTATGCATGCATTCTTATGAACATAATTGAAAATGTTGAAAAAAATACCTGGGCAGCAATCAAACCTGGTTGCATTTTTATATAAGATCACTTTAGTACCCTGTTGATGAAGGAGGTAAGGCTATATATATTAGTATTGGTATCTTGAAGGATCAGCTAGTTTAATCCTGTTATCTAAATTTATATCCTATTTATTGACTATTAAATGAAAAGGCATATGCAATTAAAAACTGCTGTATTACATGAATAGGTACTCTTAGGGAACATGGAACCTGAAATAGAGTCGACCATTAAATAACCTTGGAATCACATTTCTGCAATTATAGGAAATAAGCTGTTAGATACAACAATGTACTGAAATACAAATTTCCAATAATTTGCATAACTACAGTACAGCTCATGTGATTTTTCGGAACCCCACGCATTGCGGTGGGGTACTTAATCCCCTCCACTCTAGCTCCGCGATAGCACTCCGCGGTGGAGGCATAAATTGGCATAAATACCTACAAATCACCACCGCGTTTCGGCAGGCATGCTGATATAAACTCCACCGTGGAGGGGCTAGTCGACATTACTGATTGACATCTGAACAGCCAATGAATGAAGACCACCTATGGAAAGACTGAGACGTCAAGAGTGATTTACAACTGGATACCATCTGAAGAATCAGTCGTTTTTATTTCGATCATATATTTGGACAATAAAAAAATAATTTCAGAAGTCTTGTATATTCAATACACATTACTGTTTATAAAAGGTTGATCGACTTCTTTTGCAATAAGTTTATGATTTTAATTTATTTCAAAGAAATATGAACAAACTTATGCACTGACTTGACGAGAAGTACACATTGCTGAGCCTCTCAAACTGAATAAATTTATCATTTTGTTCCAAAGGAAAGTAATTCTCTGAGATACGGACAATTAAAATCCAAATTGACATCCGCTTCTGCTTACCCCCCCCCCCCCAACAAACCTAAAACACTGAGTTTAGACTGAAATGCAAACCGCGTGCTTAGTCTTTAAGCAGTAATAGTAGAGTCACGAGGCTGAATATTATGACTGCATGTGTGCTGTAAGGGACTGACCATTTAATATACGGGGTTTATATGTTGTTTTTTTTCGACCGGGATATTTTTTGTTCTTTCATCACAGTATTTATTTATTTTAAGTGAAATATGGAACGGATTAACGTCTGTTACAAAAATCAGAGAAAGACAATTGTTTTCATGCATTCCCCCCCCCCCCACGGTTGGAAAATTCAATTGTCTCTCCCTAATAAAGACTTGACTTCAGCGGATGTTCTACAGAAATCAAGGCAGTGACCATTGTGAACACTGTTGTAAAATATTAACAAGGGTTTGCATCAAAGGATGATGTAAGTTTCAGCTTGGGAACAGTCTGTTTTTATGACACGAAGCCATCTGATTTGGCGCGTTGTACTTTACAGCCGCAATTATGGTCTGGTCCCACCATTAACAACGGAAGTTTGATAATTGTTAGTAATTAATCTGAACTCGGCTTATTACCGAAATGAAAAATAATATGGAAAATTCTAAAGTCTGAGATGTTCTGAGATTTTAATTTCCAACAAGTTTAGAGCATTTTGCATGGATGTATTGTCTTCACGTGTATCCTATTATTTGCTCATTTTTGTACGGCGAAAATATAAAAATAAAATATACTCTTTTAATTATTTTTACGCAGATATTAAAGAATGCAGTTTCCTGTTTGTGACTGTTAGAGCCTATGGTTATTGAGCGTGTTTCTGTGCCTCGTCCCACCCTGATTTAAAAAAAAAAAAAAATATATATATATATCCCTCCCCCCCCCCCCGGAAAATTCCTGCGGATGCCCATGAACACACACACGACTTTAGAGCACGTGCTCGGGAGTTCCGGTGCTGTGGTGGGAACATTTCTTTCTTTTTTGCTCCATAACGCTATAATGTCTAGCACGTTATTACTTTTTTACCTTTACCACTACTGAACGTTTCCAGATTTCAGTTTGTGTACGTTGAGATTTATAATCAGTCAGATTTTAATATTTTAATTCTTACGACTGACTAAAAATGTCGACATGTCAAGCAGCAAAAAAGAAAAACTTTGGTTAACATTAATAAGCATTTTAGCGTTATTTTTGAAACTCGCATTAGTGAAAAACTCTTCAAAACATAAGCAGAATCACGAAAAACTTGAATGGCAGGAACATCTTTTTGGCTTAGTGTGAAGGATGAGGCCGCTAATTGAAGAAAGCTAGCCAATCATGGAATACTTAAACTCTTACTGAAGCATGTACAACAAAAAAAAAAAAAGGTTTATAATAGTAATATATTACAATGACTTGCACAGTAGTGCTTTGGATTCCATATTTTATGAGAGAGAGAGAGAGAGAGGTGGGGAGGGGTCTTTTATTTATTATTGTTCTGTATTTTGCATAGTATGCGATAGGAAACGAACAAAAAAGTAAAAAGTAAAACAATAATTTCATCTGAAGCTAAGTTTACTTGGTGATAAAGATATAGAAGTATATAGACGTACAGTATTCACATACAACAATACAGAAAACAATACAGACAAAACAATTTAGCGGTCAGACACGCAGTCCCCCCCCCCCCCCCCGGTTATATGTGCTTGTAAAATTACACAAACATGCTTTGTATTACTCTCTCTCTCTCTCTGTGGATAAAATAACCGATATTATTATTTATCAACCGATGACAGCTCTCCTCTATCCATGTCATATAGTGTGTAGTTCATATCGTCACTACTAAAAGTCTCTACAAGTACTTCCTCTGTGTCACTCTGCATTTCCGTCTCTGTCCTCTGCGTTGCCATCTGTGTTTGAGTCGCTCTCCTCTCCTTCCTTTTTTTCCAGACTGGTCGTCTGAGGCCTTCATTAATTTTGGTGACGACCATCTCCCTCCACACTGACCGTTGCTTCACCTCAGGGTAAAAGCTACAAACATAGCGTAGTATGACCTCTTTACGAATTGGATCCAACTCCAACTTTTCTTTTAGGCCACCACCACCATACCAATTGTATTTCAGCCGGAGATTGTCTGATCCGAACAACTCCTGGAAAAAGTGTTCAGTCAGCTTATTGGCGAAGTTTCCCGGACCTGACGAACACTTTTTGAACTCCATCAGTTCGTCCAAACTTAACCTATATTGCGGTGTAACGTCGCCAAACATTACTTCTTTTTCCGCAACTGTCGCAGACGCCGACAATGATGGTGATGAAGCAGATGTTGCTTTTGGGTTAGGGTCTGGCCCGGTAGACTTGTCTTGAAGTGGCACACTCGACGCTACAGTTGCCTGAATGGAAATATTTTCCTTTCTCGCAATGATTTGCTCACACATTCTTCTGTTTAGCGTGTCTATTTTCCTATTCATGGTGGCTTCAAATTGTTCTTGCCTGCTGGATATTGCCTCCAGTTTTCCATATATGGCATTCAGTTTAAACAACAAATCTTACCCACCCACCCCCTCTCTCTCTCTCATTAACAAATAATCTTTACTTAGTGATATGAAAGACGCATGGAAAAGATGACAATAAACGAAAAAAGTGGATACTAACAGTTGTGATTAGTTCACAAGTTCTTCTTTACATCACTGATTAATCTTTTACGAGATTCAAACAATGGAATAGCCTGTGGGTTATTCCGTATATTTCAACAGAATGCTCAATCAATAAAAAAACAACAAAACCCACAGCTGACATAACCCCGAGTACATTGTTTATTGTCAACATAATGGCAAAGAAAACAAACCTGCTGAAGAGCATTATTAGACAAGTATATTATGCGAATGCAACAGAAATGCCGGTTTCAGTTTGGGAAAGGCGTGTTTTTTATATGAAGCCATCTGACTTGGCGCGTTGTACTTAACAACCCCAATTATGGTCCCGCCATTAACAACGGAAGTCTGATATTTGTTCGTAATTAAGCTGAACTCAACCTACTGCTGAAATGAATAATAATGTGGAAAATTGTCAAATCTCGGATGTTCAGAGATTTTACTTTTACAAAAATATGACATTTTGCATGTATGGGCTCAGCATGTTTCCTAATATTTGCTCATTTTTGTAAGAGGAAAGTATAAAAAAGATTTTTTTTATCATCATAGAAAAATAGTAAATCTTATGGAAATGATATGTCAGTAACCCAATCGTAATATTGATCTATTTCTTATAATTATTTGTACGCAGATATTAATGTATGCAGCTTTATCTTTGTGACTTTGGAGCGGTTGCTTATTGAGACAAGAAATAAACTAATTTCTTTTAATAGTGTTTGGCATGTTTCTGTATATGGTATATTGCTTTACAGCTACAATTACTTTGGCCAAATGGATAAGAGTGTGTGTTACACACACATATTTGATATTGGAGCACGAGGTCGTGAGTTTCCAACCACCGACGGGAAAATTTGTTTCTTTTTTTCCCCCTCTATTACGCTATAATGTCTAGTACAGTATTACTTTTCTTACCACTTGCAAACTTTTCCACATTTCAGTTTACGATAACTTGTGCAGTAGTGATTTGGATTCCATATTTTATGAGAGAGAGAGAGAGAGAGAGGGCGGGGGGGGGGCTTTACTAAGAAGAGTTAATGATCTAAAATTATTCATCTTATTTTTCTGTATTATGCAATAGGAAAACGAAAAGAAAAGAAAAAGTTAAACATTAATTTCATCGGATGCGCAAGTTTGTCAGATCTATGGCAAAGAAAACAAACCCGCAGAAGCGCTGCTGTTGTACTTTTAGGTTTACAGTTAGCACATGAAATTAACACGTCAATATCAGCAGTGCTGATGGCTTCGCTTGTGCTAGGTTACTTGCACGTGTCGACTACATGTATCTAGGATGACCTTTTGCGGCCATTTGTGATTTTAAAAAAAAACGCTACTTTGGTAATTAATGCAAATTAGTACAGTTTAAAATAAAATAACGATGTGAAATCTTAATAATGCTTTATTTAAGCGATTGGATGTCAGGAAAAAACGTACAATATGTGAATGAGTACTCATGCATGGAATAACCATCGGAACTTGTGCGATTTTGTTTCACTTCAGTCAGGTATTACTGCAGCTTTGTTATTAATTTGTTTGATGTTTATCGTTCTTTTCATTGCAGGTAGTACAATATCACTGACTTTCATATGATCATTACAATTTTGTATTGCGTTTACTGAAAAAGAAATAAGGATATGAATGCATGTTTAGATTCCGATAACATAGTATTGAAGAAAAAAAAAAATTAAATTTTGCGCAAAATGTAGTATTAATACAGTTTGCGAGGCATTGCCATTACATTATCATCATCTAAAATATGATTTGGCACTATGTATCATACATTATCTTCGTTAGAACAAGGAAATATTTATAATTAACTGAATGACTACGTTTTTTTCAGTATCAAAAAGTTAGCAAATTGCTCCCAAGAGGGATAACGATGTAGATAAATCGGTGCCCCCCCCCCCCACCGTCTCAACCTCTGCTTGCATGGGTGATAAACAGTAAACCACGCCCATATTATCGAAACCACGTCCACTCCGCGGTGGTGATCGGATGCGACTCCGCGAGGGAGCGTGGTGTGCAGGGCTATTCTCCGCGACAACTCCGCGAGGGAGCGTGGAGTGTTGGTGGAGGGGTTTTTCTTAATCCTCTCCACTCACTCTCCACCCCCACCGCGATGCGTGGGGTTCCGAAAAATCACGTGAGCTGTACTGTATTAGCTTGATAAAAGGGTTATCCAAATATGTCATTTATTTTAATCTTTTTTGAAGCAAACTGCAGAAATCTGGTCCTGACCTCTAGTGGGGTATTTTTCCATCCATGCAAACTGTTACATGTTGCCGTGAATGATATATACAAACTTATTTTCTATAAAACCTCAATGCACACATATAAATTTACGTGTCAAGAGTAACTTTTTGAAATTTTACTTAGATTATTATTCATTAATGTTATAAACAAAATCTTGAAACATGCCTACAATAAAGTCAGTTAAATAGTATCTTTATCTGCCTGATACTCCAAACCCTTTCGAAAGAATATTATTTGGAGTGTGCAGTCAAAAGCATAGGGAGTGAGCATATTGTTTTCAGATAATAACTGGAAGGCTGAAAGAGGAAAATGTCATGGCTGGAATTTAAACTGCAGTAGAAGTAATTTATACCATAAAGTCGGGATAGAATGCTTAAGTTGTATGGAAGAAGTATGATGAGGAACTGAGTAGTTAGCTGAATTATATGAAAGATGAATGATGGATGAAATAAATAAATGAATGAGTTGGAAGATTATAGATTGGATGATTGCAGACCAGCGTTGAAAGGTGTGAGGTCTGGTCTATTTGCCAATTTAGAAGGCAAACTTGTCCAGATTCAAGCAGTTCAAGGGAAGAAAGAGTTTGTGAAGGTATATTTTGGAGTAGGGTATACTGTACCTACCTGATATAGATGTTGGAAGCAAAATCTGTTTTGACCAGTTTGTTTCTAATATTATGGAACATACAAAGAGAAGACATTTTGCATCTGTCCTAGAGAGTTTGAAGTTTGTCTAGCACAGATGTTACACATCGGGTGTAGTTGTGGTTGTTAAAAATATCTGACAGCCAATGTTGAATCATTTCAATTTGGTGGATGTGTTTCTTTTGCCAAGGATCCCAAACAAATCGAGTACTCTAAAAGAAGTCTTACATATGTTGTTGCATGTCGTTTCTTTTAGCTTTGTTCTGTTTGCGTGAATATTACTCTTGATAAATATTAGTTTGTTCTTTGCCTTGCTTGTAATATAGTTCTTTGCCTTGCTTGTAATATAATTAATGTGTTTTATCTATGATATGTCTTTGCAGGTAGTTATTCCCAAATACTTTACAGAGTCTGATGATATCAAGGTGGTACCATTTAAGTTATAATTAAATATAATATCACTGACAACAAACTCATTACATTTGGGTAAGACAGAATGCAAGTTATGTGGCTCAAAGTGAAAAGCAAAAAGCATTCAGAGAATTAAAATAACCTGCAATGGCCAAACAATCATTTCTCAGTAGTGTTAAATATTTAGGTCTCCATATAAATAACTTACTTTCGGGTGAATATATAGTCAACAGTATGCAGTGAATCCAAAAATGTCCTTGCAGAGCTTACAAAGACACATTAAAAACTTTTGTGTGTAAGAATCCATATTTTAAAAAGCTATGTAACGCTTTTAGTTTTGACAAAACAAGATACAAATGAATTTGTAAAGCTGACTCAAGTACTAAATCTCTGAACTAAATCTTTTGGGGCTCTGAATTCTTTTGTGAATACTCAGTATTTTAATGAAAAAAACAAAGAAAAAGAACGGTATTCGGAAAAGAGCTTCAGTTTACAACCAGTGGAGAATAAAATTCGATTTAATTATTTTATTTTTATTTTATTAAAGCAACACAGATTTTGAAAGACTGTTGACTATATTGCCTACATGTAGCATTCTCAAATAATACTTGAGGTTTACTTCAATGCATGCATTACGCGAGATATACGTGATCCTCGGAAACAAGTTACTGCACGATGGTCACTGAATGCGGAAAACACCTATTTTGAACTGTTGCTCTACTTTAATTGAAATCAGTACCAAATTAAAAAACTCATCGTAAAAAAAGTATTTGGTTCTGTATTGTACCTTTCTTTACTTTTTACGATTAGCCCAACATTCTGCGCGGTGGCATTTTGAGAACAAGACTGGTTGATAGTGTCCAACCACCATTTATGTTCACAGGGCGACCTCAGTAGCAAGGGAGACTACTCTTAAAGTAACGGGTAAGGAATTATTAGATTGCGCACTTCTCTCCGAGCCAACAAAATGTTGTTGTTTTTTCTTTCTTTTTGTTGTTGTTGTTGTTGTTGTTTTTTTTTTTTTTTTTTTTTTTTTTTGTTTCTTATGTAAGATAATCATTTGAAGACAGGGTCGGGGTATAATAGAATGATTAACTTCATGAAGATTGGCGATTTTTTTAAAATGATTTTTTTGTTGTTGTTGCGAAGAACAAGTTTCTTCATGCAACATACATTCATTGTTGACATGTGCGGACAGGGTGCAAACTTTGTACGTGACAAAAGTGATCACTTTTTCATGAATATTTTGACGATATTGGCTAGTCAAATCTTTGTGAGAAGAGACAGTTTCTTCAAGAAGAACGTGTCTCTTTCGTGAAGAAAGACTTTTTTCTTCTTGAAAATTAAGGTTTTACGTGAAAGCTTTTCTTCGTGAAAAATCACTATGTCAGTGAATTGAACGGCCATTTATAAAGGCAGGCCAATACTAATTATAAGCAGAGACTTATAATATTATATAACTATATTTCCCATTTTTGATGGATTGCATTAAAAAGGAAGAAAATTATTTCCTGGCAGTGTGTAGGAACAATTTTCGTTTATTTTGGTGGCTTTTTCGTGATGCAAGCAGCTAATCGGGCCTTCATGATTGACCTCGATGACATCGCAGCTCTCCTGCAATGTACGCCAAAAGATACGGGAACTAAGAAGAGAAGTGATGAGTTAAGTTCAATAATAATAAAAAAAAAAAATGAGCAAAGTTTCGCCTATATGTTATCATGTTGTGAAATAAGAATGCTTAAGTATTATTTCAATCGAAAAATTATAACTCTTGTTCAATTTGACGGTCTCTGGGCAATTTTTTTGTTTGTTTTTACTTTAGCCCAAACGCAAAGTAAACCTTCTTGAATGCTCCTGTGTGTGAGCGCCCTAACAACTTGAGTTTAACTCAAAACAAGTTTAAAATTGTTTCTTTAGAAAAGTACCAAAGAGTATGCGAGTCAAATATTGCATTAAACAGTTTTTACCATATTTCCCATTTATAAAATCAATAAAAATTTAAGATTTTTTCTTATAATTGGATACCAATGTGGTGGTCTGTGTTAAGAATGAACCAGCAGGAAATTATGTTGAATGATACGTCTTGCCTGTACAGTACATAATCCAAAAACTAGGCATAACCAGTTTAGCAAGAAAAATAGGTAATTACAACCACAATTTCCTTTTTATGGATGTTAACATAAGTGATCGATGTGAATGCCCACATGAAACTGAATTACCATACATGCAAACGCGTCAAGGAAATTGAGATACAAGCGATAAAGAGTGTCTGGCGTACTGTGCCAAAGCAATTGTGATCGCTGTATATATCTAACTACAATATGAGAGAGAGAGAGAGAGAGAGAGAGAGAGAGAGAGAGAGAGAGAGAGAGAGAGAGAGAGAGAACGTATTAGCATAAACTTTCTCCCAGTAGCAGATTGACATGACATCCACGATCGCATTACACATGCAGCAATTAAATGACTTGCTTTATCTATTACTCTACAACAGAGCGGATCAAAATGGCTTTAATCCTAGGAGAATACGCTACTATGCATTAAAACTCTTTCATCCCATCGGTAAAAACAGTAAATAGTCTTTTATTACAGTAGTATGGTGTAATAAGGGTATGAAAACACATACATGATTTTCCAGGCCATTGTCGCCGCTATCGCTCGGCCGGGACGAGTGAAATCGTATATGTTTCCAATACCTCTATTTTATCATACTAGCTACAGTTATCATTAGCTTTTTATATGACCAGCTTTTTGACTATATGGCGCACACGAGTTATCTCCCCTGATTACTGAAATAGTTTGCGCACACGAGTTACCTCCCATTATTACTGACACGAATTACTTCCCTTGATTTAGCAAATTTATTTTTAGTTAGGACTGACTTAACTTCCGATGTGAACACAACCAAAAATTACAGGAAGTTGAACAGGTAATGGGCTAAAAAAAAAAAAAAAAAAAAAAAAAAAAAACGCAGAAAGCCGCTCACACAAGTGACTGGGTGCATTGGTAATGAGATTCCGATAAGTTCCTTTGCTGCTGAGGAAGTAAAATATTCAGCAGAGCTAGCACTAGGTCTGAGACGGGGCTCTTGCAAAAATAATATTTTTTTCGCACCCTCTATCCTATATAATGATTTTACACATAAAGATACTTGAAGATTTTAGATCGCATGATAATGATTACCCTGCCATTATATAATGATTTTACATAATTCTGATGATGATGAATGTCTAATTAGAGAGATAACTTTACTTATATAAAATGGCTTGGAGAGATCATCCCGACCATAATCTGTATGAGGCTAATGAGAATGGCGATGTTAGACATATTTTACGCCACAAGATTCTTTCTAAAAATCAGAATATTAATGGATTGCAGTTTCTAACATGGACAAATGTCAAACAGTATTGAGAGCCCACAGATTTATATTTGAATGTTTTCATGGCGTCATACCAAAATATCTTGTCATAGATCATATCAACGGCGATAAATCCGACAATAGGATAGCTAATCTAGAGGTCGAGCAGTAAGAGCAACCAACATTGAAACAGAAGAAGAGGAAATATTTTCTTCTTTGTTTAGAGCGGTACAAGAAAGAAATTGTATTCGAAAATAAGAGGCTGCTGGTTTTCTTTTTCATGTGCTTGTGAGCTTCATGTTTGTCTTTGTTTGTTGCTTTTTTATTTTGAACGACCAATTGAAGACGACAATATACTATATATTGGCACTCTGAAGAACACACCTATTGTATACTAAATATGAAGCAAACGAGCATGGCGAGATAAGACAATCAAACTAAAATGTATTGTTTCAAGTCGGCCAAATACATTTGGCTACATCACAGTTAGGGTGTCAGGATTTGATATTGCTGAAAAATCAATGCAAGCTCACCACTTCGTTTATGAATGTCACTATGGTATCATGCCAGATAACCTTGTCGTAGACAATTTAAATGGGGACACAGTTGATAACAGGCTAGAAAACCTTGAGCTAGTCACCCAGAGCGAGAACTGTAAAAGAGCGCATAACGGAGATGCCAACAATTTTAAAAATCCGAGACCGGTAGAAGCAACAAATACGTAATATGGCGAGCAAGAAACGGATCCTTCTATGAAACAAGCAGAAAAATTACTTGACATGAACAGAAAAAAACATTTACTATTGTTATACAGGAGCATGCAAAACACCATACTCGCCTGTCAAACATGTGCGCTATGCATTTAACTTCGCCTAGATGACATAAATAATATTGTAAATATCTTGTATATATTATTATTATTATTATTATTATTATTAGTAGTAGTAGTCGTAGTAGTAGTATTAGTAGTAGTAGTAGTAGTAATTCTTTTTTTTTTGTTGCCTAGACCAGACCTAGTTCATCAGAAATATTTTGCGCAGGAACATCAGGAATATCTTCTACCTTCTTGTTTCTGAAGTGACCATGCGCTCTGGTGCTAATGCCGTCATCTAAAATATATCTTTTGTATCGTATCTAGATAACCCAATTTTATTTAGCACTACTATATGGTTCCCTGACCTGATTGTGCTCATTGTTGCATACTTTTTTCACCAGCTAGCGTGTGATAACTTTTTTTGACAATACATTTTTTTACGCCCTTGGCGCCTTTTTCTGACTTATTGAGCAGCTCAAGCAAATTCATCTTTGCTCGCAGCGCAACGACCTCCTGAATTTCTGCAGTGTGCTCTTTGAATTTGCCAACAGCTTTTATATTTGTCTTATCATACAATTTCTTAAGCCTGCCATTATCTTGAGGGCAATCGGAAAAATCAAAGTGTTCTTTTATCCTTATGAACATAATCAGTTTTGATTTCATAACATTGAGGGTCCGTGTCTGTGAGCAACTGCTTGGCTCGGTCACCATATTTTATTTTAATTTTTTAATTTTTTTTTTTGAATTACGCCATAATGAAAATTTTACGTATGATATTTTGACATTTCAAGCACGGAAAAACCGACATAAATTGTCAAGTTTTACATGACTTTTCTTTCTGTGGATCGCCACTAAGTTCTCATCAAATATCTTCATGCTTACAAAAGCTGTGTCGGCCACTAACTAGTCACTTGACATCTTGACATCATAGACAATTTAAACATTGACGCGCCGTCTGACGTTTTACATTGTTTTGACAAAGGCTGAATTATTCATCGGCTTAAAAAAAATCTTTTTCGATCTTATTTTTTGTTGCGATTCTCTTTGCCGTATTGAAGTCGATGTAGGGTTTAAGCCAGACTTCCTGTTTGAGTCTCAAAACTCTGTGTGCTTGAATAAGATTTAGTCCAGGATCGAGGAATTGTTTTAATATCTTGCAAGTTTGGAATTAGCTTTGGTACTTTAAAATTGCCAACACTCAGTTTTTCTTTGAGCTTTGTAGAATAATCACTTAGCATAGCGTCATCAACGATCATACGTTCAGGAGCTAGAGGATAGTAGTTGTGATCATCATGTAATTTAGCAGGATCTTCAAGATCTACTTCAATAATATAGCCGGTATCATCATCGCTGCGTAATAATTTTCTGTAAAGTTTTCTCGTGTCATCTGCTTTAAATTACCAACTGGTAGCTTCTTGGAAGATGGCCCAGCCATAAAGATTGTTGTAATTCATTATATATTTTGACTCTTTTTTTTTGGATCGTATTCTGGCAGATACTTGTTATTAGCTACAGAATGTCTGTGTGTGATCACTGAAATACCGCGTCTGATGCCCCTTTCACTAAAATTATGCATATCAACATCTGTCAGAAGTTCAAGCTGAACTCCAGTCATTTTGAGAGCTGCATCCCAAGAAAAACCAGGACAAGAATATTGTGATCCAGGATACAGCTTGTAATAGAATAAGCAGAGATCTCTAAAGTTTTCAAATACATCAGCAAGCAGCAGCACGTAAGTCTTGAGGTAAAGATCATGATAGTCACCCATATTTATATGTTGAATTTTTCCCAAACATTTTTAGCATGATCATAATCAGCATTTGAAACACTTGTCACGCTCATATTGCTGTAAAAGCTATCTTGCTGTGTCAGACAGATTTCATAAAATTTCTCCAAGATGACATGTACTGATAAGGATAAATTCCATTGCGCTTGATTAGATCAAGTTTGTCGCCATCAAATTCTTCTGCTGTATAATTGAATGCTTTTGTATTTTTAACAAGCTCATCTAGCAACTCATTCATAAACTGGAGGCTATCAATGAAGCGTAGGTTACTTTAGAAAATGACCGATATTATTTCATGTTATTTGGAATGCAAGTAATCCTCCTCTCGAATTTGCTAAAGTGCTTTACAATGAGATGGGTATCATAGCCTCTAAGATTATGAAATACTACTGGAATGAACTCAGGTCATCTTAATTTCAGATCGCATTTGTTATGAGTTGCACCACGATAGCTGCTAGTATAATGACAATAATCTCGAACTCTATCTTCGCCAAGCTGCCGATTACAAATCCAACACAACTTAACCAGAGAAATTTTTTCTTTGTCCTGTTCTGTAAAGATCATCCTTGCTTAATTAATTGTTTCAATGTAATCAACCTCGTTAAGGAGTCTTTGTATACAATGCTCGCCACAGATTTCCCCGTGATATAGTTTTATGGGCTAAAATAGCGCATTGTTGACACAGATTACTTTGTAACAGTGGTGTACTGGCCATTGGGCATACCGGAACAAATCCCGGTGGGCCGCCGCAAAAAAAATCCGTTTTCACCGGTTTTTACTGGTGTGAGAAAAACCCCGGGCCTGTCCCGGCAGATAAGTCCAGGGCCGAGTTGCTTACCCAGTACACTCCTGCTTTGTAAGCGTAGCCGCATGGAACATGCTCCTGATTTTTCTTGTAAAAGATTTTTCAAGATTACTGTCTGCGCCCTCAACTGGAATCAGCAGCGATTCGAAATAAGTGATAATTATGAAAGGTACCGGGGCCATATTACAGAAATTATAAAATTATGTCGTATTATGCTTTTTATCTGGCATGATAGTTTTTGCGACATCAACACATCTAGTCCGTGGGTCCGAAGCAATTCCTCTGTGGAATAGACTGAAGACATCTTTTACAATAAAATATGTTTCCTTTGTACTTGCTATATTGGCCATACATAATGCCAGAATTTTTTTTGGATCCAGCAGTAGTGACCATCACTGGTGTCGCCATGAATATAAAGCAAATCAATATTAGCAACATTGCTGGCAAACGAAGAAATATGCAGAGGATAGATGTTTGATTTGTCATCTGCACCAAAGACGTTGACTGAGATACTATTTTGTCATCCAAATTTTTTAACGTCATTGATCTGAACTGGAAACTTAATGCCAGCAAAATTTAACGTACTTTGATATAGCGCATAATTGCTAAGTCAATTTAGTTTTGTCGTTGCTGAGCAACAAGCAGATAACACGGACCACATGAAACATTTGTTGTCATTATTTTTGACATTGACACAGTTCTGGCTATTTTTATTTTTGGCTGGTAATTCCAAAAATAAGTTGCCGCGTAGTGGATTGCAACTTAGCAGTATTAACAATAGATTTTGAAACACAAAGTATAACCCAGCCTGAATCTTCTCTCTGAAAATTATCAATGCTATTCTTTAGAGATTAAAAAACACTTTTTATGTCAAACTTATGTTGAAATGGACGAACTGGTTTTGATATGAAATGTGCATCAGTTTCAGTGTCATCAGCTTGCTCCAGAAACAGTACGCTTATGCCCACAGAAAATGTTATGCCGCGATGTAAATGCAGCTAGTTTGACAAAATTTGTTTTATGCTTGACTTTGCTAACCTTGTAAAAATATCAAGCCGTTTTAACTTGTAATTTTTCAAAGCAAACGCTCTGTCTAAAGCTTATGTTTGTGCTCATTATATATAATAGGGTAGATTATTTCTCTAATTGTTATTTTTTAATATCTCTAACAGAGTTTCTTGGCTGAAACACGATACGCTATGACGCATCAGATAGCCGCTGCAATAGCGAATGTTGATTATGCCATGTTTTTTAAGTAGTTGTCTCTGCTCGTCTGTAAGCAAAATCAGCGTTTTAAACAAATTGTCTGCTCCAAAAGCAGCATTTTCTGATATCACATTGAGATGCAAATTAATATATGAATCAGGATTTTTATACAGCGATTTGACGGTATCAAAAAGTAATTCTGGATGCTCCATGTAAACGTCCGTAATATAAACAATTGTGTCTCACATGATATAAGTTGTTGTTTAATAAAAATGTATAATTCAGATGAAACGAAGATGCCATAGTTCGCGTCAACTACGAGTACAACTATCTTGAAAATGCGCATCTGCATTACAATATAAGGCCGCAAAAATATATCCAAAAATATCACATCAGAAACAAGTTGGCGCGATTTAATTTGTCAAGTGATGAACAAGCGTAATTCAACGAGATCTTTGGTAGGTTTATCAAGCTGAATTTGCCAGGAAGACAGAAATTTATTAAGTTTGATTATGTCCTTCAAAAAATATTTCTGCTGCTAGGTGTGCCAGACAAGGACCAAAAATGACCACCACGAGCGGTAGGCAACGTTAAACTTTTGTCTAAAAAATAATCTGTTTGCCACGCTGTCCTGATTTAGTTTGCGCTAGCTTGTGTTGGTGTCATCCCAATACTTGTATGCTTCGTATTGTTATACTTGTCTACTAGCGACTGCAGCACATCTACATATTTAATCGTTTTATATTTTGTAAAATGTTTCCACATCGCATTCTTTAGCGTACGATTGAATCTTTCAACGACCACTGCTTTGCACTCATTTAACGTAGAATACTTATAAATTTTATTTTCTTCAAGCCAATTCTCAAACGTACTATTGTAAAATTTCGCCGCCATTGTCCACCCAGAGTTTTGCTGGTTTACGTTGGGTAAAAGTGTTGTCTGATGACGTTGTCATAGATGCAAACGCATCTCTTATAGCTGCGCCATTTTTGTTGTTACATAGAGTATACTTGATAAAAACATCAAAGACATTTAATAAGTATTTGACGCCGCCATTATTTCTGGAATATTTGTGCATTTCTAAAAGATCAGCAGACCGGATGTCATCAACACCATTATCAACAACTCTGAGCCTAGGAAAACGTTTTCTTCCTGGCTTATGTAATTCTTCTGCTATTATACCACCATCTTTTTTTGGCTGGATTTGTTTTTAGTCACCGGTTTGCTGGCTTTTGTTTGAAGACATTTAGCCGCTGGGTTGCTGGCTTTTGTTTGGCGACTTTTAGCCACTAGTTTGGTGCCAACGCCAAGTTTATATTTGAGTTCAATAGGGTCTCTGACAAATGCTTTATGAATACGCTCTCCCATTCCTGATAGTTTTTTCGTGGCTAACTCATCAAGCATAATTTTGTCTTCTGGATGATCTCTGTAGCAAGTGTCATGTCGCATTGCTGTGGCATCTACTTGATTATAGAATTGTTGACCAGGAAGCGGTTGATCATTTTCGTCAAGTTGTTTATCCAGAGGATTCCTCAAACCAGTATACTTATATTCTGGCATAGTCCAGCGGTCTTTTGGTTTTTTAAGTTTTCCAATGAGTCATTGAAAATCAAAAGCTCCGACATATATTTTACGACGCTTACAAACAGAACAGTGTATAATAATTGTATTGCTTTGAATACAAATATTGTCATCGCATGCATACATATATAACAAGTTAACATAAAATTATGTGTCAAGTACGATAATAGGCTGGGCATCAGCACAACCACCAGAAATTGCTTTAACAAACCAGGATTTTTTTTTTTGCTGCATTCAGCACATGTTGATTTCCCTACAGAACGACCATTTTTGGTTTGAGATGAAATTTCTTCAAGACTGTCCGTATTCTTTCTGCATGATAAGCACCACGAAGATGTCATTATATTTGGCATTTACACAAAAAACACTTTTCATTTCAGCTAACTTGTCAGTTCATCTTATTAAGGTTACTTAAAACTAACTTGTCATTGTCTAGAGTTGGCAGTTGGTTAAATTCTAGTAAGACATCTAATGCCGATTTTCCTTGCCAACGTGATCTGATACATAAAATATAATATAGAGCACAAGCTGAACTATTCATAAACAGCTTTCCTTGGCATTCTATCTTTAGAAAAGACACATCGAAATGAGTTTTTGTCTTTGAGCGCTTTCTTAATGTCAAAATTACTTAGCGGCGCTGTGTTCCGGGGTATTGCAATCCTTGCGCTCTCTTTTTTTACCTTTCATACACAACCAAAAAGCTTGTCAAGAAGTCCAGGCAACATCATGCCAGCGCTATCAGCAGCAAGCATTGGTAGAAGTGGTAGAAGTGGTAAGACTCCGCCTTGTTTTTTTAAGGTGTACTGCAGAGAAATCAAGTACAATACCTTTTCCTGCATGGCTTTTTCACTTTGTCATGTTAGTATTTTGTTAACAAGAGCTTATCGCTGCAAGAAGATAAATGTTTTACTAATAGTCTTATTCATAATGGGCAACCTCTGGAAGAGGCCAGTGCAATTTGTTTATGTTGAGCTTCAGAGAGAGATAGACTAACTTCCTGATACGACATTTCTAAGTAAAAGTTTTAGACAAAACTCTTTCTAAAATAAAATGTCCAAAAGTGTCAGCAAAGCTAGCAAAAACATATGTCAGACAAACAAAAACTTATTGTAGGCAACAAATACTACTTGGTAGTCAAACAAATACATGTCTACAAGTTAAGCAAGTACATGTCTACAAGATAAGCAAACACATTTTAATTTTTCTGCTTGTTGCCTTTTCCGTAGCGCCAGATATTGAGCCAGAGGCTGCTGCTACTACTAACGAACCAAGAATTGGTAATATTTTTGGAGCTAACGCCGCAAGAAGTGGTAGGATTGCTGGAAAGGCGCCGCCCATGTGAGATATTTGTTGGGCCGAAAACTTTAAGCCCTTTGCTATAGTGTTTTGCTATGCTAAACTTGAGATGTTAATTTTTTGTAAGCGCAAGAAGATGTTGTCCTTGCTGTAGTTGTTTTTTTCCAAGTTTTATGGACACGCCCGCGCGCTTCTAATGAGCTACTGTAATTGATTGCTGTTGTAGCGGCGTCAAAACAACTTTTACTGAAATGTAGCTGATTTATATTATATCTTTGGACAATTCAGTTTCTTCTAAACGATCACTGTCTTCTTACCACTAAGAGCATCCAATGTCAGAAATCTGTCAGCAGTAATGATTGCGTAAACATGACAGTTAGCCGCTGCAGCAGGATGAAGGGTCGACTTGATTTCAACATCTGCCATGGAACCTTTTGTGCGTTCCAAGCGTTTAGAAACGTCAAAGTGATAAATAGTATACAGATTTGCAAAGTCCATATATATTTGAGTTCCTATACCAACATGATGATATTTTTGCATAGCTTCCTGAAGCATAAATTACGCTCGCGAATAATCTTTACTTAGTGGTTCACAATTTTACTCAAGTTCGCGCTTGGGATATTGTCTGTTATTGACTCTGCCAACAATACGAGTAAATCCCATGTTGTCGAATCTCTGGCTGCTTAACGTTTGGTCAGCATCTCTTGTGGCGCGCTGAAAATCTATAAATACATGTCTTGGTAGCTGGCTGCCTGGCATGTATCTATTCTCCATGTAACAGATAATTGCACTGGTAAATATGTAACACTTTTGTAGACGCGCATTTGCTGAAAATAAAGTTTCTTGCTAAACCTGGACAAAACGTTATCCAATTCTAGCACATGATAAATAGAAGGCGTTATTTTTGGCATCCACAGTGATAGTTTTGTGAAAATTAAATGTCCGTCATGAACACCAGCTGGACTATGCTTGTACGTAGTAGGATCAGATCTTTCCAAAACAAGTGTATGCTTGACGCCTCTAACAACTGTATCAATGTTGCGACAAAAACCAAAAACAGATCTGAGTGGCAACATCATACACACTTCATTGTGGCCGTACTTAAGGGCGCGCCTCATTGCAAAGCCAACATTATAATTAGGATTTTCTTGATCCAGAAAAGCATTACGAATGGCCACACGAATTTCAGCTTCAGTTGGTCCAGGTATAACAGAATTAGCATTGGTACGAACTTTAGCACCTAGTTTTTACTTTATGCTAATTGCTTGATCCTTACACCAGAATGTTTTTCCTGAGCTTCTGAGCATCGCTCATCGAAATTATATTCATGATGGTGCTGGCAGATAGTTGCTGATGTCCTCAACGGTGTGATTATTCTGTTGATATCGCGCCGTCTTAAACAAGCTCCAACCATTATTTGCCAAAGCCATATTTGTATTAGCTGGAAAATTAGTAGGTGGAACAGCAGTTGTTTGCAAATAACCTCTGACTTCAAGAATAGCTTTATGACGAAGCAAATAAACCTCTTCATCACGAGTGTCAATAATTCTTGTTCCAGGTTTGTTCACTTGATGTGAATCGTTGTCAAAATATTCGACATATTCGTATTCTGTTGTTGATTCGTCAAATGGCGCTTCATCAAAGAGCTTAAAATACTCTGGGGTGAATCTAAACACCATGTTTATACATCCTCGGTAAAAAAATTCTCTTTAGACCAGCGCCTGCCATAATATTTGACAGGTTAGGCAGTGACGTGGGCGCCAATTGCATATCTAGTTCATTCATAGTTTCTTGGCCGCTCTTAGACAATATTTTTGGCTGTACTAGTCATCACACGCTCAACTTCTTTTGTTGGCGCAATTTATTTGATAATTTCTTTGATTGGCCGCATTGCAACTGATGACTGTGGTGCTGGCGTTCCCATAATCTTATACGCGATTTTTTGTCCAGCTACTGATTCTACTGCTGAAGCGGCACTTTTTGAAACGCTACTGACAAGTGGAGAAATTCGTTTGACTATACCTGGCACTACTCTAGAAACATTTGAAAACAGAGACGATAAAAATCCTCCTATGATCTTTGTGCGCTTAATTCGTATTGGCTTTATACAACACGGTTACATAGTTTTAGTTGTGCGCTCGCAAATGCGGATAGAATGTTATTCGCTCATTATTAAGGTTGACATTGTTTCTTGATTGATCCGTGATTGACATTGTGATTTCTGGTATGCTGTAGACATTGTTGATGGGATAGTAAATTAGCGGCGATGGCTTTATGGTCATCAAAGATCCGGGCGGTGCATTAGGACTGAAGCTATAAATTACGTGACTATGGCCTCCTCGCGCGTCAAAGGATCCTTCAGCTATTGAACAATTTATCAGCAGTCTGTTCACTTCGCTTATGTTGTCAGGAAAATCGCCATAATAAACACCATCTTTATTTAGAACCCGTGAGGTAAAGCCTAGCAGATCTCGCAAGCTGTTGCTGATAGTAAAATCAAATTGGTAACCACCTTTGAGAGTCATCCTAGTTTGAAACGTATAATAATTCGGCTCCATTACTATGTTGTCAGCGACGTGACTCAACCATCATACGCTTGTTTTCCGTGGCAATGTCAACTATGTACTATGCACCTGGTATTGGAGTCAGAATTCTTCCAGGATCAGCTCTGAGATAAAGTACCCACATTTTTTGTTGCTCTCTGTAATATTATGAAATGAATTCCATATCTCAGCTGATATTAGCTGGTATTAGTGCCATCTCATAGCGTGCAATATCTGACAGTAAAATCACTGCTGCTTCCTTGAGCCAATTTGGAATCAAAGCGAAGAGTTTGCGAAATTCTGTCTATATCAGACCATTGTACAAAACCTTATAATCAACGTTACTAGGTCAACTTTGCTGAATCAGTAATTTCGTTATCAACATCAGCACCAACGTTTCCGACTTGTTTACTGGAGGCCAAAAACTTCAGTCGTGCGACAAGTTCTGCGGTGTTTTTATAGTACTTAATTCATTTGCCAAACTGCGGCTTAACTCTTTCCTAAATTTCTTTTCTTTCCACACCGCGGGTTCTTCTGCATATCGTTCGGTAAATGGTAATGATTCTAGTCCGTGCTCAACATCATAATTTGCTATGACCGTTATAATTTTCTTTTCTCAATTTTACGCCAATTGCAACCATATCTCTCAGTACAGAGGGATTAGAACGTTCCTGCCTTTTGCTATAAAACCTATTTAGCTCTGCCAGTTTATCGTAATAGCTTCTTAAAACCTCATAATCTTGAGAGGATACAGACTTCTTTTTTCCAGCTCATTAGATATCTTGTAAAATTTATCAAGCTGTTCAGAATAATCTACATCATCAGCTGATTTCATTATTTTTTCATTAAACAGCTTTTTGTTTTCGTTTACTGTCCTCTTTACATTTGCCTGTTCTGGCAGATTTGTTTTCAATCCAATCTTCTCTATACTGCCTCACAGTAGACTCGTATTCTTTGTCTGGTGACGGTCCACTGGCTTGTGCACTTTTTTCGGTTTCATATAGCGTTCCTCCTGGTACTTCTTTATAAAATTGCCACTTTGTTACATCCGGTGCTGGCTCAGGCGATTAGGCAACTAAAAGATAATTGCGCTTGATTAATTCTTTTAGCGTGTCAAGCTGATCTTGCGAAATCTTCTGCTTTATATTGAGCGCAAGCAGTAATTTTGCTAAGACAGCGTCGGTAACATTTTGCTCCTGGATCTGCTTGTCCTGCTTTTTGTCATGAGCAGAAACTATCTCTGTCAAAGTGGTCGTCACAGGCTTAAGCAGTTGTTCTGCTACGTCGCGCTGAAATTCCTGTTCGCCAATTTTTCTGCTAGTACGCGACTTCGTAGTTGTTACTGCTGCTCTACGTTCTTGCGCATAACGCCGGCTTTGTCTTTTGGCTCGTCTACTCGTACAAATGGCATTATACAATATATTTCCATTCAATTTCAGTCAACCAGCTAGCACATCGCATCTGCCGCCGCATATGCTCTCTTCTACATTAATCGGGCAAATAAAATTCGTCAAATCCGCGGTGATACATTTCAGGAACTTTTTCTGCATCTCTATGAAAAACCATAAAATTGTATTTGCTGCTGCCTCTAGATTCGTAATAACACTGTTTACATTTAGGAGCGTCTATGACACGACAATGATCGCGCGCAATTGAATCTATGTCGCGGTTCTCCAGGCCTGAAAACAAAACAAAGCAGCCGGTGTTGCGACGAATATTCTTTGGTACGTCGTAGTAAGTTTGCGCCAAGTATATTGAATTGCAACGCTTGTTTCGTGACAAAAAGAAATATTCTTTGATCTTGTTCATGTTGTCACGATCTATCTTGATGTCATAAAAAAACTATTACAAAATCTTTGTTGCCATCAACCTGTTCTACAGGTGTTATTTCCTCAGGCTTTTATATTGCAAATGTTTTTTGCGCGGCATCAGAGCTGCTAATGGCTTCATCAAAGTCGCTAAGTGTCTTGTATTTATCCTAACTTGGATTGAGTGTGTAAATAACTACTTTGTCATACTTAAGCCCATTATTAAGCAGCATATTTATAAGCAAATTTGTCTTGCCGTGACCAGTTGGGTCAACGATCATGTAATGACAATCTGGAAACAAAAAGTGATGTCTAGATTTCTTGATATCTTCTGAATCAAAGTTGATGATGCGCATTTTTTTAAAGCAGAGCATATACAATGCGTCATTATACAGCTTGCGGCACAATTATAGGTGGCGAACTTGACATAGGTTGCTAAAAATTGATGACACCATGTCTGGACCGCTAAACATATCTTCGCAAAGGATTATAAATGTGGCTGCACCAACAGATAATGCAGATGCGGCTGATAAACAGTATGCCGATAAGTATGTAAATGCCAATGTGCTGTTAACATATACCAATACAAATTTTCCTCGAGGGCGCTTACTTTCTGTAGGACAAATCTTGGCATCGGTAATGAAATGTTAGTGTCAACGCGATTAGTTTTGCCTCTAGCTGGTGGAACTATGACTGACGACGTTAACATGGATTCTAAAAAAATTACAAACTTGACCCCGCCAGAAACTGAAAAAGATGCAGCTATAAAATCATCTGCGGATCCCAAATTTAGCGCAGATAGCGACATTTTGGTTAGCGCACCAGCTACAGTAACCAGCAGTAATATTGGAATGACTGCGGATCTGCCAGTGGGTAAATCCCTGTGTTTTGCTTTTGGTTCGCCCATAAGGCGGATTTTTTTTTCAAAGATCATCTGAGATATCTTATAGTCGAATCATTATTCAAGCGCCAGAAGGTTTTAGAATTGACAACCATGTAAACTTAGTTATGTCAGAAGTTACTGGCGCTGGAATCAACGTAACTTCAGCACAAATTAAACATCTAGGTGTTCGTACAGATAATACAGATGCGACAAATAAAATGTATGTGGATTCCAAGCGAATAACAAATACCATAGGACATATTCCATCGCCGTCGTCTAGTTCTGATAATTGCAACGGAGTTGTAGCCTCTGCATCATCGGAATATTCAGCAGCCTTTAGAGCGCATCTGGCTTTTGCTGACCACATATCTACTAGAGAATGGGCTACAACAGGCATTTATAATACTTTTTGGATCAGAATAGATTATCCTGTGGTAGTTATTATTTTCCGCTTTCAGCATAGAGGCAGATCAGTTGCAACTGAATACATCAACAATTGGTGTCTAAAAGCGTCCAATGACAGCGCTAACTGAACCACGCTTTAGACAAGTACGGATACATTAGGGCAGGGGTGTCAAACTCATTTGCTATGGCGGGCCAGATTTGATATAAATAATAATAAATAATAATAATAAATAATGAGTGTGGCGGGCCGTTTGTTGACACCCCTGCATTAGGGTCAACTCTGGCTACGTTTGACATTGCAAGACCTGGCACGACAAAATATCGCCTCTACAGATTGTATTGCGTTTCTGCGATACCAATCGATCCCTCTCTGATTTATTTACAGATTTTTACGCTATATGACAAAACAAATATGTATAATATGTCAGAAGTCGTATGAATTGCATTCGAAATTACCACGCTGTTGTTTGAAGAAAAACACGAGGACATGGTTTTTGATTACGTGAAAACTAATACGTATTATGAAAAAATTGGCGAAAACAAACAACTGTATAAACAGTTTTTGGCGGATCCAGAAGACGTACAAATAGATGACCACATGCTCAATCTTTTTTTCGGTAACTCATTTGAGAACGCCACAGTTGCGGGACGAGCTGGACAATAGGACAAGCTAAAAATGTTATGCAATGACAAGGAATCGGCCAGCGCTGCTAGAAACATAGCAGTGCTTTTTAAAAACATACTAAACGAGTTGAGTATTGGTAACTTACAATTAGTGAATCTAACGAAAAAATGCCCCCCCCCCCCCAAAAAAAAAAAGGTGAACGAAAAAGAGGGAAAAAAAAGAGCTAGACTACGCATGCATTTACAATCAAGTGTGACAAAAAATCTTTAATCTTTAAAAACCAAGAAAGACTTCAAGAACAAGTCGACAAGCGATATATTTACAGAGAGTTTGGTTTGGATTATGCCTACGTAGAAACAATTCTGGGAGTGATGGCGCTACCTGATATAAAAAATCTTCCTGATGATCCGCAGCCACAACCTGAAGCAGCATAGCCACAGCCACAACATGAGCAGTCACAACCTGAAGCAGAAAAAACCACAGCCTCAACCTGAGGAAGAAGAGGATGAAGAAAATTCCAAAGCGCGAGCCTGATCCTGATCTCGATGAAAAAAGTTAGTCGAGGGGCTCTGTAGAGTTTTTAAGTACTCGAAAAGACCATACAGATTGCTTTTTCGTTACAAAGAGCTGTACTTTTTTAAAGAAGATCGTAGATAATTTATAATGAGCTTTATTTATTTTACCATGATTCCTAGCGGTTACTTTGATAGTGAGCCAGAGCTTACAAAGGAACAGATAAAGACACTTAGGCCTGATCCAATATGGCTTGTTAATCATTATATCAGTGAGGTTAAAAATGAGAAAAAGCAACTTTACGAAACTATGGAATATAAATATCTCTCGGAGCTTATTATTCCAGGACACGAACCCCTTTTTCCAGAAGAAGAGATAGAACCTAAGGAAGAGAAAATAGTTGTCTGGCGCTATCATATAAGATGAAATATATCATGTATTTCAATCACATTAGCAACAATCTTGACAAGGAAACGCGCGATGAACTTATTGCATATTATCGCAGCTATCACAAACGAGCTTACCGTTTTGAGAAGTCGTACTAGCATTATAAACGCCTATAATTTTTCTTGTTTGCTGTTCCGTTGGCGATCATTGAAGCCGGAGTTGCCAGTACAGGTGCTTTCTTAAATCATTTGCTTCTGATTATATCTGGCGTTGGCATTGCAACTCAAGCTTGTTGTAGAAAACTAGAACCAAAAATTCTAAATAAAATACGCTTACATCACGTACACAAAAATATTAAATCAGTTCAAATCTTGCCTGCGTGGTACCGCGTTTAATATGGCTGATTTGGTCAAAGAATTTTGCTTCATAGATAATATTGTTGCAGAATTAAGTCCTATGTGCGTTGCCAAAACGTATCAAAACATATGAAATAAAAGTGTTGACACTGGTGAAAGCAGAGGACAATGTCGTATTGAAAAACTAAGAGACTACGGATGAAAGGTAAAGGCAAATGATCATTAAAATTTGGTACTATCTATACTTGTCTTGACAAAATCGTTACAAGGACTTCTTGCCTTCAAGGTTATTGTAGTCTTCTCCTAGCGCGCCTTGATCTTTATAGCTCTATGGTGATATCTGCAAAATAATCAAAGTGTTCTGGATGTTCCTTTGACGTCTGATAAATAATTTTGAGAGTGTCCTTGACAAATATTTTAGCGCCATTTAACGTTCTAATTTCTTGTATCATCCAGCTGACGTCTTCTGTGTTCCAACCTAGTGAAAAGTTTACTTTGGCGACATAAGCGCGCTCATATGCAGCCATTATTTGTTTTGAGTCGTATTCTGACATTATTTCTACTTATTTTCTAGTCTCTAATTCGCTGACGATCTGCTGTAATTTTAATATGTCGCCCTTGATTGTCTTGTCATGGTCTGATTTGCGTGAAATTTATTTATAGTTATAAGTGATTTTAAATATCTTCCATGTCAGCACTGCAACTAACTTTTTATCAGGACACTGTTTTGTGATGTCATCAATCACAACTGAAATGCAATCAGGCTGGTCTTGAATGTCAGCAATGATATAATAATGCTCTCTGTGCAGATCCTTTTTAAAGTACGATAGAAATTCAGCTTTAGGGGATTCGCCAAGATCAATGAAGCCGTCGTAATCTCCCAAAAATCCTATGACACATATAGCTACTGGATCCTTGTCATATTGACCATAATCTCTTCTATGAAATTTTTGTCATATTCAGGATAAAATCCAAATTGTTCCAATAAGCATTTGCGAAAAATCGTGTCAACTAGCAAACCGTACGAAGCGACTACTGAAACCTCAAGAGATTCGAGTGCGTAGAGTACGAATTAAAATTCTCTAAACTGTATGATAATATTTATTTGTATTTAAATATTCTGTTAATGTTATCAAACATTCTCCTGTAGAATCCAGGGAGAGCACTTTCCCTGTTTTGGTGTATATTTGTCATTCTCTATAATAATTTCTATATACCTTGATTTCTGTAGTAGGAACCCAGATGGTCAGTGTACTTAGATGAGAAGTAATTACTGGGTTGACATGCGGGTATGTCTGCTGCGCACGAATGCCAATACCACCGACTTTGTAGGATCATTTTTTGGTGATGTGTGCATGGTCGAGATGGTATAGGGGTTGGTGCGTACAGGCAAGGCGATGGGTGACGTAACCCGCGAATCTGGGTTAGAATCTCCATAGAAAACGAATTAAAATTCTCTAACCTGTATGATAATATTATTTATTTGTATTTCACTAATATCAAAAATGAATAATATTTAATTACCCTTTATTGTTATTAAGTAGTCATGTAATAATAATTGACCAGTGACTATGAATGGTTATTACAAGCACTTATTGTTCTTTACGTTGATTTTGCAATTATTTTTCTCTTTTCTGATCTTCACTGTTGCTTTTCATATCAAGACTGCCCTTTTTTGTGGTCTTGTTTCATATGGTGGATAAGTTTCTGTGATGACTGTGTGTGCGGACGTTTGTCATTCTGCTGAGTTCCTCGCAGTAAGATTGCTATATATCATATAGATTTCATGTCATCTTCTACAACATAATAATGGGCAAATTTTGATATACATGCTGTCAGGTGCCCCTGGTGACCGAGTGGTCTAAGGCGCTCGCCTTTACATATCACTCACACATCTCACCTCTGTCTGCTTGGGTTCGAGCCTCGACTCGGCCAACGTGGGTATGTGAGAAAGCTTGCCAGTAGGTTCCCGTGGGTCCGGGTTCCTCCACCAATTATACTGGCCGCCATGTATAGCTTATCATGTGCTGAAAAATGTCGCTAAACCCACAAAAAGAAACAACCAATATACATCCTGTCAAGTAATAACATGTATAATCAACATAAATATATTTCAGTTCCCTTTGTTTACGAAGGTTTAGCAAGTTTACTATTAATTTTATTTGTTATAAATAATGGAAACACAACAATGATACGTATCTCCGTGATTCAATTGAATGTCCAACTGTATACATAACTGTTCGCAGCATAACGATCCTAAATGTAATAATCTGTATACGGGTAAACAAAGCCAATCGCAGAAATACATACTAAGATTCATTTAACTTACTTCGCATACTGATTGATCTAGCCAAACTTATGAAGTATTCTCTTCCCTCAACATTCTCACCCCCTCTGGAAAACAAAGTAAATTTGCATCATTTTATTTTTCATGTACTTGCAAAAACTACCTTGATTTAGATTTTAAGGAGGAAGACGTTTTTAACGTGATTCAATTCATAGTTGCTTTGGTTCTAATTGTATTATGAGATTACTGATTATTTAAATTTGATTTCTATGAGTAACTTTGAATACATGTACTCTGTAAAGGCATATGAGGTTAATTCATCTTTAATGAAATGGGGGGGGGGGGGATAATACGGTACATCGTGGTGTACTAGATTAAGGATAGATACAGAGTATCTTAGTATGCTTCCAATGAGACAACGTTATATTACTTACTGGAATGACAACCCGATACCGCAGTCTTTGTTGTAAAATGCTAAATCATTTCAATAACCGTGTATATTATGATAAAGATTAGAGTCAAGTTTCATCAGTAATTCTTTTGTTTGTTTTTTTTTTCTTCAGTTTGAAATAAAGCAAATCACATTATGTTTCAATGTAGGATGCAAACCCTGATTCCAGGATCTGGGTAATACAACTTTATCTGTGAAAAAGAGGTCAAATGTCTCTGATAATTCAAAAACCTGCTCGACTCGACTGGAATTATTTGACAACCTGTTGCAAAATGCTAAATCATTGTTACGTATTATGTACAGACGCTATAAGTACTTAACAAATATTAGAAATTTCATTCGATGATCCGTGTTCTTATAAATATATTTTGATAAACAATATAGTCAAGTTCTATCAGTAAATCTATGAAACTGTAAATACATTGTATGCTCTGGTAAAAAAAAGAACAACAACAACAACAAAAACCCTACATTAATCCTTGAGATTTTCCTGACTGCTGTAGATCCACTGGTTCTGCCATATAAAATGTGAAAGTCTAGTCTTCAGACATATGTAATAGCGACAGACCTTCATCACCTGGTAGCAGCTTATTTCAGCAATTGAAAAAGTAGTAACCGGAGTGGTTTGTATCAATTAACTTCTATGGCCATTCATTTTCCTGTCCGACATTTCGTCAATGTCAATATATAGGAAGGAAATGATCATGTTTTATCAGTGTTTGTATTAGTTTTCTTCATCGTTTATGGTTTATGGTTTATGGTTTATGCCAGACCATTTAACGTTTATGGTTTAGCATTTATTATTTTTCACTCTGCTACGCTTTACACACAGTGCTTATCGTTCGTTTTGCGTTCGTTCCACGTTCATTCATCGTTTGTTTACCGTTCATTTTCCGTTTGTTTATCATTCCATTTGCATTTCAAAGAGGAACATACATGTTTCAGTGTCTGTGTCTATATATCTATCTATCTGTCGATCCAAGCCCGCCGACAGAAATTCCGGGCCCGTGGGCAGAGCAGTCATGGGGCCCAAAACTAGTTTCATTTTTTAAAAATATAAAACCTGTGTACAGTTTTGCATATAAAACCGGTAGTAATTATCCATAACTAAGACTCTTCCAAGGAACAAAATTTAAATTTTACTGCAAAGATTAATTTATTTTTTATAACTGAGTTGGCGGCTGGCCTCTAGAAATCGCCGGGCCCCTGGGCAATTCCCTCTCCCCTCCTCTCGGCGGGCCCGTGGCTATCTATCTCTATTAAAACGTGATGACAGGAGACACCGTCATTTTTGTCCATGTGTACAAAATTTCATTTGCACAAGAATTTGCACAAGAAGACTGGACAAATCCTGCATACAGTCATATGTTGATGATCAAAGTTTGTTAAGCAACATTAGAAGCCTTCCGTTATACAGCTTACTTCCAATATATGAGCTAGTATCCCTAACATAATTTTCAATTTGGTGGCAGTCTTTACATCAACCAGATAACCCTGGCAGCCAATATAGTAAACAGTATCCCTAGTGGAATGTTAGGTCTGGGTAGAACCAAACTTTTAGAATGAGACAAGTACACATTTATGGAGATGGTGTACTGGCTGCTCTAAGTCAACTAGCTACCTATGTTTCGGGTATTCAAAGCCTTAACATAGTCTATACAGTTAATAATCCAAATATTGTTGATGATGGGAAAAATGTCATATTATAATCAAAATTAAGATCATGATCAGTATTTTTTGAAAGCGTGATTAAATGAGACATCAGTTTTTCTAAGGCACTTCGATTCATATCAAAGTGACCAACATCACGCCACCAACACATGTTCCTGATTATGTGCCAAAATAATTTCGTTGAGAACATCACATAACCACCATATAATTTTAGGAGGCTTTATGGAGGGTTTGTTTTTGTCAACCTAATAAACTTCCTGCTTAAAGTAATACTACTACTACTACTGCTATTACTACTACTAATTATTATTATTATTATTATTATTATTATTATTATTATTATTATTCCTTCTCCCTATCATCATCACATTAGTGTTGCTAGTTATTACTGTGATTTTTTAACCTAAAACAGTAAAACATATTTCATATTATTTAGCTTCTCTGTCATTGTCCATTGTGTGCATTTTCCAGTATTTCAGGTGTTTGTTATTTTCTAGCGCGTGCATTTCCCACTGTTGTATTTGTCTTTCATCTTCCAGTGCGTGCATTTCCCACTGTTGTATTTGTCTTTCATTTTCCAGTGTATGCATTTTCTATGGTGGTACTTGTCTGTCACAGCGATGTATTTGTTATTTTCCCGTGCATGCAATTCCCACAGCAATATTTGTCTGTAATTTTCCAGTGCGCGCATTTTCCACCATTTCAATAAGTCTGTTATTTTCTAGTGAGTGTATATTCCATGTCTGCCGTTTTACATGCCTGTCATTTTCGTGTCATTCGTTTTTCATGCCAGTAATTTTCATGGCGTGCAAATTCAGGTGCCTCTCCCATAAACTCTTCTGGTCTATGACCAATAGAGCTAACAATTGCGCCGAAAAATCATCTGGATGTTCAAAACTTGCGCATAATATTCTCAAACCCTACTCTTATTTTTTCATTTAATCCCTCCTCTGTTAGCAAGGGGGTGCGGGGATTTCCCCTCTAAATATTAGTTTTTTAATAGACCCTGGTATGTTGTCTTGCAGAATTTTAATATTGTAAAATATTATAAAGTTTGTGCAAATATATGCTTTCAACCTGGATAAAGAAAGGATATTATTATTATCATTATTATTATTATTATTATTATTATTATTATTATTATTATTATTTGAGTTCCTTTGATTGTTATTTTATCGGAGATAGTATCCGCATAATGATGAAAACTCTGGTCGGAATAGAGTCTGCAGGGTTTTGATAAGTATTATATGATTAGACAGTTTATATTTTTCATATTACACGCCACAACTATTTAAATGAATGGAAAAGAAACAATGTTTGACAAATACTAATTATTGATAAAGGTTACACAAATTCGATTTCTGTATTGTAGTAAAACTTATTTTAAAACGTAATTGTAACTCTTGCAAGAGACTACCTGAAAATTAATGGCAAGGCCAAGGCCAATGAAACTGAAGAGGTAATATCTGAGATTTTCAAGTATACCTCAATCGAACGAGGAGGGAAACAGAGAAGGCTAGGCGTTTGAGCTCTTCCTTCGTAAGAATTTGGTTTGATTTTGTCTTATATGCATTATATTTCCAAAAGCATTTGCGTTTCTAAATTACAGATAATACTGAGGGTTGTCCTATTGCGCAGGACAACCACCAAAACTTGAGTTCGGACAAATTTTGTTTAGATCCAACTTTTTATTGAATGTAAATTATTCGGACACGTAAAATCTACTCCAGAGCAAATGACTTTCACCATCTACGCGCCAGAATTAACACGTGATTCTCAAAGTTGACTTTCATCCCTGTTTAGATATATTAAGGGATGCACAAGCACAGTGAATAGAGTTTCATTACACTTGTTAACTATACTTTTAGATATGTAAGCAGTGCTGAAATATATGACTTCGTTCAAACATTTAAATTAGTTTGCAAGTTGCATGAGCTCCTGACAGAGCGGGAACAAGAGTCCGATTGACCATGCTGTCCAGGATGCAGATTCTGATATAGAATCTTATTAAATTCCAGAAACTGAAAAGACCAATTAAGAAAAATTGGAAAATATGCTGTTTATTATTTTTTTATTTTTTGTTATCATGCTCCCTTATCTGGTCTTAAAAACAAATGTATATACATTCGGCCTGTAAAGCTTGTTAGCAAAACTACATGATCAAAAATGTATTGAAAAAACGATATTTTAGAAGAAATTTCCTTTCCTTATGTACGGTACCTGAATATGTTTTCGTGTCATCAACAGCAAACAATCTTTGCGTGCAAACGATATTTAAACAAGTAAACATAACGTCCTTGATCTTGGTAAACAAGTTGGAAGACATCTCCCCCTTCATAATTAGATGATCTGAATATTGTATGCAGTTTAGTGAATTTCATTTTTGTACCGCCACTGCATTATATATATATATATATATATATATATATATATATATATATATATATATATATATATATATATATATATATATATATATATATATATATATAGAGAGAGAGAGAGAGAGAGAGAGAGAGAGAGAGAGAGAGAGAGAGAGAGAGAGAGAGAGAGAAGAATAACTATAATACATATACAGAGTTACGGAACATTTACTTTGGGAAAATATTATAGCAAAAAATGAGTACGTCTGATAAACTGATGCCTGGCTGTAGTTTGATAAGATTGCAATAGGAAGGTTAGACTTTTTCATTTAGGCCCAACTCCCCGCGAGTTTTCAATTGCGTGTGCGTTCTATATCGGTCCACCCCAGGTTAGAATCAATCGGTAGCATCTCGAGGGACTCGACTGAATGCCCAGTCGAGTTGTAGTGGTTGGCGAGTTTCAGGTTGATTTTGTTGCGAATGTGTCTTGTGGTTATTCATTCATCTTCTGAAATCAACGGTTTCGCCAACATATTGAGTTTCACAGATCTTGCATGTTACAAGATAGATTACATTTTTGGTTCGGCATCCTAACTTCTGATTGATATACACTAATTCCTGTCGTCGAACTTCTGAACGATTTGGTCTAGGCATTGGTTTGCAAATTAGGCAACGCTTGTCTTTACAACAATATGTGCCTGAATCTGTGGTCTTGTTTGAAGTTACCTTGGCACGTACCAGATTTTTAGGTCTATGAAACGCAACGACATGAACTTCTTGAAATATACACTTCAAATGTTCGGAGGATTCAATCTGGTTCCAATGCTTCTGAATTATCTGTTGTTGTAACTTTGGGGCGTCGGTGTGGAGAGTAACCACGAAGGGGACGCGTTTGTTGGTTTTCTTGGTTTTATATTTCAGGAGGGTTCCTCTAACGAGGAGTCTAGTTTTGTTAATAGCTTCCTCGGTGTAGCTATTTCTGTATCCTCTCCTTCTAAGGTGCCCTTGAGCTCTCTGAGTCTCTTTTCAAAGGTAGCCGGATTAGAGTATATGCGTTTGGTCCGATCGCACATACCGTAAGGAGAATTTTTTTATTACGTGCTGGGGGTGGCAGCTGGTTGGGAGTAGATACTGGTGAAAGTCAGTTGGTTTAGAATACAGGTCAGTTTCTATGTTCCCCTTCAGGAGGGTAGATTGAGTATCCAAAAAGATGTTGGACCTGTTTGATGACTCTGACGTAAATTTAATCGTAGGATGGAAGTTATTCGCGAACTCAAGAAATATTTTGAACTTATCGCTCGTTTTGACCCATCTTTATTCCATGTCGTCAATACATTTGCACCAGCTTAGAGGTCTATAGGGTGCCTCGTTGAGGAGCTTATGCTCGAGTCTTCCCATAAAAAATATTGGCATGCTAAGTTGCAGTTTTAGTGCCCGTTGCAGTTCCATTAATTTGTAAGATGTGTTGGTTGTTGAATTTAAAATTGTTAAAGTTAAGAACATGTTTTAAGAGTTTGACCAAATAGTATGTAGGTGGAGAAGGATCAGATCAACCGTCCCATGCTTCCGTGCAGGCTGTGATACCTTCCTCATGTGGGATTTTGGTGCATATGGAACAGACATCCATAGTTACAAGGAGAGTGTTATCTGGAAAGTTAGTTTTCGATGTTTTGTTGAGATTGTCCGTTGTATCTTGGACATATGAAGGCAGTTTTTCCACGAAAGGCCGAAGGTGATAATCAACGAATTCAGAAATTTTTTCAGTGGGATGAATGTTTCCGGAAATGATTGGTCTCCCCGGGTTCCCTTCTTTGTGTATTTTAGGGAGTAAATAAAATCTACCTGGTTTGGGGTCAACTGATAGGATGTAAATCAGTGTTTTGTCATAAAAATGTGACCTGCGGTATGCATGTCTTTTAATGTCTGGCACACGATTTAAGCGTGTTCAGCTGTTGGGCCATGACTGAGTTTGTTGTAAAATCTCTCGTTTGAAAGTTGTCTGTTCGCCTCAGCGATGTAGTCAGAGGTATTCATGACAACAAAGCAGGATCCCTTGTCCGCTGGCTTGATAACAATATCTTCCCTCTCGCGCAGTTGTTTCAGCGACTGTGTTTCCTGTCGGGTTAAATTTTCCTTTTTGGTATGGCTCTGTTCGTGCGAGTTAATGTCATTTTCCACCCCGGACAAAAATACATCTAGAGCTGGAACTTTACTAGGGGGTGGAACATAATCGCTTTTTGGGTGGAATCTTTGAGGCTCATCGTTACTGACATTGTATTGTCCAGCATCGTCACTAAACTTTTCCTTGAGTCTCATTCTTCGTGCAAAACTCGCGAACTGTTCTTTCAATTCCAGTACAGTACAATTGCCGGGGACAAATGTTGTGGCCGTTGGAGAGAAGAGTTATGTCAGGTTTATGACAGTATTGATATTCCGGTTTGCCGAAAGTTTTCTTCCTGCGAAACTTTCTATTCTTTTTCTTTTTCGTTCCTTCTGTGAAGAAACCGCGTTTGAGACCTCACTGTATTATATGATCTCTAGAAAATCTGCTGTGTTGTTTGTCCGAAAGTTGCCTTTTTAGGCTCGTTAAAAATGTATTCAGTTTTCCATTGTATTCAGGAAATGTGTTTCGATCACAGTGTCTTTGAAGAAGTTCAATTTGAAATTTAATACCTGCCTCCAATTCTCTGATTTGATGCAGAGATTTAGCTTTCAGAGTTTCCAAAAGTTTCAGAGATTTGAAATGAAGAATAGAGTTCCATCTTTTGTAAAAGGATGCGGAGGTTTCCCCCGCAGATAGTGGTGGAACGTGAATTTTCAAACCTAATGGGACAGTTTTATTTTCCAAACAGGTTACATAATTGACCAAATGATGTTCCACCCTGATTTTTTTTTTGCTAAGAGATCTCAGATTGGAAAAAAGAGACCGAGTGTCCACGTTAAGGAGGGTGAATACGACACTAGAATCTCGGAAAAATTCGCAAACGAGAACCATGCCACGAAAGAGTAAACAGATATAAAAACTAAAACAAAGAACAAGGGAGGTCGGATTATCTCAAGAAGAAAAATCTTCCAGACAACGCCGGTTGTGACATAAAAAGATGGTAGTTTTATTAAAAGATACCAATACAACCATACATCCAACGACCTAACCCGTTGATGGCTCCGAATTCCCCCATATATATATATATATATATATATATATATATATATATATATATATATATATATATATATATATATATATATATATATATACACACACACACACATATATGGGTATCTTATATATGATACCGTTATAAATAAAGTCCGTAACCTGGAATTCCTGCGGCATGGACAACGAGAAACCTCTTCCGGAATATTGAAATAAAACCTACTCTCAAATCCTCACAATGAGATCAAGTGAGTAATCGAATCGCCCATGTCACATGACAACATCACCTCATGTCACATGATTCATTCCTTGCATCCGTATACAGGGAGGGATAAAGACTTCTTCCTCTTCTATTTAAATATATTTTGAATATACTAAGTGAAGAAATGGCCACAGAGAAGTGTTTTTTAACTGTTTTTCTGTGTTTAACAGTCTGTTTATCACAAACATCGGCAGTTCCATTTAAAGACTGTGGTTCTGGTAAGAATATTAGCTATATCATAGGATATATCCTCGAACAGCCACATTTCGTGCACTTAACGTGAATTTTAACGCGTTCGTTATAATATTGTGAGAATCTATTCAAATAACCATAGAAAGTGTTCATCTATATCTACTTCATTTAATCATCGTTACAAATATTTGGCATTCATGTACATTAGTTCAGAATTACCGTTTTTCCGAGCATGTGTAAGTTTTCTTTTTCTGGAAGAGCATCCATGGTTCGTGTCACTGACTAAAAGTTCACGTGGCATATGACTGGAATGTGCCAGTTATGCCAAGGTATGGATATTATTAGTTTATAGCGCCTCCATGTTTTGAAATAAAAAAAAAAAATTCTATCTTATATGCAGTTTGTGCACTTGCGTTACTTCTTGCTTGTTCTTTACCATATTAATACATGAATCAATAGACTGAGAGAGACAGAGGGAGATATACATTTAAGAATAGACACTGGTGAATGGATACACATTTTATTATAGTAGATTCAGTGTCATTTGATGTAGGATATATGTTTATTATGAAATAATACTGAAACTAAAAAGTCCATAGTGAATATACATTTCCAGTGTAAATTTTTCATACATTGTATAAGAACCCCACATGATTAAAACCAAATATTTACATTAGATTTGCCGTTGTATAAATTCCCAAAGTTGGTTTTCCTGTTCAAGAAATGTAAACAAAGCCAACATGTGATCAGTGGACCTGTCCTTAGCATATAATACAAAATTCAAGGTGAAAATGTATGACACAAATAAGGCATTAGTAAAAATATAGATTTTCATTCTGATTTTTTTAAATTACATGAAATTACCTGTTTAAATCTCATTTTGTCTGATTTTACTTGTTAAATACTTGCTGTCACTCTTGAAGAACGTTGGGGACCCAGTTGATGACATCATGTCTCGAAACAAGCGTGTTAGGTCGAGAGAAACATGTCGCACGATTCAGTGATGGGAACAAAGTTAGGAGGGTGGACAATAGTATAGTGGCACATCCTGTTACTGTGGCATTGAAACATTTTTGTTCAGTGCAGTCACCATGAGTAAAATTGGAATAACCTGCATGTAAACATAATGTCAGGAAGTTCACATAGCTGTGAATATTAAACATTTGAAGAATAACTCTAATCAGGGTAAACAAAATCATAGATTTCTGGCACATGTACAAATTTAAGTAAGTGATAAAATCGCATTCATACCAGTTCCAATCCCATTTTTGTACATTTCAATCATAAAATTGTGCCGAGCACATTGTCTACAAATCATCTGCTTCACAATTTAAACAATACAAGCAGAATTGGTGACCTGACTGACACTCTTCAATAAAATTTGTTATTTAATGTATGTATTGTCAAACTCGTGAGTTTTGCTTTAGTGTGGGTTATTAGATCAGTAGTATAAAGGCAAGTTAATGAACCCTGCCATCACTTCAGATTCATAAAAGGTATTTTCTAGATATGGGGCATACAATTAATGTTTTCATGGGTTTGGGTATATTTAGATATACCATGTAATATAACATAAGAATATCATAAACCATAATTAATTAATGGATTTGCTAGAACTCAGGCATATCAAGATCTTGATTAAATTTATAAATTTAGTGTTGAAATTTTGTTATTAAATGTTGATTTTACATAATATTTCTTGATTTTTATTTTTTTTACTTTGATACTGTACTACTGACGATCACTGTATTTCTCAGTTGCCTCGATAGTTGCCTGTGAATGAGTAGGCTAATTTAAGGTACTATAATTATATTGCTTACATAATAATATTTATAACAGTGTTCGATTGATCAATTGAAATGAGTTGACCTAGCACACAGCCGTGACCGCTAGCTCTTACACAGGTAGGATTTGCACACCTTTTAACTTTTCTTTTATTCCACCCCCTTTATTTGATTTGATACAAAAGACGTAATTAACATGATAATACAAAGGATATTTGGGTTGCTTTCAGTTGCAGGACTTTGAAGTTTTGTCATCAAAACATGTGCAAGCACGAAAAAGTACAACAAACAATTTTTGCATCAAATTGAGTATATTATGTATGTAATAAATAGATATAAGGAATAAAATCATTAATGGGACTACCTCAGGAGGAACTTCTGATTGTTCTCGTGAATGCTGGCTGATTCGGACCAAATGCCAGGCTGGTTCAGAGAATGTCAAATATTATATAACAAAGACAAACAATGGAAAATACACACCTGTTTTATTATGGTAATTATTCCTGTGTTTGTAATCATACTAAGAGAATGTTGAAGGTTCATTTTTAGCTCGTAAAGTTGCGTGAAAATCTACTGGTAGTTTCACCATGTATTTTTGTAAATTTCTAGCCAAATTATGAACAAAATAGATATAATCTATTGTGTTTAGATTTTTTGAAAACCAACATCACTTTTCATTGTTTACAATAAAGAAAACAAGGTCCAAAAGATTTGCAGAATACAGATGTATGATATTGGTTTGAATGAAAGCATGAATTAGGCAGGATCCACGTTTCATTTTTTGATATATAATTTTTATTTTGTACTGTTAGTAATTAGTACAATATAGATTATAAAGATAAATTCTACATTAATCTAATAAAAACAATCACATACTCAGACCAATATACATAGACGAAAAATGTTACTGCATGGGCCCTGTTTTCACAATTTTGTTCAGTGTGCAAGTAATTGTATTTGTATTATTTCTTAATAAAATAAACTATTTAAATTTTGCACAAGGGTAAATGGGCTGCTTTGAAAATATTTCACTATTAAATTGGCAATGCAAGATAAACAGTCTTACATTATTTCATTTGACCTGGATACAGAACTAAGCCATTATCTTGTGTTAAATTTTGAACTGGGAAATAACGAGAAATATCATATTTTAAACAATTGTAAATGTCACATTTACATCCAAGATGAAACTTAATAACATTTCACATGGTCCAAAATCAGCCCATAATATGGTCAGAATAAGCCTGGTCTGAATCAGCCTGCACCTGTTTGTGTACTTTATACTTTGATGCAAGAAATCTATTTTGGCAAGTTGAGTATTACTCAGGTGAGACATGTGGTTTTGGTCACTGGCTTGCACAGCAATTCTGAATGAATATCACACAGATATGACCCATGTGAGCAACATGAATCTTAGAATGTTAGAAATATTTATCATATTGGAAGTTATGACACTTCTCTCTCATAATCTTGGTTATGACTGTGAAGGGCAAGTCTTGATTTTCGTGATTATGCAAGAGAATAAATTTCTTATTTTCAGGCAAGTGATAGTATATCACACATTCTTGTGTAGCACTGATCACAAAGCCATCTCAAATGATAATGAAGATCAATTTACTGGTTTTCATGCTTGGAGAATTTTTCATTATCAGGAAGTTTGTCATGAAATCTGAACAGAGTTGAGTGTTGGAAAAAGGCCAGAAACCTCAGAAGAATTTTGCATGTGATGCACAAGCCCTCTGCAGTATAAACCTAGACAGATTTAGGCTGATCCTCTCTCTTTTCAATAAAATAATATTGTATACCTAATATAGAGCCAGTCAGATAGTTTGGAATAAAGGAATAATAACTTTTATTATTATTATTATTTTATTTATTTTGCATGCAAAAATGGACACCATTTGAAAAAAAAAAGTAAAGAGATATTCCATGCAACATAGTGTAGTTTCTTTAGCCCAGATTAAATATTTGCATGTGCTGTATGTTGTCATGTGATATCAGTCAGTGTATGCATGGCATCACCATAAGTCAGTTTGCTGTATTCACTATATTTAGGCTTTACTATTTGATACAATAAGAGTAGCACTAATTGTTAGAACATCAAATGTCATGGTTTGAAATACGCAGTAGTAAGTAGCAAATTTGCTACCTGTTTTATGCTTTTGGTATTGGGTGAAAAATCTTGAAGACATTTTTGCTTCCAATAATTTTCAAAAGAATGAACCTCCAGTGATGTTTGCCACTTGGTAAGCCATTTTGCAACCAGATTAAAATGCTACTCTGCGCTTAATGCTAACCTTGAATGTGGATGTGTGATGGTCTATGTTACATGTGTGATGGTCTATGTTACATGTGTGATGGTCTATGTTACATGTGTGATGGTCTATGTTACATGTGTGATGGTCTATGTTACATGTGTGATGGTCTATGTTACATGTGTGATGGTCTATGTTACATGACTACCCTTTGGACATTTTCTTATCATGGAAATGTAGGTATCTGTACACTATGTGCTGCATCTTAATACATTTGTATGCCCCACTATAAATGTAGTTGGGGCATAGTGTTACCCATGCATATCGATACATTTGTATGCCCCACTATAAATGTAGTTGGGGCATAGTGTTACCCATGCATATCGATACATTTGTATGCCCCACTATAAATGTAGTTGGGGCATAGTGTTACCCATGCATATCGATACATTTGTATGCCCCACTATAAATGTAGTTGGGGCATAGTGTTACCCATGCATATCGATACATTTGTATGCCCCACTATAAATGTAGTTGGGGCATAGTGTTACCCATGCATATCGATACATTTGTATGCCCCACTATAAATGTAGTTGGGGCATAGTGTTACCCATGCATATCGATACATTTATCCATCTGGTTTAGTTTTATGTTAAGATCAGCTTCTCAGGCACTGTGGTGGGGCATGCTTGTTTCATGAATATATTTCTTGTTTAATCTAGATGTAAATGTAGTTCTTATTCTCCAAGCAGAGGAGGGATATAGGGCTGGCATGATTACTCAAATAATTGATTAATTTATGTTAAACTGATTATTGATACAAAAGTTAGGTAATTAGTGTTCTAGGAATACATTTACCTGCCATGAAAATCACTCTTTTACATTAAATTTTTGAACTACAGTTTGCTTAATCCCAATTACGGAAGATTGATGTGACAAAAGTAACTGATAACTGTGTATGGGCTTGACCAAAGAGAGCAGAGATTCTATTAAGTTCTGACCCTTCACTTCCTTTCCTCTATCTCATTCACTTATGGCATGTCATATCATTGTGGATATGTACAATAATATTTGAAAAATTGTCTACAGCACATAATATGTTCATAAAATGAAGTGCACTAGTTGGGTCTATTTCAGAAAAATACTAGTTAAGCTTTCTTGTGGTTGTGAGGACTTGTCTGTTTGATTCTACTATAGGTGAACAAAGATGGTGACTGTGTGTCATTGTCTTTCATCAAATTCAGTAATACAGTATCATAATGAAAAAAAAAATAATCGAAAGAATTTGTATGGAAAAATATAAAGCCAAGCTCATGTGATGTCATGTAGAAGGATTGTGTAGTGCAATGCAGGATGGGGTGGTGTAATGTGTGGGCCAACCAACACAATTACTTCCATGTCCTTTGGATTGTGTAGTGCAATGCAGGATGGGTTGGTGTAATGTGTGGGCCAACCAACACTATTACTTCCATGTCCTTTGGATTGTGTAGTGCAATGCAGGATGGGGTGGTGTAATGTGTGGGCCAACCAACACAATTACTTCCATGTCCTTTGGATTGTGTAGTGCAATGCAGGATGGGGTGGTGTAATGTGTGGGCCAACCAACACAATTACTTCCATGTCCTTTGGATTGTGTAGTGCAATGCAGGATGGGTTGGTGTAATGTGTGGGCCAACCAACACTATTACTTCCATGTCCTTTGGATTGTGTAGTGCAATGCAGGATGGGGTGGTGTAATGTGTGGGCCAACCAACACAATTACTTCCATGTCCTTTGGATTGTGTAGTGCAATGCAGGATGGGGTGGTGTAATGTGTGGGCCAACCAACACAATTACTTCCATGTCCTTTGGATTGTGTAGTGCAATGCAGGATGGGGTGGTGTAATGTGTGGGCCAACCAACACAATTACTTCCATGTCCTTTGGATTGTGTAGTGCAATGCAGGATGGGTTGGTGTAATGTGTGGGCCAACCAACACTATTACTTCCATGTCCTTTGGATTGTGTAGTGCAATGCAGGATGGGGTGGTGTAATGTGTGGGCCAACCAACACAATTACTTCCATGTCCTTTGGATTGTGTAGTGCAATGCAGGATGGGGTGGTGTAATGTGTGGGCCAACCAACACAATTACTTCCATGTCCTTTGGATTGTGTAGTGCAATGCAGGATGGGGTGGTGTAATGTGTGGGCCAACCAACACTATTACTTCCATGTCCTTTGGATTGTGTAGTGCAATGCAGGATGGGGTGGTGTAATGTGTGGGCCAACCAACACAATTACTTCCATGTCCTTTGGATTGTGTAGTGCAATGCAGGATGGGGTGGTGTAATGTGTGGGCCAACCAACACAATTACTTCCATGTCCTTTGGATTGTGTAGTGCAATGCAGGATGGGGTGGTGTAATGTGTGGGCCAACCAACACAATTACTTCCATGTCCTTTGGATTGTGTAGTGCAATGCAGGATGGGGTGGTGTAATGTGTGGGCCAACCAACACAATTACTTCCATGTCCTTTGGATTGTGTAGTGCAATGCAGGATGGGGTGGTGTAATGTGTGGGCCAACCAACACAATTACTTCCATGTCCTTTGGATTGTGTAGTGCAATGCAGGATGGGGTGGTGTAATGTGTGGGCCAACCAACACAATTACTTCCATGTCCTTTGGATTGTGTAGTGCAATGCAGGATGGGGTGGTGTAATGTGTGGGCCAACCAACACAATTACTTCCATGTCCTTTGGATTGTGTAGTGCAATGCAGGATGGGGTGGTGTAATGTGTGGGCCAACCAACACAATTACTTCCATGTCCTTTGGAGTCCTTTATCTTTACTCATTGAAAAATTATTAAAAGTGGTTATTTATCAATATAACGAGACTAATAATCAATACCAATTTTGGATCTGATTAGCCTGTATTGAGGGATATATGTAACAGGAAGAAACAAAGTTCATCCCATGGTAATACATAAAGAGTATCAGCTGCCATTACTGAGGGTTTTCACAAACCTGAGTGTGCACATTTCTAATACTTGGCAATGATTGAGCCAAGTTTGAAAATCCAGGGGACATTTAGTAATAATAATAATAATGAGGACTTAGTACTGCGCTTAATCTATAGAAACTCTAAGCACTATACAATATTAGTTAAACACCATGAAATTACAAAAAAAACCATGCTGAAAATAATTACACTAAGGAAACATTACTAAGTCTTAAGTCTGTTCTTGCAGTTGAATTATAGTGAGTTTTAAGAGCACTCTTGAATGAGTGTCATTGTGTCTAAGTTCAACAGGCAATTCATTCCAGGTAGCTGGGCCCTGGTATGCAAAAGAATGCTGTTCATAGGACTTCATGGGTCACTCTACCAGGCGAAGTGGGCAACTAAGTTGCCGAATAAATGTAAACTTTGCCTTCTTCTATTAGGAAAGCAAAAATGATTTTGCCCTGTCATTTATTTATTTATTTTTTTAATCTGCTCCGAGTGACAGTAGTTTACGGCTATTGAGATGCTCCCTCAACGCAGCCAAATACATGTAGTTGTTAAGCCCCAGGTGAAATGGATTGCACATTGCCTTGGCAGGTGTTCATATCAATTGTATCAACAAAACAAACTCAGTTGATAGTTAGTGTTGTATATAATCCTTGGCTGAGAAAGATGTTGTAAGATAGGTAGGTAGATAGATAAATTGGATAGATAGGTGGATGGAATTACCTACCTATCTACCTACAGTTTACATTCACGCATTCATTGCATTCTCCTTTTTAGAGATGTTGAAGAATAACAAAAGTGCATTGATTGACTGAATGGGCAACATAATTTATAGGTTTATTGCAAGGCCAACTCTCAATTATGAGCTTGAAACAATATGAGAATTCCCGTCATTGAGACTATAATTTTAAGCAATGAAATACATAGAGTTGATTTGGGGACTATATAGAAAGATTTGAATAGATGACATACATGTATAAATGTTTACTTCTGAACATGAAGTGGATGGTGTAGATGGCTTCTAAAATTTATCTACAGAAAGTTTACATTTTTAAAAATTCATTTTCATCTTTAAAAAAATGCGAAGATTAAACAGCCATTTGCTGAACATGTTTACATCTTCTTTCAGTGTTGACTCTGAACTTAGCACATGTTTATATCTTCTTTCAGTGTTGACTCTGAACTTAGAACATGTTTATATCTTCTTTCAGTGTTGACTCTGAACTTAGAACATGTTTATATCTTCTTTCAGTGTTATCTCTGAACTTAGAACATGTTTATATCTTCTTTCAGTGTTGACTCTGAACTTAGCACATGTTTATATCTTCTTTCAGTGTTGACTCTGAACTTAGAACATGTTTATATATTCTTTCAGTGTTGACTCTGAACTTAGCACATTTTTTCTTTTTCAAGACCATTTTCAGTTACCAGTGTGTATAAACTTATGATTGATCTATACTCATGGCAGTACATTTGCCCACTGTCTGTACCAGTGTCACATAATATGTATTTGAGGACACTCAGCTTGCACTTTAAACAGACAGGTTTGATTGGTCAGTGGTCCACTGGGATCATTCACTGATATATTTGATTTACATTTGGCATTGTCTCAATTTTTATGCGCAATTCCATATTTCAGAGAACAAATATCAAATTATGGGGACAATGCTAGAATTGTACAGCACAGCTCCATTACTGACTTGGAAAATTGTTATGTGGTAGTTACATTTTTTAAAGTTAGAACGTACTAACATACCGTATATACTCGCATATAAGCTGGGTCCAAATGCAAACAACATAGACCCTGATGTGCTGTTGCATAATGCGCAGGCAGATCAGAGTTTATGTTGTTTGTTCTGCTGATTAGTCCTCACAAACTGCATAGACCCAGATCTGCCAGCACATTATGCAACGGCAGATCTGGGTCAATGCAGTTTGCAGTTGGTATCGGCTTATACTTGAGTACTATACATACATGTACGATGTATGTACATACATACTGTCAGTTGGGTATGCTATGATAGATAGGAGCAGATTTAAATGTTTATATCAAAGATTTCGTATGAAAGACATCTTTAATCTCTTCCAGGTGGAAAAGTAAATGCTGTTATCGTCAAAGGATGTGAGAGCAGCGATGTCTGTAAACTGCAGAGAGGAACCAATGTCTCAATTGAAGTGGATTTCACATCATGTACTTATGACAATTTTTATCCTATATGAAATATGGTTGACAGTGTAAACTACAATGAAGTACTGTTGCTGCAAAGCAAGATGTTTTTGTTTTTTAAATCGTGTTAAGTTGTTCACATTATGTTTTCCATTTCTTAGCTGCTGAATACAGTGAGAAACAGTACATCATGCATGGAATGTAAGCCTGCTTGTATGGCATCTCTTATGTTGATAACATTTACATATCACGAGGCAGTTTCGTTTGATTGGCCATGGGGTAAAGTTTTGATTGTAGAGACCGTCGTATTTGATCTCCATCTATACCCCTCGTTATTTGCAGTGATGTCAAGAGTCCATGATCAGTGGCGTACTAAGGGTAAATGGTGCCCGGGGCAACGATGATGGTCCAAAGGGCCAGAATACGAGGCCTGAATTTTTATCAGTTGATTTGGCGACCCAAGACCTCTGGCTCCCAGGAAAACCATCCTGTCTGCACCCTCCCCCCCCCCCTGTTAGTACACTACAGTCCATGATTTCATTTTGTTGCAGAAGGGGATGATTCTAGTTCAGAAACACATTTGTGATAGCTGGGTTCAAGATTACATTTTTGCATACAATGTGCATGAGCAGCTGCCCATTTTCTTCTAATTCTGTTTTTCTTTTATAATTGTTTTAGGAAGTTTTAAGAGTGACTGATTTTGTGGGAAATCGGATCATTCATGATCTTGTTTTCCTTTCATTAAAGTAATATTTGGGATACACTTGTCACCATCTTATGAATGAAATGTCTCTGATTTTGTTCAGTATATGTTCTTGGTAGGGTTGAAAATCATGAGTTTAAGGGATCTTCACACATTACATAAATGGTATATGGTGTTACTCTAAAGGGGAGATAATCATAAAAGGATCAGCTTTACAAAGCTAGTCTTGTTACAGATTTATTTTCTTTCTCCATTCTCAGATAAGTTTGAAAATGTATACATGTTGATGGCTATGGAGTTATATTTTGATAACAGACTATTTCAGAGGTGAGATGGTCTAACCTCGACCTCTACCATAATCAAAAAATGTTTAATGCTACCTTAATGAGGATGTACATACTGTTCAGGCGTACTTCTTTGGTATTCACTCTCATACTTAAAATTAATTGGTATTCAAAATTTCCTGTATGAAAAGTATTGTTAAAATGAGTGGCTTCAGAGGTGAGATGGTCTATCCTTCATCCTGACTAGTCAAAATCTCTTTGAAGCTACCTTAACATCAATTACTGATCAGTTGTTTATAAAGATTACAGTAGGTGAAAAATGCAAAAATGTATGATAAACATGGGTATAGTTTGAAATAATGAATTTTTTTGATTTGTAGCTGACCTGGCTGGTAGGCCAAGTGAGCTTATGGTATGGTTCTTTGTCCAGCATGCATCATCCAGCATCCATCAAGAATTGCTATTTTCAACTTCTTCTAGAAATGTACCAGACCAATTTCAACCAGATTTGTTACAGAGCATCCTGGCATATATGCCTTTCAAGTTATTACAAATGACATCAATTCGCCATCAAATATGACTATTACAAACATTTAAAAACCTTTAAATAACTTCTTCTCAGAAACTGATGAACAGATTTTGATCAAATTTGATTGAAAGCAGTTTAGCATGAAGATTTCTCAAGCTGTACAAATTATGCCAGTCTGCAGTCAAATATGCTACAAAAGAATAGAAAATCCTATCTGTCATCTGTCAACAGTTGCTATTTTCCATTTCTCAAAAACTTCTTGACCAATTTCAACAAGATTGGCACATAGCATCTTGGCATAAAAGCCTTTCAAGTTTGTACAAATAGCTGCAATTACTAAATGTAGAAAAACTTTTAAATGACTTCTCCAAAACTGCCAAACAGAATCATATTAGACAGAAAGCATCCTGGCATGAAGACCTTATATATTTGTTCAAAAAATGCCAGCCTGTGATTAGATACGACCACCATTACTAAAAACAGAAAAACTTTTCAATGACTTTTTCAAGACTGTTGAAAATTTGTAAACCCAACTCAACAGAAAGCATCCTGGCATGATGACTTTTCAAGTTTTTGCAAATGTTACCAATCTGCCATCAAATATAGTCACTATTACTAAAAATAGAAAAAGCATTTAAACGACTTCTCCAAAACAGCAGAACAGGATTTGACCAAGCTTGACAGAAAGCATCATGGCATAAAGGCCTTTAAAATTGTAGAAAATCATTCATATCTGCCATCAAATGTAGCTACTGTAACCAAAATTAGACAAACCTGTAAATGATTTTTTCTCCAACACTACTGAATAGAATTTGACCAAACATGACAGAAAGCATCCTGGCATGAAGACTTTCCAGGTTTATACACGTGATGCTAATCTGCCATCAGATATGTCCAATGTCACTAAGAATAGAAAAACCTTGACACAACTTCTCTAAAACCACTGAAGAGAATTTGACCAAACTTGACATTTATGCATTCTGGCATGAAGACTTGTCACTTTAATACCAATGATATATTACCTGCTACTATTGCAGTACTTTCCATTTCTGGGACTCATAGTCCCCATTCAAATCTAATTATTCCCTCCTCCAATTAGTATTGGATGGCCAGAATTGAAAAGAACATGATCACAGTCTGACTCGTTAGTCACAGCCAACATATGGAATACCATTCTCCTTTTTCCTTGGATGATGTACACATTGCACATGTGCTATATTGTTCATCAAAATGTGCCTTCATTTTTGGTTTAAAACATATATTTTTGGCATTTCACCTACTTTTTTTGTATCAATTGAGTGTCTTCCCAGTCCTTGCTTTATTTGAATTTTATCTGTGTTCTTTTTGTAATTTTTAGTTTTTTGTGCCTTGCTTAGCAAGCAGTGCTTCATTATATTGTATTCTCCTTAAGAGCGAGTTGCACCTCCTGCTTGGGGATGAAATGCGCCCTCTCAGGGTTTTTGTCCCAGTGAATGAGATTAGCAAATTGTGTCTTCATGAGAAGGAAGAGCAGTGATCTCTTTAAGATAAATCTGATGCGGGTTTATCCGCTCTGGTGACCGGGCACCAGTCATCCACTGGTCACAGGACTTTGAACACTGTTCATTGGTCACCTGGGTTTATTATTGGTCTTGGGGCAGGGATCATGCTGGCCTCAAATGAGTTCTTGGAAGAACTGGTGGTGATGGTCCCTTCCCCTTCACTGGAGTCCCCAGTTCCTTCCGACCTGTTGGGCCAGTTGCTGGTGGAAAAAGGAAGTTTGGGCATTCGATAAAGTGATGAAGGAAGTTTACCACCTCCCTTTCCCATACTGGTGTTCTAAGCCTTCTAGCACTGAGGACAAAAAGATTCTCTCCAGTCTAGAGAGGCTGTCTGGTGCAGTATCTCATCCAGACCTTCTGTTGCTCCTGCATGCCGCAATTGTCCGGGAGCTTACACAGAAGTTTTCCAGGGGACAGGATCCAGTCAGCAGAATGGGTGGTCTGTTCCCTCTTCTACACTTTGACTGCTGGTTTTTGCCTCCAGCTATCAAGTTCATTCACTGGCTTGGTGTCACAAGTGAGGATATTGGATGGGGGCCTGGGTTTGTCTTTTGGTTACAACCTTGGAGGCCTGGGGGCTTGAGGCCCATACTCATGCCTCACAAGCAGATCTGTTTTCCATGGCGTCCTTAAGCCTCTTGAAGGAGGAGCCATTGTCTCCAGCAGTGCTTCAGCCATTGCTGGAGGCTGTAGCAAAGACGTTACATCATGCACTCTCCTTATCAATGGCGCTGTCTGTGAAGCTTCTTCACCCTTCACAGGGATTCTGCTTTGGAAATGTCAGAGGTCTTGCTGGACAACTTTAAGAACCTTTGAATGTCTGCACCTCTTGAGATTGAGGTGCTCTTCGGTCTCATCGCCTTCATGGCATCACAGGATTTGAGGGACCAACAACACAGGTCCCTGGCAGCAGCCCCTGGACCTTCGAAACAGGCCAAGAATCATGCCCGCCCTGACCACCCTATGGTGCCTTCACCCAAGTTTTTCAGCCTCAACAGTCTCACAAGGAGCCTCAGTTCAAAGCTCCCATTGGCCCATCATTTGCTAGACGAGGTGGGGTCAGAAATGCCAAGGGAGAAAGTCTTTGGACTCGTTCCCATTCCTCAAGGATGGAGGCATCAGCCCAAGGGAGTTGTGTCCTCTCCAGTATTGTTTTTCCTCTTTACAGTGTCCCAGTGGAAGCTTGACTTGCTCTTTTTTCAGGGATTTGGTTGGGCATCACAGACAATGTGTGGGTCCATTCCACCTTAAATGATGGCTACAGACTTCATTTCTGGAAACATCCTCCCGTATCACAGCCCCCCATCTTCTTTCACCAATCCAAACTCAATTAAGGGACGAAGTACACGCCTTTCTGCAGAAAGGTGCAGTTGAGAGGGTGGAAAACCAGACTCTGACTTTCTATTCCTGGATATTTCTAGTGTTGAGAAAAGGTGGAAGGTTTTGGCTCTTAATCAACCCTTGTGCCTTAAACAGATTTCTTCAGGAAGAACACTTTATGATGGAGACTACTGCCTGTGACTAGGTGGTCTTCATTGATCTTCAGGATGTGTACCTTTGAATCCTCCTCTTCCCTCCACACATAAAGTATCTCCGGTTTTGTCTCTACCAGGAGGTATTTAAATGTTGAACTCATTTGTTCTGCCTTGACTCTGCCCACAGAACTTTTACCACGGTGATGGGGGTAGTTGCAGCCCACCTGAGTCATGATGGATCTCCATCCTGCAGTGTTTTGATGACACTGTTCTGTTCTGAAAGACCTCCTCCTCTGATCTGAAAGACCTGTCCCTCTGTTGGATGATGGTGACCTGTCTTGGTCTTACCCCAACCTAGAGAAGTCAGATCTAATCTCTTCTTAGGATTTCACATATGTGGGGGTGATTTTCCTCACCAGCCTGTGGAGAGCTCATGTTCATCTGGACAGGATTGTCCAAATCCTGTTCTTCATAATGGCTCTTCTGGCCAAGATCTCATTGTCAGCTTGCCTTTACCTCTCTTTCCTGGAGATTCTGAACTCTGCAGACTTTGTTCCCCAAGGGAGACTACTTGCACCCTCTCGTTTCCGCTTCTAGCAAACTGGATACTGCACAAGGACTTTCAATCACCTCGATCACCCTGGGATCCAATTTTCACCACCACCTGGTTTATGACTGGAGTTCCAATTCCCCTCCCCCCCTTAAAAAAAGAACCCTCCCCCCTTTAAAAAAAAGAACCAATGCATCAGATTCAGGATAGGGTGCTCACCTGGAGCCAGAAAGTGTCATTCTTCAGGGATTTTGGTCCTGGGAAGAAGTGACCCTATGTATAAACAACTTGAAAATGTGGGTTGTGATTCTAGCCTTACAGGGGTGAGTCAACCTCGTAAAGCGTCATTCATTGCGCTATGGTCGCCTCAGACAACAAGTCAGTAGTAGTGTACCTGTGGCATCAGGGAGGTACACATTCTCCTTTTCGTTGCATGGAAGTCTGGAACCTTCTCCAGTGGGCAGCCTTGGAGAAGATCACTCTATGAGTCCACCATATTCCAGGCAGGAGGAATATCCTGGTGGACAGTCTGTCCAGAGGGGATTGGGGCAATCCTCATGGAATGGTTTGCTATGAGACTGAACAACAAACTTCCCATTTATATCTCTCCAGTACCAGATCATAGGGCCTGGGCAGTGGATGTTTTCAGTCTAAAGTGGTATTATCTGTATGCATATGCCCTCCCACCTTTCAAAATAATTCAGCAGGTGCTCCACCAAATGGAGACAGAGATGCTCAAGGTTAGTGGTCTCATTCCAAAGGGAATATCTAAGTGGGTGGGGAGTGAGTCACACCCTCCCATGAGGAAGGAGCAGCACCCTCCCCAATCCTGTAGGGTAGAGAGCGAGTTGCACCCTCCCGAAAGGGAGGAGCAGCACCCTCTATACTCTGCTAGGACAGAGTGTGAGTTGCGGCCTTCTGTGAGGGAGGAGCAGAACCCTCTTTCATCACATAGGGCAGAGAGTGAGTCATGCCCCACCACGAGGGAGGAGCAGCACCCTTTACTGCCCTACAGTTTGGTGTCGGCGGAAAGTGAGTCACACCTACCCATGAGGGGAGAGCAACACCCTTTCAGTCCCTGTGGCCTGTTGTCGGTGACAGGATCATGCCACCCGAAAAGGCTGGGCCTCGATCTAAGTCTGTCAGATCTGGGAGAGGATCTTTGTACAGATCAGAGTCGCCTGACTGGTCATTGACCAGTGATAGGGTACCAGGCACCAGACACTGATCACCGGGTATCTGGCACCGGGCAAGGTTCACCGGTCATCGGGCTACGAGTACCGGTTATTACTGGTCATTCAAGTCTCATCGGTATGGGGAGAGGCACAGGGTCGAGACCCCCCTCTCTCTCCAGACTACCATTCCATCCCCCTTGGGATTTGGATTCATTGTACTGACGTAGGACTAGGGAAGGGGATTGGATCGGCATCCCAACCTTCCCTGTGATTCCTTTAAACCCTTATGGGATGTGGGGCCTACCACTGCATGGCAGTGATTGGATGTTTCCCTGTATACAGCCATGGTCTTCAGGGCCTTGGCCCCATAGCAGAGAGATAGATGATGCAGTCCATAGAAGTAGGGAAGGGGACTGACCATCCCCCAATCGCCCCAGGAGTCACTCTCACACTTATGCCACGTCTGCCACTAAGGACAGTCCCCTGGTTCCGCATGAGGAGTCATGGGTTGATATCAATCTTACTCCCAAGTCTCCCCAACCGAAATAACAAAGATAATCTGGGTCACATAGTCCTGCTGCCCAGGTTCGAGTGTAGGATGAGGATGTCCTTTTTGTCCTCGTGGAATCTCGCAAGTGTGATACAGAACAGAGGTGACACCCCCTTCCTACGGGTCTCCCGAACCGTCGGTTAAGGTGGCAGAAGAGGAAGAGATCTGGTCGTTTGACAAAGCGGTTAGTGAGGTTTACCATCTATTGCCCAATGATCTGTGTCCCAAGCCCTCAGGCTCTGAGGACACTAAGATTCTCTTCAGCTTGGAGAAACTCTCTGGATCTGCCTCTTGACCAGATCTCTTGTTGCTTCCTCACTCAGCTACGGCAAAAGGAGCTGTCCCAGAGGTTTTGTAAGGGCCAGGAGTTCCTAGACAACGTAGAGGGTGGTCGGTGCCCTCCTTCTATGTTGAGACCCTTGGTCTCTTCTGCTAGTTATCAGGTTCATGCCCCTTCCTGGCCCCTTAAACCTCCCGCTTTAGATGCTGCAGCGACACAAGTGGGTATTTCCACCGGGACTTGGGCTCGACTTCCAGTTAAAACACTGGATGCCTGAGAGCAAAAGGCTAGGTCACTAGTAACCATAGCTTCACATGCTGATCTCTTTTCAGCAGCAAGCTACCGTATATACTCGATTATAAGTTGACTCGACTATAAGTCAACCCCCCTTTTCATGGCTGCAAAAAGCCAATTCAGCTATGACCCTCCTATAAGTCGAGGTGTTTTTTGCAAATTAAATCCGTCTGCAAGCGGTGACATGTCATCACTGAGTCAGAGCTGCACTTAGGAAAAATAAACGGGCCAAACTGGATAGATAGATAGACATATAGATAGATAGGACAAATAAAAACAAAAACCAATGTAGAATAAATACAATTGTATTATTGAGCTGAATATGTACAAATAAATTTACAACTTACATTTTGTCCATCTTCGTGTAATAAAATCCATATAGCTTAACATTTTTAATCCATTTATATGATAAATCCATGAATTGGATTATAGGTCACATACAGGTATAAAATTGGTATCCTATAAATGTCACTGTCTAATGTCCTCTGGTTCAAAGCCCAAGAATTCATCCTCATCATCAGAGTTACCAAATAAAGTTCTAAATTCCTCCAATGTCATCCCGTCATCGTAAACATCGTCCAACTCCGAATCTATTTATATGATAAATCCATGAATTCAATTATAGGTCACATACCAGTATAAAAATAGAAGTTCAGAATGATCCGATTCACAATATTCCATAATATATTAATTCCACACGTCGTGCAAATAAACAATGAAAGTTAAGTCCAGTTTTTTTGTGATTCACGGTATCCTATAAATGTCACTATCCAATGTCATCTGGTACAAAGTCCAAGAATTAATCCTCATTGTCTGTTAAAGTTCTGAAATCCTACATCGTCGTCTAGTCATCGTAAATCTCGTCCGACTCCAGTTTTCGGCTTTACTGTCATATGCGGGTGCTTATGCAAAGACTGAGCTTGGGCTCTGTGAGTAACACTTTGATCATAAAGTCAGAAATCTATTAAAGGCTGCAACTGAACACATGTCAATTGTGCGGCAAGATCACAGGGAGTTCAAAAAGCCTCCCTCTGTTACTTGGCACTGAACTCGTGGCTTGGTCAAAGGGTTGTCACATGGGAAAACAAAGAGTGTGGTGTGTTTACAAGCAAAGGGATTAAGGTCAAAGTATATGCACAGGAAGTTGTAGAACTCTACTTGGCACTGAGCAAGTATAGATTGGCCGCTCGATCAAAAGGATTGTCAACTTGAAAACAAAGTGAGTCCCTTTACAAGCCAAAGGCTTATTGGCCCACATGCACTGGCAGATAACTTGGGAAATATCACTTGGGAATTAAATCTGACTTGTGGAAAAGGAAAATACAAATTAAATCAAAACTTTTATTGCATCAAGCACGGTCTTTATACAGCAAAACACAAATATTAATACAAATACAGGTTGTTAGGACTTGCACGAAAATGGAGGCAATATACTTACTAGTAAACACCCACGGTAAACATTGACGGACACTTCATTTTGCGGTAGGTAGTATTTAATTTACCGGTAATATTTTCAAATTAATAAAATCCAAATAACTGTAGATACATGTATTGTGTAATGAATACCGTCATGAAACGGATAAACACAGTGCATACCATATATGCATTACTGCATAGGAATAGTGGCATGAAAACGTAAAAATATATGAATTGACAGTATTTTTATGTACTGCATACATCTAGAGTTTCCAACATTACCCCAAGATTTTTATATTTTTTTAATGTCACACTTATAAGACGACCCCTACTCTGTATGAGTCAAATTCTAAGTAAAAAATGTCGACTTATAAGCGAGTATATACGGTACTTAGGGAGGAATCTCTGTCACCACTTGCTTGTCATTGTTTGTTGGAAGCAGTGGCAAAAACATCAAGGCATGCGTTATCCTTGTCCATGGATTTATCGGTGGAGCTTCTTCACCTTGAGGGATGTTGCTTTGGACACATTCAAGGTATTACTGGAGCACAGTAAGTACCTTTTGAGGGCTGCTCCCCTGGAGGCAGAGACTCTTTTTGGAGGGCTCATTCCCTCTGGCTTCTCAAGATTTGAGAGACCAGCAACATCGCTCTCTTGCATCTACGTCTAGCCTGACGAAACCAGCCAGGAAGCGAAGTCATCCTGAACAGCCACAGGACCTTTCACTCCAATTTTTTAAAGCCATGCAGCCCCAGTCTAAGCAACAACCACAGTTCAGACCTCCCCTTTATCAGTCAGGGTCTAGAAGGACACGCCACAGAGACCAAGGGAAAAGGTTTATGAGCCCTTTCCCCTTTTCTAAGGAAAAGGGATGTTGGCCCTAGGGACTCGATCCCTCTCCTGCAGAGCATCCCTCTTCTGTGAGTTCCCGTAGGTGCCAGACTAAACCTTTTTTCAGAGGCTTGGTCCTGCATCACAGTTGAAGGCTGGGTCCTCTAGTAAGACCACCATGTTCTTCCACCAGTCGAATCAGGTGTGGTTAAAGGAAGAGGTACACTCCCTTCTCCAGAACGGTGCAGTGGAGAGGGCGTTCAACAAGCATTCTCCAGCTTTCTACTCCCGGATTTTCCTGGTACCCAAGAAAAGGGGAAAAGTTTCGTCTAATTATCGATCTTTCCTTGCTAAACAGATTTCTGCAGGAGAAACCCTTCAAGATTGAACCAGCAACTTCAGTCAAGAATGCCATAAGCCCGGCCACTGGGCGATCTCCATCGATCTTCAGGATGCATATCTTCACATCCCTATCTTTCCTCCTCACAGGAAGTACCTCCGATTTTGCTTGGACAGAGAGGTCTTCCAATGTCGAGCTCTGCCATTTGGTCTAGCCTCTGCACCCAGAGCATTTACCAGGGTCATGGGATTAGTTGCAGCTCACTTAAGGTCACTGGGTATCCCAATCCGCCAATATTTTGATAATTGGTTGATCCACAATGGCTGGCTCAAGTTCCTCTGATTTGACCTGTCACACTGTTGGTCTGTAGTGACCAGACTGGGTCTCTTACCCAACCTAGAGAAGTCAGAGCTTTCTCCATCTCAAGATTTTGTCTATGTGGGGATGAATTTCCTTACAAACAGGGGATTAGTCCGTGTCCCTCTGGGCAGAGTAGACAAGATCCTGTCCATGTAGGAGACGCTGATAGCCAAGACCACGTTGTTGGTTCGTCTTTTTCTTTCTCTGCTGGGGACCTTGAACTCCGCAGTGGACCTGGTCCCCCTAAGCAGACTACACTTGCATTCTCTCCAGTTTCTCCTTCTGGCAAACTGGAAACCGCACAGGGACCCTCTGAGGGTTTGGATTTCTCTAGGTCAGGTCTTCCATAATCATTTGTCTTGGTGGATCAATTGGGACAGGTTTCTTGCCGGAGTCCATATACACGCCCCAGATCCCCACTTCTATCAGTTCGCAGACGCTTCGGATTCAGGGTGTGGTGCTCACCTGGAGTCAGAAGGTCTGATTCTTCAGGGTTCGTGGTCCCGAGAAGAATCTACCCTCCACATAAACAATTTGGAAATGAGGGCAGTGTTCTTAGCCCTTCAGGGGTGTGTCAACAACATAAGGGGTCGCTGCATGATGGTCTCCGATGACAACAAGTCGGTGGTGGCTTACCTCAAAAGTCGAGGAGGCACGCATGTCCCTTCACTCTGCATGGAGGTTTGGAACCTCCTTCATTGGGCAACCTTGGAAGGGATTACCCTTCAAGTTCGCCACATTCCTGGCAAAAAGAATATGTTGGCAGACAGTCTGTCCAGGAAAGGACAGATAGTCATCATGGAATGGTCTCAGCACCAATCCATAGCAGATTCCCTGTTCAGACTTTGGGGGACACCCTTGGTGGACTTGTTTGCCACAAGGCTAAACTACAAGCTCCCCTTTTACATCTCCCCAGTCCCCGATCAGAGAGCCAGAGTGGATGCTTTCAGCCTGAATTGGGATCGTCTGTTCACCTACACCTTCCCACTGTTCAGGAAGAGTCCACAAGTACTTCACAAAGTTAGGAACTCCACTGCTCAACTTGTGTTGATAGTCCTTCTGTGGTCCCAACTATTGTGGTTCACCGATCTTTTTGACCTGCTGGTAGACCAGCCCAGGATGTTACCCCAGAGGAGGGACCTTATGTCGCAGCACAGGGGTTCTCTTCTGCTCAACAGCCCACAGATTCTCCACCTTCAAGCTTGGCTCATCTCAAACAATCTCTCTGCCAGGGGAAGTTTTTGAGCAAAATCACCAAGTGCATCGTTCAATCCAGGAGGCAAAATACATCTAAGGTCTACGATGCTAAGTGGAGAATCTTTTATGATTGGTGCAGTAGGAAATGTATCAATCCTAGCTGTCCCTCTGAGCGCAGTGGCTGATTTTCTTCTCTTCCTGTTTGAAGAGAGACAATGCTTGGTTTCTACTATCAAGGGCTATAGGGCAGCCCTATCTAACACTCAGATTTTCCATGGGCCCAGCCATTGGTGCGGACTCTCACTTAGCAGACCTGATCAGGTAATTCAAACTGCAAAGGCCAGTGTCTAGCTCTCTGATGCCTTGGTGGAATCTCTGATGTGTCTTGTGGTCTCTTAATAAATCCCCTAATAAATCCCCCTAAGAACCTTTAAGTCGTGCTTATTTTGAGAACCTTACTCTCAAGACTGTTTCTTGCTCTCCTTAGCGTCCATGAGACGGAGGAGCAAGCTTCATGCAAGGCTGTTTGAGATTCAGTGGGAATTATTAGTCAGTTTCTCTCCTCTGCCAACCAGTTTTTTTTAGCAAAAATCCAGCTTCCGTTGGTCTCTTCACTTCCAATTGAGATCCCCAGTCTCTGTCGTACCTGTGCTGGGGATGATCAGGATAGACTTTTATGTCCAGTTAGAGCTTTTTGTTTTTATTTAGCAGCTTCTAAAGGGAGAAGGAAGGGTAGGAAGCATCTTTTCCTCCCCCTGAAGGGTTTAGCTGATATTTTAGCTTCTACTGTTTCGAGGTGGATTATGAAAACTATCAAGAGAGCTTACCAGTCCCTTACCGAGAGTGATCTTTCTTTCATGAAAATTAAAGCTTATGAGGTTCAATCCATTGCTACCTAATGGGCCTATTTAACTCATTTGTCTCTGGAGGATGTGATGAAAGCCACGTTTTTGGCGATCTCACATGACCTTCTCCTTTTACCTTCACTCGTTGGCTCACCAAAGCAAAGGCATATTTTCTTTGGGTCCACTAGTTGTAGCTCAAAAAGTGGCCCATGCGGATACCATCCGGCAGTAGTCAACACTTCTACAGTGTGGGTGAGTAATTTCTTGTTATTTTCCTTTAAGCAGTTTCGAGATCATCAGCTTCCCGCCAAACTGGCAAATTCAGCTACCCAATAGCAACAGAGTAAGCTATTACTGATATTAAAATGTAGTGTTTTTTTTTTGGGGGGGGGGGTAAAACTAATCTTAATTATGTAATACTTACCTGTTGCTATTGCCAGATTCCCTCCTCCCTCCCCACACTGATGTCCCACTAGTAAGGCTACATCCTGAAAAAGAATGATTAATTGTGGGTTACACATGTGCATACTGTGGGGGTTCACGCAGGGAGTTCTATTCACTAGAACTTTCTAGTCAACCCTATGGGAGGATGAATTCTCATCATACAGTATCTATCATGGAAATAGATTAGCTATACAATAGCAACAGGTAAGTATTACATAATTAAAATTAGTTTTACCCCCCAAAAAACTACATTTTACAGTAGTGAGTAATCATACAATAAAGGTAAGTACAATAGCTTTCTATACCAGATTTGTCGAGGCCATCAGACTCCCTCCTAACAGGTAAATTCAGCAGTGCAGTAGTAGCAGGTATTGTATTACTGCTTTTAAAATGTAGGTTTTTTTTGGGGGGGGGGGGGGGTAAAACTAATTTTAATTATGTAATACTTACCAGCTACTAGTGTGAAGATCCCCTCCTCCCACCGTACTCTGATGTCCTGCACTCTAGTCCAGGTCAAAAGAGGATGGTATTCCATATGTTGGCTGTGACTAAGGAGTCAGACTAGGATCATGTTCTTCTCAATTCTGGCCCACCAATACTAATTGGAGGAGGGACTAATTAGCTTGGACTGGGGACTATGAGTCCCAGAAAAGGAAAGCAGTGCAATAGTAACAGGTAAGTATTACATGATTAAAATTAGTTTTACCCCCTAAAAACTACATGTTTATGCAATGCTGCCAATCTGCCGTCAGATATGGCTACTGTTACAAAAAGTATATAAATATTCAATAACTTGTTCTAAATAACTGCTGAACAGAATTTATCCAAATTTGACAGAAAGTTTCCTAGCATTCGTGCCATCCAGATTTTTGCGATAGATGCCATTCTGCATTCAAATATGGCTGCCTTCACTAAAAGCATAAAAGCATTTGCACAACTTTATTTACAAAAAATACTGAACAGAATTTGACTAACTTTAACACAAAGCATCCTGGCATAGATGCCATTCAATATTGGAGAAATTATGCTGATGTGCAATCAAATATAGATGAAGATACAAAACCAGAGAAACCTTTAAACATTTGTTTACATAACATAAAGAATCAAGAGTACTGGAGAATTTCCAACAGAAAGCATCTTACTGACCCAGATTTCTTTGCCAACTGCTCTTGCATTTGGCTGTTTGGCATATGTGAGTCAGGTGAGCAATCTCAGGCTGACTTGAGTCTCTTGTTTGAATTTATGACGTTTTTAAATGTTTTTTAAATTCTCTCTTTCTTTAAATCAGTGTTTGTCATTGAGCTTGGTACACAAGCTTACTGGGTATGTGAAATTTTCATAGTGGTTGATGTATCATAAAATCTGTTAGTTTAAATTATAGAACTATCTTTTTTACTTTAAAAAATTATTCTCTGCATATTGCGCACAAGTTTAACATATAATATGGATGATCTCTTGTGATGGAAGGTAGGGAAAGTAATCAAGTTAATGTTAGGGGCACTATCTGTCATGGTTACAAAAATTAAGTTACAGATTTTGATTGTTTATTTCTTGTTTCAGTTGAAGATTCAGACAAAGCAACATCTGTGGTTCATGGTATAATTGGAGGAATTCCTATTCCCTTTCCCCTGAACAATCCTGATGCTTGTATCGGCTCTAATCTTGTCTGCCCACTGGTCAACGGCAAAAATTACCAATTCATAACAAGTTTGGCAGTTCTGAAAAGTTACCCCCAGGTAAGTTGTATATTGTCATTCTAATTTTGTTGCTGGCAGTTTTAGTAGACATGTAATTTGGGACAAATGAAGATTATCATCATTCATTTGTATATGGTAAGCTGTGTAGTAGTCACAGGTCATGGAATGAAATGCGAATTGCAAAAGAATGCTACTCAAATTAGAAGGTCATGTGATGCAAGACAGCAGTCATGTAATGAAAGATAGATATCCTCCACCAGTGTTCTAGACTGGAAAACAAGATCATACACATATAGGAATGTTAGAATAATAGAATCAAGGAGTTACATTACTGTTAATTGATATGTATACTTGGGATACTATTTTTTTTGGAATTCGTTGTTGCTACAAACCAATAAAGATGCCATGAAACATGATAGTAGGAAATGCTTCCTCATTAGAGACCTCATGAAAAATGATAGTAGGAAATGCTTCCTCATTAGAGACCTCATGAAAAATGATAGTAGGAAATGCTTCCTCATTAGAGACCCCATAAAAAATTAAAGCAGGAAATGCTTCCTCATTAGAGACCCCATAAAAAATTAAAGTAGGAAATGCTTCCTCATTAGAGAGTCCATGAAAAATGATAGTAGGAAATGCTTCCTCATTAGAGGAATATCCACAAAATTAAGTATCAACAAAAATGTAATTTTTTAAAAAATGTGAAAATTGATAAAAGGCTAATAAAATCCTTGATATGCATCAGTGTAGAGTAGGAAATTCCACCTGAGGGTCAGAATTTTGCATCAGACAGTTGGAAAAGCCTCATGTCTAATGCAAAATTCTGATCCCGCGGGTGGAATTATCCTATCCAACACTGATGCATAATGAAGGATTATTTTTCACACGTTTCTAATGAAAATGAAGTTTAAATACGTATCAGCATTCAAAGAACAGTGGTTAAGGCTGCTATGGTAATGGCAATACACAGCTCTACTAAAGATAGCTTGTGTAATAATACCAATGTGAACAGGTGAAAAAAATAATGATATAGTTCTCGATTCAACTTTGGTCCAAAATTTATTTTCCTTTCATAAATAATTATAAGACTATAAATTTTAAAAAAATTAACAAGTATAGTAATGGCTGTTTCAACTCTCAAGTGGACTACAGATGCTGTACATGTTGCTAGGTTGATCAGTGCACAAATCCGATTTTGTGGGACACTAACTTAAACCACTGCACGTTTTACAATATAAATGTGTTGCAATTAATGTATATCTTGATTATTGTGCACAATGCTGGCAGTAGAACATCATGTGATAAAAGCAGTCACATGATGAAAGATAGATATACACCCCTGGTGTTCTGCACTGGAAAACAAGATCATACACATATGTGAGAATAAACAGTATTTGTCTCCTTTGAGACTTGGTTTACATCTTTATCTTGAATTTGTCTCTGTTCCATGACATCATTGACTTGCAAACATGGAAGTAGTTTTGAATTTCACAATGTCATCAGAGTGCATCATACTCTATAATGACATCACCAAACTTTTACAGAGAGATAACCACTGACACAAGAAAAAGTATAGATCACAAATCTATGATCTCTCTGTCACATGGATGAGAAAAATGTTATATTAAGAAGCTACATGATAATGAAACCAGAGGTTCTGTTTCAGTGAGTATAATTCTTTTGTTTTTCAGATAAGATTGATAGTGAAATGGGAGCTACAAGATGGAAACAGCCATGACTTATTTTGTATAGAACTTCCAGCAGAGATAGTTGATTAGATGTCAGTTCATAGATATATGTTCCTTCTATAGACTTTGTCAGTATGAGTCAAAGTTTTGTTTGCCCCCCCCCCTACTTTATTTTTAAAATCAGTAAATCAGTATATACAATTTTCTTTTCCATCTTCTGACAATGTTAAAAATAGTTTTGATGTAATGATTACCACAAATTTTTTTTTTAAAGAGGAAAACAGACGATATGCAGTTTTGTGTACATGTATTGAAATTAAGAGTAAGTCTTGTTGCAGATCAAGATAATTGTCATCTTTTTTATATGTCCACCATAAGGCAGAATGTATTATATTATGACATGTTCCATCCATATGTCTGTTCGTCTATTTCCTAGTTCATTTCTCCATAATAACTCGAGTTTTCCACCATCTGCCACTACCAGACTTTGTAAAAGCTTCCATTTGGGGTAAGGAAACCTGTCTATTTGGGGTCCAAAGGTCGAGGTTACTGACTGAAAGAAGAAAATGGTTTGATTGCAATATCATTAGTTCTGCATCAGTACAGATGTATTTTTCAGATTACTGTATATACAGCTGTTAAATGAATCTCTTAGGCATGAATGTATGAGATTGGCTGGTCCATCTAGAATCAAACCTGTCTGGTTCTCAAATGCTTGTTGTTAAATTTGAAGATGAGAGGGTTCAAAACAACATCTGATGTGCAGTTTTTAATCAGTCAGTGCTCAAAGAAATTTTTTTTGAGACACAGGCTCAGGGCAAGTGACTTTTTAAAAAAATCACTTGCCTTGACCCAATTTCCATTTGCCCCAAAGGTTCAAATTTTGTACTATTATTTTGACACAGCATTGAAACTGCTATACTTTTTAAAAAAAAGAAATATAAAAATACTTTAAATTTACTCTTTTTCTGTGTTTATTTGCCTCTCAAAATAGTGTACTTCAGAAGGTAATAAAATGTGACCTTGTTTTGTACAATTTTGATTTGATCTGATTTCATTAAAAGTAAATTTTTCTCAAGGTCTTGATGATATTAACCAGGACTTATTACCAAAATAGTTAATTACTTTGTCAGTGTCTTTCGTAATGACTGGGTAATCAGAGTTGATGTCCATAAGCATTTGCTGTCTTCTGCTGTAAACAGTTCTCTCGACTTCATACTTTTGATATTGTTCATGAGACTGAACTCTTGTTCACATTATGCTGTAGCTGGTCTCACTACTAACATGATTTCCAACAATTTCACAATTTCATCATATTCATGTGTGGAATTTTTAATAGCAGTGGCATACACCTCTGCTTTTGGGATCTCCAACTGTTTGTCTTCAGCTTCAGGTTGATCTACTGTCTATATATTTCGTCATGATCTGTATGAAAGAGTATTCGGGGGACTTGAAGGGCTTTCTTTCCTGAAAGCTGCTAAACCGTCTAATGTTGCTTGATCGAGGTTGAAAACAAATGAAGTCAGAGAGGCATGGGTCTTTTTTTATTTCAATCAGTAAAATAGTTTCAGGTTTCATAATTAGGTCATGTCATAGTACAGTGAGTTGGTGAATGCATCACAGTTAGTTGCAGTACATGTAAGCAAAAAATCTTCATGAGCATGAGGGACCTACAAATGGAAACCCAACAGGGGGCTGAATATTAATAATCTTTAAAGTACTTCAAAATGAAAATGCCGCATTTCATCGGTGTGCTTGGACTGGGGTTTTGTCGGGCAAATTGGTTAACATTATTTTTTAACCAGCCTGACAGGCAAGTCACTTAAATACAGGAGGGACCAGACTATTCAGTTTTCTTTTAGCACTGCCAGTACTAACTTGATTATACACACATACAATTCCTTTTCAACTTCCTTACTGCCAATGGTTATTCTATTTCTTTTTCTTCTTTTAGAATAGAAGCTGCATGTGTTTTCTGTTTGACAGATTGATGTTATTGATCTGAAACTGAAATGGGTTTGAGTGCCGAGTTTTGTACTGTTGATTGTATCAGAAGCTGTTGTTTTCTATTATGGGTGTACATGCAAGTCAAACATGGCACATAAGAGCATCGTGTATTACACATAGTTATGTGTAAACAGATTTTTTAAATACTTTCTAGTCAGATAATGTGAGTATGTATATATATCTGGGCTTGTGCCAATTTGCAGGTCTTTGAGGACTCGTTTAATCTAAAGATAAAAAAATGAGTGAAATTTGAAAAGCAGTATCAGGTGTAAAAACTATATTCAATTACAACCATTTTATAAATACTTTTTTGCATCATACATAGTAAGAACAATGACAACACATTCTCGTCAGAATTACAGAGTGATATTTTTGTCCATTACATCTGAAAAAAAGAATCTCCAGTTTCTGAAACTCGAGCTGCAATGAAAGTTTTATTTTTCCACAAAAAGCTTTTCCTTAGTACATATATATGTGCACATTTGTATGTACTCTATTTATTTTTATGTATTTTGTAATTTATGTATTTTATTTCTTCCACTGAAAGTTAAGAATGTTGTAAAATATTTTAATGTCATTGGAGTGCCAAGTGTTTTTTCGAATAAATACCTTTTCATGAAGATATGCTTTAATGACTTTTTTATACTTTAAAGACTTAGATGTAACTGGATGGAATAAATAATGCATAGATGAATGTATGTATGATCTCTGCCTTTGCTAAACTTTCAAAATTTGTAAAAGTTTTTAATGTGAAATCTCCAGATAGGTTTATTTTTTATAATTGCTTCCATTATTTTGAGCTTAATACTTAAATATAGACTACCATCCATGGGAAACTACTCATTCCAAATGCCAGCAAATACCTCTGACAAACTCCTTTCCAGTTCACTCGTCAAGTTTTGGTAAAATTTCTATGTTCTACATTTTCAAATGCCCTTCCTGAGTAATTGATTGGACCTATTGAAGTTCCTTATTATTTGTCAAAGAACAGTCCTTATTACCTCCCCTCTATGAAGTAGAAGAGAGCTATTGTACTATCCCCTGAGTTGGTGTCAGGGTCTGCACACATGAAAGTCTATACATATCTACAGCCTTATTACATCTTGACCGACCATTCTTTCACAGATTTTGACCAAATATTTTAAGGATTTACATGTTTTACCTTTATCTTTTATTTCATATACCTTTTGCAAAATACTAACATCTTTACCTTTATATTTTATCTTGTTGTCCGTCATATTTACATGTTTTGGAAGGGTTTGTCTTCCTAAAATTTGTGTGTAATTATTCATTTTGTTCATTTTTCAAAGATTACCTTTAGTATACACCATATAGCCATTATTGTGCTGAAGTGCCGTAAAACGCTACTACATACACACACGATTCTTACTAGGACCTAGTATGCACCATGTAGCCATTATTGTGCTGAAGTGCCGTAAAACGCTACTACATACACACAATTCTTACTAGGACCTAGGCAACAGTTTTAAGCAAGTTTCATAGCACCTGCCCACATGTGAGGGGGCTAACTTTGTACACATATATTATTTGTACAGTGTAACCTGCCAGTGTAGACACCTGTATAGTGGAAACCTGTTCATAATGGATACTTTCGGCAATTTCCAATAAAAGTACTTCTATAAGTGTCCATTATATGGCTGATACCAGTCTAACATAGACAGCAGATTGCTTTTTGTTTTAAAAAAAGTTGCATATAATGGACATAGTGACCTAACATGTGCATAATTCCCTCCATTAGAACTTGCCACTGGTGCTATTGAATTTACATAGATTTGGGAAGCCCAGATTGTTGTGACAACTACACAGTGAGCAATGATTAATTTCCATTAGATCTTGTTACATCATAAGTTTGATTAGCATTGATTTCATAACTGATATGATCTTGCTTCAGTTAGATCAAAAAGAGTACAGTTATGGTGATGTGTACCCAACAGGTAACAAAAATTGCAACTGAATATCTTGTAAAATTAAACGGTTAATGAATGCGTATGGGTGGATAGATCTGGCTAAGATTTTCTATGATGTTTATAGTGTTCAGCTATTTGCAATTAAAAGTTTAAAAGTCATAACGATGTCTGTATTTATTGGGATTATATATAAGATTGCAGCTTTTCTTACTTTTACCACACTCATATGTACATGTATATGTATGTATGTATGTATGTATGTATGTATGTATGTATGTGTGTGTGTGTGTGTGTATATATATATATATATATATATATATATATATATATATATATATATATATATATATATAGAGAGAGAGAGAGAGAGAGAGAGAGAGAGAGAGAGAGAGAGAGAAAGAGAGAGGGAGAGAGATATGGTAATGGCGCAAATATAAAACATTTCCCAACATTTCGAGCTGATCAAGATCTTTGTCAGGGGATGAAACAACTTACATCCACAAAAGAAACAATAAACTCAAAGGACAAGAAAAAACATCAACTATTACCTTGTTTAAATGACAGGGGGAATCTACAAAACAAGAATTAAATAATGGATGAAATAATTGTAAAAGATCCTAAAAATGGGTAAGCTACATGTCTATTTTGTGTTGCTGTCAGATTAATTATATAAATATATCTGTAAGAAATCCATAATACTTCCTTGCTTTTTGAAATTCTTCATATTGTAACACGAACTCGTTAAACAAAATGTAAGTAAACTAATCTTGGTGCATCTGAATGTATAACTAATGCACTGGTTGGGATTAAAAATGTAGAAAAATGATGGACAAAAATAAGGAACTTCATTAGTATAGTAAGACGAGTACATGTATCTAACTTGTATGCCAGTACCCATCGCAGAACTATTGAAAAAGTGTATTTTTTACGGGATCCATCTTCAGGTTCACAACACGTGTAAAAGCTGGAATATGTATAGTTAGGATCATTTCTAGACATGTATATTTTGCTTCAACTGTTCAGTATTTAAAAAAATGATAGAAAATAGAAATAAATTCAAGAGCATACAAAATCTGTACTCAGGTTAAAAAAGAAAAAGAAACAAACAAACAAAAAGCCCCCCTCCCCCAACCCCATCTAAGCTCCATTAATTTGAACTCATGAATTTATGATGGGCTTTTGTCGCCAATAAACTGCATAATAATTGGAGTGTCGTGGATCGCTTAAGGTTTGTGTTACCACTTTTGTCATTACACATGTAATTTGGCCATATGACTCAAATGAGCACAGCAGAAACAATACATTGTGTGTTATTCCAATTGCTAGTAGTACCTAGATTACATTAAAGTACTTGCTATTAGGTAAAATTATTTAATAGACTGCTAATAGAACAAACAATTTATTTTTTATGAGTTTTAGAAGTACCAGACATTTCAATGCTATTTTAAAACAACCCTTATTTATCTACAAGAGAGAACATGCATAAATGTCTTTATACATGTACCATAGTAGTCACAAATGTTACGGGTGGGTAACCTCAACTTTGCAGCTACATGCTTGAGGTGTGAATTCAAAATTAATCTGAATGTTTTGGACTAACGAAAAGATATTTTTTTGTTCTAGTGCCAATTGATTATTTTTACCAAGTACCATAATGTAATCTAGGTACTATTAGCAATTAGAATTAATTTCAAAGTGTAGCTTCTGCTGAGCTCATTTGATGTCACATGTCCAAAATGCATGGTGTAATGACCAAAGTGGGTATATAAACCTTAAGAGCGACGTAGGACACAAATGACAAATAAGAAAAATCTATCACACAATGGTCAATTTAAAGATTTTATTCTAATAACATTTATTAAATATGAAAAAGGTTTATATAGAGTATATAAACTCCTCTGTTATTTTCAGATTTGTTTATACCCAGTACTAACAGGGTCAATCAGCGTAAAGTTGGTCCAGCTCCTGTGGCGGCGTTTTATGCATTTTTTTCTTCTTCACATAAGATAAATTGTAGGTCAATCCTGTACATAGATGGCAGACCTTGATGAGATGTGATTGCTTTAATTACAATACCAATGGACGGCACGTACACAGTAAGAGGAAATTTGAATTGAAAATTACTCTTACAACATTAAGCAGACACTTTTAGAGTACTCTTATAGCAGTAAGCAAAGACTACAGAGTACTCTTACAACTGAAAAGAAGACACTTTAGAGTAATCTTACAACAGTAAGAAGATACCTGATAGTAATCTTACAACAACGAGACACTTTAAAGTACTCTTACAAAAGTAAGACACTAGCGAATACTCTTACAACAATAAACATACATTTTAGAGTACTCTTACAACAGCAAGCAGACACTTTTAGAGTACTCTTGCAGCAGTAAGCATACATTTTAGAGTACTCTTACAAAAATAAGCGGACATTTTAGACTATTACAAAAGTAAGTAGACACTTTAAAGTACTCTTACAACAGTAGACAGACACTTTCGAGTACTCTTACAACAGTAAGCAGACACTTTAGAGTACTCTTGCAACAGTAAGAAGACACTTTTCCTATAGCTCTGCGAGGGATACAGGTGTACAATGCAATAGAAGAGGACATTTTATAATAATTTATTCCATACATACAACACGGGTTTACTGACTTTGTTCTTATGTAAAAATGTTCAATTTTTTTTTATCTAATCAGTGATGTAAAGTGGGAACATAAACCTTAAGTAATTTACACAAAATGTAGGCTCAGTTTTTCCTTTTTAGTTGTCTTCATTTCACCATTATGCCCAGTTTACAATGCATTATTAATAATAATACTGATATATATATATATATATATATATATATATATATATATATATATATATATATATATATATATATATATATATATATATATATATATTGATGAATTCAACTAAGTTTTTAAAATACTAAATGATGCATGATTTTAAAAGAACCGGAAAACAAATGTTCTTGGATCATTTTTAAAGAAATAGCATGTGTATGTGTATTGTTTATTCCTATATTTTCCATTATTGTATGTTGCATCACAGACATTTAAGTTACAATTTTGATGTTCTTCTTCTGTTGATCTATACTTGATCTTGTATTACTGCTATTTTTATGATAGGAAATTGTATTTTCTCCAGTCTATTGACATCTTTGGAAATGCTGAAACCTTAGTCAACTTACCCGAAATGTGGGCCCCGTTTTTCCTTTTGTTTTCTTTCTCCACCACTATGCCTAATATACAATACAATCATTTCTATCGATAAATTCAAGTAAGATGTTGATACTATATACTCAAAAGTCAATAAAATGGAAAAGTTTCAGAGTCAGTTAATCAAAACCTTCTCAATAAAAAAGACCTGTATTTTGATCTCCTGTATGTTGTATATCACTTTCAATATGGATTTATTATCAGGATATTATCTTTCTGTAATCTATCACTTCCTGTATGGATTTATTATCAGGGTATTATCTTTCTGTATGTTATGTATCACTTTCAATATGGATATATTATCAGGGTATTATCTTTCTGTATGTTATGTATCACTTTCAATATGGATATATTATCAGGGTATTATCTTTCTGTATGGTATGTATCACTTTCAATATGGATATATTATCAGGGTATTATCTTTCTGTTTGTTATGTATCACTTTCAATATGGATATATTATCAGGGTATTCTCTTTCTGTATGTTATGAATCACTTCCTGTATGGATATATTATCAGGGTATTATCTTTCTGTATGTTATGTATCACTTCCTGTATGGATTTATTATCAGGGTATTCTCTTTCAACATCATAAATAATCCAAATTGCTTCCTAGCTAAATAATACAAGCTATTGCAATAAGATGTACAGGAATACTTTCATCAATTTCTCATGCATAAACACAATGTTTTCAATCTATTGCAATAATATGTATAGGAATACTTTCATCAATTTCTTATACATAAATACATTGTTTCCAAGGTATTGTAATAATATGTACAGAAATACTTTCATCAATTTCTTATACATAAATACATTGTTTCCAAGGTATTGCAATAATATGTAGAGAAATACTTTCATCAATTTCTTATACATAAATACATTGTTTCCAAGGTATTGCAATAATATGTAGAGAAATACTTTCATCAATTTCTTATACATAAATGCATTGTTTCCAAGGTATTGCAATAATATGTAGAGAAATACTTTCATCAATTTCTTATACATAAATACATTGTTTCCAAGGTATTGCAATAATATGTAGAGAAATACTTTCATCAATTTCTTATACATAAATACATTGTTTCCAAGGTATTGCAATAATGTGTACAGAAATACTTTCATCAATTTCTTATACATAAACACATTGTTTCCAAGGTGTTGCAATAATATGTACAGAAATACTTTCATGAATTTCTTATACATAAATACATTGTTTCCAAGGTGTTGCAATAATATGTACAGAAATACTTTCATGAATTTCTTATACATAAATACATTGTTTCCAAGGTGTTGCAATAATATGTACAGAAATACGTTCATCAATTTCTGATACATAAATACATTGTTTCCAAGGTGTTGCAATAATATGTACAGAAATACTTTCATCAATTTCTTATACATAAATACATTGTTTCCAAGGTGTTGCAATAATATGTACAGAAATACTTTCATGAATTTCTTATACATAAATACATTGTTTCCAAGGTGTTGCAATAATATGTACAGAAATACGTTCATCAATTTCTTATACATAAACACATTTTTTCCAAGGTATTGCAATGATATGTACAGAAATACTTTCATCAATTTCTCATACATAAACACAATGTTTCCAAGGTATTAAACATGCATTAGATTCTTAAGGTAAAGAAATGGGATAACCCCAACAACTTATAGAGGTGGCAATCATCTTATGAACCATTACTAATTGAAATTCTCACTCTGGAAAAATCTGTGGTCAGTAGTGACCTATGGAGATGACTTTGCAAGACATACATGTCTTAAATTCTTTTGTATTTCTATCCAACAATTCCAGAAACACATGTAGTGAAGTACCAATCATGTAAAAATGAAGTACTTCAAAAGGTTCTAATACAGTGACAGTCTATGCTATGGCTTCCAAGCATTTTAAATGGAAGACTTATAAACAGGCATACCAAATTACAGAAAGATGAATGAAGAAGCACATTTTGGTATTCGAATGTAGTATTTTTCCATGGATGATAAGTTCATCCTCTGAGTTCTAGGCCAAACATTATTCTAGCATTAAACTGGATGGGGAATTAAAATGTCTGAGTTCTAGGCCAAATATTATTCTAACATTAAACTGGATGGGGATATAAAATGTCTGAGTTCTAGGCCAAACATTATTCTAACATTAAACCGGATGGGGAATTAAAATGTCTGAGTTCTAGGCCAAACGTTATTCTAACATTAAACCAGATGGGGAATTAAATTGTCTGAGTTCTAGGCCAAACATTACTCTAACATTAAACCAGATGGGGAATTAAAATGTCTGCGTTCTAGGCCACACATTATTCTAATAGTAAACCGGATGGGGAATTAAAATGTCTTGCTATTAATGAACTGAGACGTTTTACTTTATAGAGTACTCAAAACTTTAGAAGTTTTAGCCAATAAGAGCACTGATAGTCACTGAGCTTACGCTGGAAAATATGCCTATCTGTTTTATCTTAAGGTAAGAAAGGAGGCTAAATTGACTCACAAAACGTTCACAGGAATTTAAAAAAAAAAAAAAAAGGTCAAAGCTGAACGTTTGATGAAGAACAATAAAAGTCTATCAAATCATAAGATGCTATAAGCACATGACTTTATACAAAGGATGCTATAAGCACACTACCTGATACAAAGGATGCTATAAGCACACTACTTTATACATAGGATGCTATAAGCACACTGCCTGATACAAAGGATGCTATAAGCACAATACCTGATACAAAGGATGCTATATGCACACTGTCTGATACAAAGGATGCTATAAGCACACTACTTTATACAAAGGATGCTATTATCACACTGTCTGATACAAAGGATGCTATAAGCACACCACTTTATACAAAGGATGCTATAAGCACACTACCTGATACAAAGGATGCTATAAGCACACTACTTTATACAAAGGATGCTGTAAGCACAGTATCTGATACAAAGGATGCTATAAGCACAGTATCTGATACAAAGGATACTTTAAGCACACTACTTTATACAAAGGATGCTATAAGCACAGTATCTGATACAAAGGATGCTATAAGCACACTACCTGATACAATAATGCTTTAAGCACACTACTTTATACAAGGATGCTATAAGCACATTACCTGATACAAATGATGCTATGAGCACACAACCTGATACAAAGGATGCTATAAGCACACCACCTGATACAAAGGATGCTGTAAGCACAGTATCTGATACAAAGGATGCTATAAGCACACTACTTTATACAAAGGATGCTATAAGCACACTACCTGATACAAATGATGCTATAAGCACAGTACCTGATACAAAGGATGCTATGAGCACACTACTTTATACAAAGGATGCTATAAGCACACTACCTGATACAAAGGATGCTATAAGCACACTACCTGATACAAAGGATGCTATAAGCACACTACTTTATACAAAGGATGCTATAAGCACACTACCTGATACAAAGGATGCTATAAGCACAGTACCTGATACAAAGGATGCTATAAGCACACTACTTTATACAAAGGATGCTATAAGCACACTACCTGATACAAAGGATGCTATAAGCACAGTACCTGATACAAAGGATGCTATAAGCACACTACTTTATACAAAGGATGCTATAAGCACACTACCTGATACAAAGGATGCTATAAGTACAGTATCTGATACAAAGGATGCTATAAGCACACTACCTGATACAAAGGATGCTATAAGCACGGTATCTGATACAAAGGATGCTATAAGCACACTACCTGATACAAAGGATGCTATAAGCACACTACCTGATATGAAAGATACAAGTTCAAACAGCACAATCTATTATTTGATAGGTGGGGTAGCTGTTTTGGGTATCTTGTTCATTTGTTTTTTTTATAAGTAAAGTTGTTTCTTTACAGAATCTTCAACACTGTACCTTCAACGTGTGTCGAAGGTATCAAAATTGATGACTCTGTGAAAAAATCAACTCTACATGGGCCTTTTCGCTTTGTGCGTTACTTTCTCTTGTGATTTTTCAACCTTAGATTCATCTTGCTTTTGTCTTCACTATCTTCCATTTATTTGTATTGAAATTTGGACAATTAACTAAATATGATTTCACGATCTTAGAAAAGTTATTTGCCAGATAACTTACAATGTTACTTACAATTACTTAAACATAATTTGAAATCTAATTAGATAAATAAAATAAAAGAGATGGACTTTATTCATGTCATATGTGTGGAGAAGTTAAAAGCAGATCAATTTTTACAACTGCTTAATGAGTACAGTAAAAAAAAAACAAGTTAAAAGATAATATAATGAAGACAAAATGTCAAGAAAGAATGCAAAAAACAAAATGGTATAGATAAAGAGTACAGTTGACAAAAATGACAGTGATGCAAATTTCAGATTAATTTACCTAAGAGAAAATGTAATGTTAAAAGCATTTAGACAAATCATTAATCAGATATAACGTTAAAAATATTGTGTTTACTGTCATCAATCAGATATAACGTTAAAAATACTGTGTACTGTCATTAATCAGATTTAACATCATAAATACTGTGTGTACTGTCATTATTCAGATATAATGTCATAAATACTGTGTGTACTGTCATTAATCAGATATAATGTCATAAATACTGTGTGTACTGGCATTAATCAGATATAACGTCATAAATACTGTGTACTGTCATTAATCAGATATAATGTTAAAAATACTGTGTTCAGTCATTAAACAGATATAACGTCATAAATACTGTGTGTACTGTCATTAATCAGATATATATAAGGTCATAAATACTGTGTACTGTCATTAATCAGATATAATCTTAAAAATAGTGTGTGTACTGTCATTAATCAGATATAACATCATAAATACTGTGTGTACTGTCTCTTGACTTCAACAGAAGATGACTAAACTTCACAAAACCTGCAGGTATAAATGGTGATATCTTTCGCATTGATCAAGTTATTCCATATTCATCATTTCATTTGTCTGATCCTGAACAACAAAGGACATGTTTTCACTGTAAAAACGCAAGATATATCATTCCCAGCGAGAACATATAAAATAAAAAATAAAATGCCATCAAGAAAAGAGATACAAGCTCACAAGAAACAAGTTGAATCATTCTGGATGGCTATTTTCATCATTGGGAAGATTTAGAACAGTACCAGGTAATCTACTTTCCAATCAAACTTTATTGCATAGTAAGCAGCTACACCTGTAATTGCAATTATTGTAACAAGTGTGGCTAAAGGCACAAAGGCATCACCAACAAAGCAACCGGTACAAATTATTTTATGAAGCATTTTTTCCCTATTTTTAGATTAATTATTTTTTGTTGGTCTTTAGAAATCTATATTTGTGAATATTATCAAACTAGCACACAATACAGATATATGCAAATCTAGTTTTAATGACAGAAAGACATGAAATATGTAATTAGCTTTGATATCATGTAGTCATCTTTCAGTTCATTTTTGTTAACTGTCAAATTTGTAGATTGGAAGAAATCTGATAATTATTGATGTCACACTATAAAGTAAGGCATGTGACTGATTTTGAAATTTCGTACAGCTCTAGCATTGACAAAGATTTCATGCGCCTTCGTCATCTTGATTTGTTTCTCATTGACTTTTTACAACTATGTTTCAGTTAAATATTTGTATATTATCTCTTTGTATGTTCCATTTCCAATAGGTATGTTTAATTTCTATTTGCATTCGTCTGTTTCAGTAGACTGTAGGCTGTTAGAAGCAGATAAAAATCCTAATTCCTTTTTCAAGTTTTGCCTTGTCCATTTCTTTGCCAAATAAATAATGAAAATATGTCTGATGGTGGTAGAGGTTTTGAAATGAAAGAATGTTAAAATTCAGTCGTGAATTCGAAAATAACTTAATAAAATTGATGTTGAAACGTGTGACAAACAGATTAAAGAGCTAAAAGACAACATAAAAATGACACAGACCCAAACAAAAAAACTGTATTGCAAGAAAAGTTGGAAAGGGCTGACAGTATAAAAGCACACGTAGTTGGACACCTAACATAGTTGGAGAGCAATTTTACAGAAAATATTGAAATAATACATTTAAAATTTAGGGGAAAATTACTCTTAGGTAAAAGGCTGAAGCAGCTGTTTAAGGAAAAGTGTTTAACAATAGTTGTTATAACTAAAGCGATAAAAATCACTATATCATCAATTGCTCTATATATAGAAAATTTGGTAAAATGTTCTGTTGTTGCAAACACTGATCCGTTTCAATCTAGTCATCACCCTCCTCCTGCTCCTCATACTCTAGATACTAAACATAGTCCTACTCTACCTCTTCGTCATCCCCAATGTCTGAACGAATCGTTATTTGACAAAAATAAAAAAATATTTAAAAATCTAGTCAAATGTTTAAGTTAGCGAAGAAAGTAGCCGTAGCAATATCTGGATTCATTGGCGTGTGACAAGTTCGTTCTTTTAGAGTGCTGGCTAAATTGTTTCTTTCTAGCTATGCCACGGTATATTACTTGTTTTTAGCATCAGTGGCTTTGTTAATTGCATTTGTAATCAAAGGTGTAACAAAGCAACTAGTAGTATTAAAGGTTCCTAACTGGGTTTTGTCTGTATTTCATAACCTATTTCAGACAGTAACTATGTCAGTTCCTGCAACCATTAGTATCAATATAAGTGATTGTTTATTTATTTCATGGTCAGTATTGTCATTTGGTTTTCAAATTTGACATGTGTCATCGTGCCAGAGGTGTGTCGATGCAAATGTACCGAAGACACAGCGACGTGCACCGAATATTCAGTTTAAACGTCTGAGAATTTGATAGTACCGAAGGAACAAGCGTAAACCAAAGGCACAATTGTGTCAGAGACAACGTGCTCGTAGCACAATATCATTGGAAGATACAAAATATGGTTATCATAGTCCTTATTCTCTATATAATTTTTACCCACTTTGTCTTAATGTTTGTTTTCACCTCCATTTCTTGTGGTATTGTCACAGGCTGTTCATCTGCCTTTGGAATACCGTTCTTTGTTATCGCTGTATTATTGGTAGAGTCTAATTCCAGTTTAAACGAGTCCCTGGATTTCTTAAATATTGTTGTTGTATCCTACGATAATACTAAAACCCACAACAAAACGATACCGTTACAATGAACATCATAGTCTGATTTCACGTTTGAACATGTTATGTATTGTTGAAACTTTATCATAATGTTTTAATCTGTATCGTAACCTTGCTCTCCTAAAATTAACAGCTCCATTAGCTTTTTAACAGGGTCTGATACTCTTGAAACAGACCGTGGAATATATGTTCTATTTGGTACCTGTGCACCGAAAATACAGATTACGTAATACCTTATACTTTGATTTAATCTAGCCATTCTCTCATGTGATAATCCCTTGTTGTCTTGCAGAATGCAGTACGTCCATCCAGTGGAATAATTTTTGTCTGCCATAGAATTCACTGCTTCAGCTGACAATGTTATACAGAATACAGCAGTACCTGCCCCAGTTGACAATGTTATACAGAATACAGCAGTACCTGTCCCAGCTGACATATTTATACAGAATACAGCAATACCTGCCCAAGCTGACAATGTTATACAGAATACAGCAGTACCTGCCCCAGCTGACAATGTTATACAGAATACAGCAGTACCTGCCCCAGCTGACAATGTTATACAGAATACAGCAGTACCTGCCCCTTAGTTGTAACGTTAATGAGAAGCAACTAACACATCAGCAGATGTGGGCTGGCCAAAACCTTGGTGTACAGTTTTATGTTCCTCTGGCCCATTATCTACAAAATATTTGTTCTTTCCCTTGAAGTATCTCCAGTCATGCTGTAGTGGAATATTAAATTTGTTGCATATCACATTAAATTGTTTCATATCTATGCTATTGTTATTTGGTTTTAATGCATCAGCATCGTGCAGATGAATTTTACATTAAGACATCAGTTCTCCCAGTAAACATGACATTTTTACTGATTTGACTAATTCTGGTACAATTTTTATATATCAAAGGCATGAACGAAATCACAAAACAAGCGGTTGCCATACAGACTGCCAAAATCTCATGTCAGACTGTGATCTGTATCTTTTCACATAGTTATCGTTATCAAATTGTGAAGTGTAGCTATCAAACATGTTTAATAGCTTGCACGTAAGAAGTTACATTTCAGTATAGTAAATTGTTATCTCGTTAAATGCATTTGTTATGTCAACTTGGTTAAGATGAGTATTCCAATTGAATGTACTGCAGAAGAATGGTCAGGCTATGCACTAGTCTGTTTGTAATTGTTTCTTGTTTTTTTGTATAAAAATGTTGAATCTGATATTCATCGCTGAAGGTGAAGTATCCAGAAATGAGAATAAATTAATATTAGAGTCTATTATTTTAGGTCTGGAGCCCTCCAATGTTGTCACGGTCTTTTTTTAGGGTCCGCCAAAGACCTTCTTCGACACCTATAGAAGTATTATTTTGCATTAGCCTATGAGCAAACCCAGTTAAGTTCTTTTATCAACGATAAAGTGTTAGCTTTTGATCACTAAATTATTAACACCTTAAGCAATGCTCAACAATACTTTGTATATTAAACTGGTTTTTCATATATAACTATTTACTCTTTTTCCACATTCACATGTAATTCTCTGTTGATTTTTCTCTCTAATCTTTTCATTCCTCCATTGGAATTCCAGTATAATTTCATTTTCTCTCTAATCTTTTCATTCCTCCATTGGAATTCCAGTATAATTTCATTTTCTCTCTAATATTTTCATTCCTCAATTGGAATTCCAGTATAATTTCATTTTGTTTTAATCTTTTGTATCTATTGTATTTGCATTTCGTTTTATATTTTCTCTCTTTCTGCAATAGCTGGATGGGAATACAGAAGAAGTTAAGACATGTATGTTTTGCAAAGTTTGTAAAACGATCTTTATATGTCCCTACTGACCGCAGTAATGGTTCATAAGATGATGACCACCTCTGTAGGACGTCGGGATTATCCCACTTCTTAACCTTCAAAATCTAAGGCGTTTAATACCTTAGAAACAATGTGTTTATGCATCACAAGTTGATAATTAAAAACTTGTATCGAGTTCTTGTAAGAAGCATTTAGATTGGTTAAAATCATACAATAAGAATGCAGAAAACTTGAAGTTATTAGTTCATCACTCTTCATGCGCCTTTCTTGTGTGCTTTGACAATATTTGTAAACAATGGTTACAATATAGTTCGGTTGTTTATTTCTTGTGTACTTTGACAATATTTGTAAACAATGGTTACAATATAGTTCGGTTGTTTATTTCTTGTGTGCTTTGACAATATTTGTAAACAATGGTTACAATATAGTTCGGTTGTTTATTTCTTGAGCTTAGTTATTATTTATATCAATATTTATAATTATAAGAATTAAACTTTATATTTTACAGGATTCATGAAGCTTGAAAATGAATTTCACACTATACATGAATGGCTGTCTCTTCGCTAAGACCGTTCATGCAGTGATTAATCGATTTCACACTATACATGAATGGCTGTCTCGTCGCTAAGGCCGTTCATGCAGTGGTTGAAAATGAATTTCACACTATACATAAATGTCTGTTTCTTCGCTAAGGCCGTTCATGCAGTGGTTAATTGATTTCACACTATACATGAATGTCTGTCTCTTCGCTAAGGCCGTTCATGCAGTGGTTAATCGATTTTCAAGCTTCATGACTTCAGGAATGCCGTAAAATTTTAAGTTCGATCTTAAATGAAAGCATTCCTGTAGATATTGTTGCAATATGTTGTAATATTTAGTTCGAGAGAAATAAGAACATCCAGACTGTACCATTGTTGCAATATCTTGTAATATTTAGTTCGAGAGAAATAAGAACATCCAGACTGTACCATTGTTGCAATATCTTGTAATATTTAGTTCGAGAGAAATAAGAACATCCAGACTGTACCATTGTTGCAATATCTTGTAATATTTAGTTCGAGAGAAATAAGAACATTCAGACTGTACCATTGTTGCAATATATTGTAATATTTAGTTCGAGAGAAATAAGAACATCCAGACTGTACCATTGTTGCAATATCTTGTAATATTTAGTTCGAGAGAAATAAGAACATCCAGACTGTACCAAGATAATACCCTGTTAATATAGAGATTGATATATAGCATAAAGAGGATCACGGAACAATGATAGCTCACTTGGTAGAGCGTCGGACTTGTAATCTAAGTGTCGCAGGTTCGACACCCGCCCAGGTCAGCCCGTGTCGGCTGCCTCGTGTGTCCTTGGGAAAGGCACTTAGCTCCCATTTCCTCGGCATGATATAACCAACAATGTTAAAAGTGCCGTTACCAACAAAAACAAAACGAACAGAAGATCGAAATACGGGTTTTCACAGAGAAGGTTTTTATTAACCGCATGTGGAACTTTTCCATTTGATTGATAACTAAGTATTCAGTATTAAATTCATCCAGAAACAATGAACCTATTGCATATTAGGCACAGTGGTGGAAAAATAAAAACTAAAGGAACAGCTTGGCCTTCATTTCCAGTAAATTTAAGAAGGTTTGTAACATTAATAAGGAAGTCAATAACCTGGAGAAAATGCAGTTTCCTATCATTCAAATAGCAATAAAACAAGATAAAGTATAGATAAGAGAAAGAATCACGTTAAAATGGTGGCTTAAATGCCTATGTAACGCAAGAAAATGGTGGCTTAAATGCCTATGTAACGCAAGATACGACAATGAAAAAACTTAGGAATACACAATACAAATATTACTCTTTCAATTGCTATATATTTTAACAAGATTCCAGAAGTTTTTTTCCATTTTATTGATGATAAAGTATTTAGTACTTAAAAAGTTTATTGAATCCATCAAGAGATATGAACCTATTGTATATTAGGCACAATCGTAGTAAAAAAAATTAAACAAAAAAGAAGAAAAAAAAGAAAAAAAAGAAGGAAATATTGAGCCCACATTTAGTGTAAATTGCCATAAGTGTTTAATATTACCCAAATATCTCAATATACTGGAAAAATGCAACTTCCTATCATGCAAATATCCATAATGCAAGATAAAGTACATACTAGTATGATAATAATGATGTCAAAATTACGGCTAAAATGTCCATCAAATGCAACATCATGATAATGAAAGATGTAGGGAAACCCATAATAAACATATTACACGTTTAGTAGCTGTATTTTTTAACAAGATCACTGTACTGTTTAATTAGGCTACTCCACAACGTCTCCATAACACCTTTAGTAGTTATAAAAGATGTTAAGTAGCCACATTCTGGGTAAAACATTTTTTCGCCTTTTTTTCATCTATGTAGCCGATCTCTAACTTCTTAAAGGAGACATTTCCAGCAACTTCAGTCAACAATCCGAATACATATGCATCATCTAGCCAGAGAAATGGAGTTGTCCTTGCCGCCTCATACAGCTCTCGTACTAGGTCTGGTGTGTATAGGACAAAAAAAAAAACCAGTACAGTGTGGAATTGGCCAACGTCTCTGGCCTGGGAATACGTCATCAGTCATCGCCCAGTCTTCTTTATTCCGACATATCAAACTGGTCCCAACTTTCATTAAATAACACCTAACCATCCTCTCGTCAGATCTAAATATAGTTAAAATCTTATCAACAATACGGAATATGTTGACGAAAACGTCGTCATCTGCTTTGATTATTTTGCTGGCAATTGGACAGAACTCGCTTACCCACCGCAGGCCTAGGACGGCCTTGTGCGTGAGATTTCTGTAGGTGTCAATAAAATTTCCCTGCAAAATGTCACCGAACTCGGCATTTTCAGCTTCTATTTCTGACTGATTCACATGAAAATTTGGCAAGCCAAGCACAAACACCCTCTTTATGGTTACTCTGTGAAAAAGACTCGCGTTTGCCCAAGTTTTCCTGATAGAATTCCGTCTGTCAAAATGAGCAGTCGCTGAATGAATCAAAATAAGTATTTCAGGTGCGCTTCCTCTGCTACAAATTTCTGGATTCATGATATTATATGGCGAATTGTTAAGTGTCATTGGATAATAAATATTGCTTTTATTCAGGTGTTTTGTATAATTAGCAATTATATTAATTACATTTGTTCTTGAAACCGCAGCATTGAAGGATGCGCCAAATTTTAGTTCAATGTCATTTAACCAGCTTTTTACAATGAATTGGAATCCTTCATAGTCTTCACGAGCAGGGTATAAGACAGGAAATCTCCATAACTTTCCAACAGTCGCAAAAGAAAATAAAAGTATATATACAGATAATATACACAGTACAAACACGAAGAACTTTAAAATAAACTTTCTTGGAGACATCCTTAAAGATTCACTTGTCCTCTTATAATTACTGTTGAGCATCCTTTTCCTGTTTTAGATTGCTGATCCCCATGAAGCCAGTTATTCCAACTCTGTTATTGTTCTGCGATTCTGAAAATAAAATCAAAAGTTTGCATCATATTTTCCTCCAGTGTTTTAAAGCAATATTGTTGTATTGCACTGCCCATGGTTCCGTTTCTACGAGACCCTTCAACTTCAGAGCACAATCAAAGTTAAGTATTGTCCATATCGTAAAAATTATATGTGTTTATTTTATTAAATTAATATTCATTCTTTTTACCTAGTTCTTCATGTAAGCGTATAGCAACTCTAGAAATTCTTCTATGTAAATCAAATTTGTAATACTTTCTTTTAAAATTTGAGATTTATTCTGCTCTCAAAGTGAAGATTGTGGAACAGGTGGTTGGAGTCTTGTCAATTAGCATTGAAGCAATATAACTATAGAGTGAACTTACATCTGACGACAGCAACAGCAATGAGAAATATGGGTGGGCGGAATTGGTGCGAGTTGGGTTAAACCAGTGGGGAGGTTTTCGAACATTCCGCTTGGATGAAAGAAAAGTTTACCTTAAGATTAAGCAATATAAAAGAAAGAAAAAATCTTCAAAAATAACGAACAAATGAAAAGGGTTTACACTCAATAAGTTGCCCAGCTTATCGTGGAATATTTACTGATCCACAAGTCATGGTAAGAATTACGATATGAAATGTATAGTTTATTTTTGGAATTGTAATCGATTTTAGGGAATTGAAGAAAACAAATACAAAGCCAAAATCTTGTAATTCGTTTTGTGTTCGCGCTTGTCAGCGACAGAAAAAAAATGTGAAAATGCCGTTTACCATAGAAGTTTTGCGCATTATTCACACGTCGGAACTTTCAGTTTCACCCATTTAATTTTCATCCCCCCTCCCCCACACACAATAAGCTAAAATGTAAAATCAAGGTCATAAATAAAACAATATTATTAGCTTTCGTCTTTGGCTCGAATCATCACCTTCATTTTCACAAAAGGTATTTGGATGCTTCTGCACATTTGAAACATAAATATTGGATTCAATTCGGCATAAGTAAAAATACATATTTTATGAATTTTCCACCAATCCAATATTACTTATGATCTACAGACTCCTTAAATTCATCAGCTGACTTTGACCTATCTTTTACCATTGTCAGATGTTCTCCCATTTACTTTACAGATTCTATAAAGCGATGAAGCAGATGGACATGTCGACTTTTTCAGAATACCACCAACTATTTGTTTTTGTCTGTTGGTTGCAGGGGGGTTGACACTCCTCTTTCTCTGTTTGGGCTTTTGATTTTCTTTGCGACTTCATATGAAACCATTCAGCTCTCGAAAATCTTAAGTCTATTACGGGGATTAGTACGATGTATATTTAAAACAATGATGAAATTTTCGCATTACATAAAGAAGAAGTGACAAAACTACCAAAAGTAAGTTTTAGTTTCTCAACTGAAAGTCGAAGAATTTTAAAATATTTTATATACTTCCAGCATAACATGCATTCGTCTAACTCTTTCAATGCAAATATATACTCTTGTTTAATCTAAACGTACGAACGTGGCTATTGTAATAATAATCTCGTACAGTCGTTCTTATGAAAAATATTTAATGTGTGACGAAGTCAGTTCTTGTGCATGCATGCGTAATGAATGTCATTCTATTCGTACTTAAATGTGTCTCGTGTATTACATAGTTCAGTCATTGTATTTCTAGTTGTTACGTGGAGAAATCGAACTCCGTGGGGTTCTGTAGCCCGGATACCGATATATATATATATATATATATATATATATATATATATATATATATATATATATATATATATATATATATATATGTATGTGTGTGTGTGTGTGTGACAATCAGTCTAATACAGGATCATACTTCTTGAGAAACAATACATTGATCATAAATCCATACATTAATCATATTTGTTTGATGAACCATACATTGATAATATATGTTGATAAATTACATTGATGATATCCGTTGACATACGAGATCATTTTTTATTATTTGTTTAAAAAATCCATGTTTTGATCGTATCCATTTAGGAACAATATAATTTTGTTATATCCGTTGTTGAACGTTGTGCGCATGAATAAGGTGTCAGATTCATTCATCATTCATTTGCATAATAAATAAACACCTCATTCACGTAATTGTTTAAAGTGTTTTCGCTAGATTCAGTCCCAACCGGTTTTATCCTGTTACACTCTTGTTAAGTCAAATGTCCAAAATACATGCTGTAATGTCCAAAACTGGAACATAACCTTATATTTTGTCATCAAAAAAAGCTTAGTACGGAATGGAAAGCCTTAGTAGGGGATGGATAGCCTTAGTAAGGAACTGATGGATGGTCTTAGTAAGGGATGAATAGCCTTATGAAGGAAGTGATATAAAGCCCTAGTAAAGGATGGATAGCCTTAGGAAGGAACTGAGAGGAAGCCTTAGTAAGAGATGAATAGACTTAGTAAGGGATGGATAGCCTTAGTAAGTGATGGGATAGCCTTATTAAAGGATAAGATAACCTTAGGAAGAAACTGATAGAAAACCTTAGTTAGAGATGGATATCTTTAGGAAGGGATAGATATCCTCGGGAAGAAACTGATAGAAAGCCTTAGTTAGGGATGGATAGCCTTAGTAAGGGATGGATAGCTTTAGTAAGAGATGCGACAGCCTTAGTAAGGGATGGGATAGCCTTAGGAAGGAACTGATAGAAAACCTTAGTAAGGGACGGATAGCCTTAGTAAGGGATCGAAAGTCTTAGTAAGATATGCGATAGCCTTAGTAAGGGATGGGATAACCTTAGGAAGGAACTGATAGAAAACCTTAGTAAGAGATGGATAGCCTTAGTAAGGGATGGATTTACTTATGTGCTGCTTGCTGAGTGTTTTTTCCGCAATAAACATCCCAACCTGAGACAGTACTCAACTCAAAATTTGTCTCAAGCGAAAAATATATCGTTAAGCCAGGTTTAAATACAGGCTATCCACATGACAAAATATTCAGTAACTGAATTTTTACACATAGTGTTACCAGTATTTGTATCCTTTCCAAGTCTACTATTTGCTGTATAAAGATCAAGGTTTTTACGTAATCACAATAGTCTGTTTACAATGGTTGTCATTAGACCCTTGTCCTGTGAACATCTTTTGACAGAATAATCAAGTTCGCTTAAAATATCGTTATAAATGTTTATTTCTCTACAGCATCAACACCGAATGGACCAATGATATTATCATTAACACCAAATGGACCAATGGTATTATCATTACCACTGAATGGACCAATTGTATTATCATTTACACTGAATGAACCAATGGTATTATCATTAACATGAATGGACCAATGGTATTATCATTAACACTGAATGGACCAATGGTATTATCATTAACACTGAATGAACCAATGGTATTATCATTAACATGAATGAACCAATGGTATTATCGTTGGTATTATCATTACCACTAAATGGACCTATGGTATTATCATTAACACTGAATGGACCAATGGTATTATCATTAACATGAATGGACCAATGGTATTATCATTAACACTGAATGGACCAATGGTATTATCATTAACACTGAATGGACCAATGGTATTATCATTAACATTAATGGACCAATGGTATTATCATTTAAAGGTATACCATCGTCATATGTACCAGTATGTGAAATGAAGTTTCTTAGCAAATATACCTGAAAAGTTTAGTGAGCAGCAGAATTACGTAGATCACTTTCAGTGACATCAACCAACTCAGCAAAACTATAAACACTATTGAAGTTGACATTGTTCAAGTGCCAAACAATGTAGTCAATGAAGTTGACATCGTACAACACCTACCTATAACCGAAGGTGACATTTTAAAAGCTTTTAAGACCCTTAAGAACAACAAAGCATTTGGCAGTGATCAAATAATAAATGAATTCTTAAAGTACTCAATTAATAAAGTCATGCCTGTTTGTATTAACATTTTCAGCATAGTGTTTCACAGCGGTATTATCCATAACAGTGGTCTGTAGGCTATATTTGACACACACAAATATCATATATATATATATATATATATATATATATATATATATATATATATATATATATATATATATATATATACAGACCCTGAGCTGCCGTCTTATAATACGCCGGCAGATCAGGGTCTGTGTTGTTTGTTCTACTGATTAGTCCTAACAAACTGCTTAGAACCAGATTTGCCAGAGTATTATGTGACAAGAGATCTGGCTATGTGCAGTTTGCAGTTGGCTCGACTTATAAACGAGTAAAGACAGTGAATAAAGTGATAATTGTAATCATACTAATGTCATAGGTACATCTATCCTCATGTTTTGGCAAACTTTTTAACGACGTTTTAAAAAAACAGATTAAATAATAATAGTAATAATAATAATAATAACGTTTATTTAACGATGATGACACATTTAGTCATGAGAGACCCATCTGCCATGTGGTCCTCAATTTTTTAAACATGTTATGTTAAAAAAAAAATTCACTTACACAAACTCAGATATGCTCGCACACGTACTCACAGATTTAAAATGGATTAAAATATGTAACTATAGTGGTCAACAGGTACATATATGAGCAATATACTATACACAGGTATACACATTTTAGCACGTCAGAAGTCATATAGACATACAAAGAATAAAATATGCACGGATTATCTCTGGATACAATGATACAATTTTGTATTGGGAGGCTTTAATATATCATTCCAGCTGGTCAAGAAAGAATTTTTTCAATGATGTTTTAAACTAAGCAAGGAAATTTGAATTACTCTCAGGGGTAAGGAATTCCAAAAGGTAGGCGCTGATACAGTAAAAGAGCTTCTGAAATTATTTGTTTTCGACCACGGAATCTGGAGTTCGTTGTAAGTTGTTGGTTGGAGATTGCGCTCAGTATTTGATGATCTTAGTTCAGTTAGGTTGAAGATACAATCTGGAGAAAGATCCTTTAGAGACTTCTATGTCATGATTCCTTTAAAATAAAACATACGTTTTTGTATAGGTATCCATTCTAGACGTAAAAATAATACATTCGAGGGAGTCGTAATATAAAGTTTCAGAATTATTCGGGCGGCCATTTTCTGGAGTTTATCAGTTCTGGATAGATTATAATTGGACGAGTTTCTCCATAAGGTACAGTCTAGTCTATCAGTGGTAGTATATATCCCGAAAAATAAAGTTCAAACGACTGGGGAGGTAGAAATTTCGACAGTAATTTGAAGAGAGTTATTCTTTTGACGACCATTGCACATATGTGATCAATATGTGAATTCCAGCTGGAGTGTTGATCAATGTAGATACCAAGAAGTTTTTAATTTTTAACACTAGACACGCCTATGCCATTTAGAGTTCGAAGTCAATCCATGTTAGTGGATAGGCGCTACCTTGTTCCGATTGTCATACATTTCGTTCTAGATGCATTTATATGCATTCTGTTTTGTTTACTCCAATCTGATGTATTATTGAGGTCGATTTTAAGTTTATTTTCAATGGCGTCAAGAGCTTTACCAGATGTATTCAATGTAGAATCGTCAGCGAAAAGATCTGTGTTAGAATGCACTGGATACAAGGCTAAGTCATTGATAAACAGTAGAAAAAGAAGAGGCCCTAATATAGAGCCTTGAGGAAGTATATTTACCCGGACAAACAACCTGGTGTCTGTTAGTGAGATACGACGTGAACCAAGTAACTGAGTTTGAAGAAAACTTGTAGGCTGATAGTAACGAGCACCGAATTTATAACCAAATCGAATGCTTTTTTTAAATCAATGAAGATTGCGCCAGTAATTTTGCCAGATTCGGTCCTTAGTAGCCACTGGTCTATAAGTTTCGTCAATGCAGTTTGATATGAATTATTTTGTCGGAAACCTGATTGTGATTTATGGAAAAGTTGATACTTGTTAAAATATCCGAAAAGATGATTGCTGACACGTTTTTCAATAATTTTTAAAAGAACAGATAGAACAGATATGGGTCGATAGTTAGATGGGTCATTTTTATTTATTGCGAATACATTTACTAATTTCAATGACTCTGGAAATTTACAGGAAGTGATACTACATTTAATTATTTCTTTCAGTGACTTAGAGATTGATAAGGCTGACATTTTCAGAATTTTAGGGTGAATTCCATCTAGACCCGCCGATTTGTTAGTGTCTATTTTAGTGATAGGAAGATACTAGTTTGCTGTGTGACGAGCAAACTGGTTTTTGAACATTTTACAGTACCTTTAGCGTTACTTTAAATTTAAAATGTCTAGAAACAAGAAATTATAGTGTGCATATAATGACTACCGAGAGACTTTCGACTCTGTTGATATAAATATTCTCTAGACAAAAATAATTAAAAGATTTTATTCATGGTAAAATACTAAATATTGTCCAAAGTTTAAACAGGAAAGCCAATTCCTGTGTAAAGCAATGCCCTGTTTGCTCAGTCCTTTACGTTTCTAATGTTGGTGCACGTCAAGGTGAAAATCTTTCACCAATTGTAGAATTTATCTCACATGCATATATAATGGTTTTACTGATATTAGTGATGTAGCTAATATTTTATTAGATAAAAAATTCAGATGGTTAAGTCTGTTTAAAACTGTACTTGTTACCTTATGCTGATGATGCAGTAATATTTGCTCAATATGCTCCAGAGCTGCAAACATCTTTAAATGCTATGCATTTCTACTGTCAACCCTGGAAACTTGGAGTAAATGCAGCAAAGACAAAGGTAGTAGTATTTTCCAAGTCCAGAAAGAATCAAGTTCTAAATTTGACTTACAATGGTGAAAAGCTTGAATTTGTAACTGATTTTCAGCAGGTCTTTTTCTTTCAAGTGATGGTATCTTAAACAAAGCGAAAGCCAGTCTTGTTCAACAAGCCAGGACAGCTACGTACTTTGTTTTAAGAAAAGCTAGTAAGCTGAGTTTAGCAGTTGCATCTGTTTGTTACCATCATTTTGCCAATATTTCTGTATGGAACAGATGTCTGGGGATTTTATCTTTTAGGCATTTCATATGCAGTGTTTTAAAACTATTTCAAAGGTAAGAAAATCAATACCTACTATAATTGTTTGTGGTGAATTAGGAAGAGTCCAAATCAGTATCTATATTAGGACAAGAATGATTTGCTTTTGGAGGAGAATTGTTTGTGGCAAGAAAGATAAAATTGCACAGATTCTCAGCATTGGTTGTGGGGGGAAAGGGTGGGGCAAGTTCCACTATAATAGTAATTCTGCTTATTGAAGAGGAAAAGAGCTACATTTTCACGTATGTTTCTGTTCAATAAAAATCACACTGTTAACTCTGAAACGTTCATGAGCAACGCTGATAATTTTGTACTAAATGGATTAGCAAAATTGTGTAAATTTGTATTGTCAAACTTTAAATGACGGTGTTACCTTCCAGAGTTGTCACCACATCGCCATTTCTATTCTTCCTCCACCAAATATACTGGCCGCATTGTATAACCTATCATGTGCATACCTTCCGATAGTCGGTTCACACTGCACATAATAGAGTTGAAACGAATACCAAATTTTCCTATTTCGAATATTTGTTGAATGTGCTCGAATAGGATTCGCATAATCGTCGATACTTATAAAGATATCAAATGCTTACTTTTTTTTCTTTGCCGCCAAGCAGCATTGAAAACACTGAACCCAGTCATCTAAATCTAATTACACCAGTAAATGACATTTATGGTTGTCTTGGGTAATTATTATTATTGTTTTTAAATTTAATTTTTTTTTTTTTTTTTTTTTTTTTGGGGGGGGGGGTGATACGAAAAATCAAATGAATGTGGGTGTTATTTTCCATTTTGATCTTCAATCTCAGTATTACAATACTCGTTCATTTAGTAATGAAGGCAGACTATATATAAAGAAGGACAGTAACTCTCGATTACTTGTTCAGTTCAACGCGGGGACTATCTAAAAAGAAATGTGAACAGTGATTTGTTTACAATGAAAATCGCACATACATGTGGCCAATTTAATTTAATTAAATTAGGATATGTTAGTTGATACATAAAGACTTTATTGAATGTCATATGAAAACCCCTGTTCTCTACCATAGTTCTGAGGGGGCTTCGGGTGACCGAGTGGTCTATGGCGCTCGCCTTAACAGATTACTCACATATCACCTTTGCGTGAGTTCGAGTATCGGCTCGACCAACGTGGGTATGTGAGAAAGCTTGCCAGTTCCGTGGGTCGGTGGTTCTTTCTGGGGTCTTCCCGGGTTCTTCCTCCATCAAATATACTGGCCGCCATGTATAGCCTATCATGTGCTAAAAGAATGGCGTTAAACCCCACAAAAGATAACCATCGTTCTTTATCAACGTAGCGTATTAAATACGATCTTTTCAAGAGCGCCTGAATGACATTGAATAGAAATCGCGATGTGGCGAGCATTGTGACTATTTAAAATTTTTACATTATGATTACCCTGTGAGTGGGAGTTTCAATTTCATGTCATTTAGCAGGTCTAACGGCTATATGTAATGCGAATAGGCTTCATAGGGTGGGGGTGGGGTGGGGGGTGGGGGGTGGGGTGGAGCCAATATCACGTATAGCACGTAATAAGTGGATAATTTTAAATTATTAACTCTAGAAAACTGTCATTTAAATTTGCAGGGACAATGTGTTTTGCGGAGAAGGTATTTATAAGAGCTAAAATAGGTAATTCGATATTGCATTTTACGCGCAATAGACCACGACATTGAGATAGAATTGAGCTATTGCATTGTAATTATCGTGTTGCATGAGAATTAAGCAAGATGCAAAGAGCGTTACATTTTTCATATACATTAGGCCTTGCGTACACTGCATGTGGCGAATGTCACGATGCCATGTAATGGGGGTGGGGGTGGGCTAGTGGTCTAAGGCGCTCGCCTTTACTGATCACTCACACATCTCACCTCTGTCCGCGTCAGTTCGAGTCTCGGCTCGACCAACGTGGGTATGTGAGAAAGCTTGCCGGTACCTTCCCGTGGGTCTGTGGTTCTTCCAGGGGTCATTCCGGGTTCTTCCTCCACCAAGATATACTGGCCGCCATGTATAGCCTATTATGTGCTGAAAAATAGCGTCAAATCCCATAAAATCAAACCAAGCCATGTAATGGTCATATTGGTCTTCTTCCAGTCAGTCCAGTTCGATGACTGACAGTCATATTATATGCATACCTGAAAGCCGATGGCTGTCAAACTTTCCATATAGAAAGTATAGTTGTGGTCGGTACTGTTAATAGCGAAGACAATTCCTAAACATTCCTGAAATACATACTATGAAATGACATATTTGCTTGTTTACATTTCACTTCTTTTCCTCTCTTCTTTCACGGCATGTAGTTCTATAAATATGAATACGCCGAAGTTTATATCTTCGGGTATTATCAGTCCTTCGTTCTGATTACCCATGTAAATATAATGAAAAGTAATTGACATTATCTAATTATCCTAAATAATCCTTATATTTATGCATAAATGGGATATATATTGATTTTGCTTGTATGTATGAGAACTATTGTAGTTGTAGTACATGTTTACGCTATTGTGTGAGAAAGCACTTCCCGCAAGACAGGAGCGTGGTTCAAATTCAGAAAAAGACAAATTTTAAGCCAATTGTGAATTAATAAGGTAAGATATATGAACAGTTGCATACTTTAGAAGAAGGTATTTCGTTCAGCTCTATTGGATGTTACGATTGTCACTAATCGTGAATGTTAAACTAGGTATAGCGCAACATGCTTAGTGACGGTGAATATCACATGTATACGTGTATATATCAATGTGCTTGTCTACAGTCGATTCTACGGTGTCGAATAAGCCACGTGTAGGGAAAGTGTTGACACTTATTTGTACAATTAGTTATATACATATTAGTGGTGATGTAGTGAATTTGTTGGTATTTGTGATAAATAGTCATTGCTATTGTTTTGTGTGTGACATTTGAACACTGGATAAATTAGTTTTTTTTATCGTCGTACAGTGTAGTCATTTCCAAAGACATGTGGTGCTTTAGAAAGGAGGATACAAGGAGGCGATTTAAGGTAGCTATTGGATTACATGGGCCACCAATTCAGATATCGACCTACTAAAATGGTAAAGGTGATGTGCAACAAATAATACAGAAATTAGAATGTTATTTATATTTATATGTCACTTTACGGTAATTACATGAAATATCATGTGCACAACAGTGATTTATACGGATTCAGACTGGTTGGACTTGGTAATTGTTGTCCCCTGCAAATATCAAGTACCTTCAAAAGCACATAGGTTGTCATAGTGTGGTCATTTCATTGGAAAGAAACCATGGTAACAGCAGAAATTAATAGATCATGGATAAGTCACCAGTATACTCTCCTTCTTTCTGGGGCCTGGAATGAAACCTATGAGCACAAAGATGTGAAGTCGGTATGTTACCGCTATACCATTCAGACCTGACAATATATTCATATACATTAATTTCAGAGACTCTTGTCATTTACAAGTGAATTTAATTGGCTAAGTACCAGAGAGTTAGACTGGACACCACTGTCAGTATTATTACTGTCTCAACATTTTTCTTTTAATGCTTAGTATATGCATATATGATAATAAGATAGCCCTTGCAATAGTTTCCAAATTATGATCTGGGCTATGTCCCAGGGAATCACTGAGATACAGATTCACTGCAAAGGCTATGTCCCAGGGAATCACTGAGATACAGATTCACTGCAAAGGCTATGTCCTAGGGAATCACTGAGATACAGATTCACTGCAAAGGTTATGTCCCAGGGAATCACTGAGATACAGATTCACTGCAAAGGCTATGTCCCAGGGAATCACTGAGATACAGATTCACTGCAAAGGCTATGTCCTAGGGAATCGCTGAGATACAGATTCACTGCAAAGATCAATTTTAGGCACATGTTTAACCTGGTATTATCAGGGTCACTAACTGTATACATAGATTGAAAGTGGTCATCTCAATTAATTACATCTTGTGTCTTAAGGTGCAAGTCCCACATGGCAGGATTGAAGACAGTGCACAATGTTTGTTGCACATTGTAATGTGTGTATTCGTGGTAATTGATGACTTAGTCCTGAAGCTTCTTGTTCCTTACATATAGTTACATGTATTACTAACACAATATTAAATATGTTGCACTTTCTCACAATCCAGGCCCCTTATATTTTCCTTAAGTGTTTCAGTATCATTTAATGTCCCGTAACATCACATATATTCTGTGTGTTTTGGGGATGGGTTTCCACATACTTTCTTTCACGAAAGAAATAAAGGGAAAATATCAGAGCACACACTTACATTTTGCACATTTTGTCTTGAACCCATTACAAAAAAGATACCAGGAAAGTGGTTAGAGATTTAAACTCGAGACTCATTAATTAGTAAAGTATAGAAAACAAAATTATCTATTGTGGTATTGAAGATTTAACCTGATAGATAGATAGATAGATAGATGTACAGCGATTACAGAACGATATGAGCAGAGAATATGAAAATATTCCAGACTGTTAATTTTGTGGATCGTCATAATGTTTGGGACTGAAAATTGTCATTATTATTATGACCAAAATACATGTTTAATTGGTCATTGTGATCATCATAAAATGTCGCTTATGGCCAGTGCAGGCCTTCCTACCTTTTTTTTTAGGAACTACTGTCTTGGCTGTTCAGGACTGACAAAAATGCATTTTATTTGCAAACAGTGTGATCAGAAAAATAGCTTATGTTTAATTTCTCCACATTTTATACAAAATCCACTTCTCCTTGTCCAGTAGCATACTAAGGGGGGGGGGGGGGGCGGACAGGCGGTTGCCCCGGGCGCCAGAGGTATTGGGGCAACAAAACAACTGATAAAAATTCGGGTCTCGTATTCTGATTCTTTGGGCCATCATCGTCGCCCCGGGCGCTATTTACCCTTAGCACGCCACTGTCCTTGCCACTAAATGGAATATTTCATAAGTTTCAGTGACATTTATTTTTCATTTCATACAGACTCCACATTGCTGTCAATCGCATAAAAGTCTGTGGACAGAAAGGCATGGAAGTGTTTTTAATTACAAGTTATGCTTTCACACACTCACTGCTAAATGTTACAGGATATTTAACTGAAGGAAATGGGACATCACTATTACCATAATTTTTAGCCATTTATTCACAATCAGAGTACCGTCACCCACCCATCTGTACTGAATTGTGCATTACCAATAGCTCTTAAAGTTGTCCCCTAGTAGACTAAATGAACGATGAATAGTTTACGTTTCGCCTTGTTTGTTTCTTTTATGAAGTGCTGCCAAACTTGCTAGGTAAACAAACAAATATTTCAATAGCAATTTTATATTCGAATAATTGGAATGTTCGCTTATTTGTGTCAGCTGTATCAGCTGCGGATCCGTTGGTGGGGTGGGGCCGAAGTCGGGGCCCGTCCCCCTCCCCCCAACACATTAAGCATTTCCTCAACTTAGTTTTTTTTTTACAGTTAGATGGTTAAAATTATGCCATGCAAACGCTTAAAATGCGGGAATTACCGAGGGTACCCCCCCCCCCCTCCGCCACTGCCGTGCTTGAAATAAACCTTGAAGAATTATGACAATTATATCAGCACTGCGGCCTTCGAAGTGGAACAGATGGTTCTAGCTTTAATACTGGTGATACTGAAGCAGCGGATAATGGCGGCTTTAATAGCTAAGAGACACAGATGAAAGGTAAAGTTGACTACGATAGGCTACTAAAATTTGGTGCCATCTGTGCTCGTCGTGACAAAATGGTACAAAGAGTTTTTTGTTTGCTACCTTTTTGTACTCTTCTCCTAGCAGGCGTCGAGATCTTTCAGGTTCTATTGCAATGTCATCATAATAGCTAAAATGCTCTAGATGCTCTTTTGATCTTTGCTAAATCATCTTACGGGCGTCCTTGACAAATTTGTAAGTGCCATTTAATGTTCTAATTTCTTGTATCATCCAGCCGACGTCTTCAGTATTCCATCCTATAGGAAACTTTACTTTGGCGGCATATGCACGCTCTTACGCAGCCATTATTCTTTCAGAATCAAAATCATACATTATATAACATGTTTTCCAGTCTCTAATTCCGCTGACAATTTATTGCAATTTTTATATGGCGCCTTTGACAGTCTTATCATAACCTGGTTCGCAAGCAATATAGTTGTATGTGATCTTGACAATTTTCCAGGGTAACATCGCTGCTAACTTTTTGTCAGGACACTCTTTTGTGATGTCATCAATCGCTGTGGCAATGTGATCAGGTTTGTCTTGAATGTCAGCAATAATGTAATCAAGCTCTCTATGCAGATCCTTCTTTAAGTACGATAAAAACTCAGTTCAGATGATTCGCCAGGATCAACATATTTTCTCACAGTGATGTCAACATTTTTGATGTCAGTGATGAAGTCATCGCAGACATCTTTGATGCTAAAATATCATATGATGCCAATTGCTACTGGATCCTTGCTATAGCGGCATAAATCTCTATTATGAAATTTTATGTCGTATTCAGGATAAAATCCAAGTTGCGAAATAGAGTATCGACAATCAGACCATATGACGCAATAACAGATACCTCAAGACCTGAGAGTACCTGCGGCAATTAATATTTTGGCAACTTGCTAACATCTCGAGTAAAAAGACACTTGAATTCTAGCAACAGGATTTTGTTGTCGCTGACAATGTAACCATCTGAACTATATCTAAAACCATCGAGAGCTTGAATGCAGATATCGTTGCCAACTACTTTTCATTCATGGTGACCTCAACGTATCTTCTGATAACTGGCTCAAATAATGTGCCTCAAAGACACGGCAACGTTACATATTGTGGCTGTGTACTAAGCTTTCTTTTGGCAATATCATGCGCAGTTGCAAAAGGACAAATTGCCAATGACTGTTGCTAGATCTGAGTCACCATCTGTCGCCGGTAACAAAGAATAATATTCTGGTGACTTCTGCTTTATTTGATGTGACTTAACAAACGATTCCAATATCGATTTCAGGTCCATTACACACTATGTCATCTTCAAATCAAAAGCTGTCAGCATCCTTTTTGTGTAAAAGTAGTATATAAAGGGCAGAAGACGCGACAAGTTGACAGCAGTGGGACAAGCTTCATTTTTGTGTAACCTCATTGTATAAGGGGCAGAGGGGGTAAAAAAAGCAAAAAAGAACTGTCTCGGACAGGGTGCTAGCCCCGCTGAATATTTTAGTTCCTCAGCGGCTAAAGAACATCGCAATCACATTACCACTGCACCCAGTCACTTGTGTGAACGGTTTTCGGAGGCAAATTTTTAGCCCATGACCTTTTCAACTTCCTGCAACTTTTGGTTGTGTTCACATCGGAAGTTAAGGCAGTCTCCCTAACTGGACTCTAGCCCGAATATCACGACAGATTGGGAATACCCTTTGAGACAAACATACTTTGAACTAGTTAACCATACATATAATTCACTTTGTTACATATCATACTATATTACGTTGACAAGTTTATTGTTAGGCCAATCTGCATATTTTACTGTTGCAAAAAATAAATTTTGCAATGAAGGGAAGCAACTCATGTATGCAATCAAGAGGAGGTAACTCGTGTAATTAATCAAGGGGAATTAACTCGTGTGTGCCAAATATTTCAGCAATCAAGGGAGGTAACTCATGTGCCAAATATGTTCGCCAAGCTGCCAAAAAAGCTGATTATTACCGTAGGTAGTAATGGGCTATTGGAAACACTATTGACATTTTACCAGGTTGAGGACGAGCGATAGCGAGTACGAGACCATAGGAAATACCAAAAGTGTTTTCATACCCCCACATATGCATTACTACTGTCGTCATCTAACGGTCATGGGCATTCACTCTGGATAGCCGTAGAGGACCATTGAAATCTGGTTTCCAGTGGGCGACAGCACCGTTGTTTCATTTTCTGTGCCAAGAAAGTATCTATTATGACAATAGTTTTGTAAATCCTATAATACCGCTGTATTCATCAGACATATTCTGTGCTCAGTATCTTGGTATCTGTGAAGCGTCTACTTCTAAAAATGACTTAAATGTTTATTGTGATAGATAACTTCTATATACTTTTCTCAGCTAACAGAAAAATGAGTCTTTGTCGAAGGCAATTACAAAACAGAGACAAACAAGACTAACAATAAACACAAAAGAAAGCGCTTCATTTTCAAAACTTAATTGATTTAATATGATTGTATGTCTAATGGAAGTGTTGTTTGAAAAGCTCATCGCACCTTATTGGTTTCAGATTTTTGTTAGTTTTGATTTTACTAAAGGCTCAATGCGGGTCGAAAACGCGTGTAAAGTTTTGTGAATTCAGCGCGTTCTTTTGTGTTTATTGTTTCTCACATTCTTTTGTGTTTATTGTTTCACTCTATTTTTGTAATAACCTTCGACAAAGACACAATGCGAGTCAAAAGCGCTTAGGCTAGTTAAAAACTGGTTTTGCACTGTTCGCAGTCCTTTTTTTAATACATTTATCGTAAGCAAGCCATGACACAAGCAATCCCTTGATGGATCCAGTGCACTTGAAAGGAAAGTTATTCGTCATAGGATTCGTATTCTTTGTATTATCAGCTCATCTACTTTTCGTATGATCTAACACTCTGCATGTCCTATATTTTATGTCTATCGTGTAACACGTTTGCGTTTCTTTTATCTTTGTATTCTTCTGACTGCTGAATCAATATAATTGATACATTATCTAAATCAAGGTAATTTTATCATTGAAGTTCAAACGAATAAGGCGCGACATCTAAAATTTTCAAACAACACTACCATTAGACATACAATCATGTCAAGGTTTGTAAATTCAGCGCGTTCTTTTGTGGTTATTGTTTGTCTTGTTGGTCTCTGTTTTGTAATTGCCTTCAACAAAGACTCATTGAGTGTCTAGAGCAATTTGACTAGTTAAATGCAAGTTTTGCACTGTTCCTTAGACTAGTTAAATGCAAGTTTTGCACTGTTCCTTAGACTAGTTAAATGCAAGTTTTGCACTGTTCTTTAGACTAGTTAAATACAAGTTTTTTTACTGTTCCTTAGACTAGTTAAATACAAGTTTTGCACTGTTCGTCGTCAGTTGTTTTTTTATAATGCATTTATCTTAATAAATCCCTGACACGTGTAATCCATTTCTGGATCCAGTGCACCTCAAAGGATTGTTATTCGCAATATCTTTTAGTAGTGTGAAGAAGGATAAAGTATTTTAAAGGCAAATCATCATGATGCCTGTTTTAATTATATGAAATGAGCTTCAAAATGTATACTGCCTTTTTTAAATGTATTAAGTGCATTAGAGAGCTATGGATATTTGCGACGTCGGTTATGTGCAACTAAACTGCAAGTTTTTTTTTTTTTTTTTTTTTTTTTTTTTTTTTTACTTTTATGGAGCTGATGATGATCATAATCGATTGAAAAATAAATCAAAGGAAAGTGTCAACAATGGCATCGGTATGACAAACATATAAAGTTCCCTAAGCGTCCATAAGTAATATTCCCTTTTATAATTACTTTGTTTGGGAGATGCATGAGTTTTCATGTTGGCTTGCGTGCATTGAGATGTTCTGTGTACATGACAATGAAAGAACGAATAAAGTTGTAAAGACCTATACATAAAATGCACGTAACCATGATCACAAATTAGAAATCTAACCAACGTCGGCAGTACATTATATATAGTATATAGGTATAAATATGAGAGAGAGAGAGAGAGAGAGAGAGAGAGAGAGAGAGAGAGAGAGAGAGAGAGAGAGAGAGAGAGAGAGTAATTATTTATTGAATAATTGTCCTCAAAGTGATCCAGAACGATAGATAAATTTTACACCTCTCTAGTCCAGTAAACCTAGTAGTCGAGTCTGGGCTTAAAGGGAAAATGTTTTTTTTGCATTGTGATACGGCAAATATATTTGAAGCATTAAGTGTCAGAGGCTAAGAATGTATCCAAGTACAAGCAATCATTGGTGGACTGCCTGATTCACCACTGTATATAGCTTTGCGTTGTTAAACTTGCTTTGTCCGTCCATTGAATATAAGAAACGTTAAACCCCAGCTATTTTGTTTCTGCTGTACGGGTTTAGAGCCATTTAGACAGCAGTTTATAAGACATGAGTGAACGGAGTACCTGTGAAACCACGTTAACATAATTTCAGATTTATCATTTAAATATATTAATGTGGCGTTTCATAAACCTGTCTCATATATTTCTTGTTATTATCTACTTGAAACGAATTCCCATTTATTCTGCATTATTGTCACTATTTAATACTATTCCGTATTGAACGTATATAGGGTCACATTGTAGCAGAATGTTTGCACGTTCTGTTGCCAAGAATGTAACGTTGGACTTCTTTTGTTACTGAAAAAATGGCGTCCGAAGACGATGATTGTGATTATTAACCGAGCGACCATCTCCGTTTTAATTTCCGTGGCAAGAAAATGAAATCGAAAACTCGGTAGAACTGCCGCTTTAAAGGACAGATATACATATTTTGCACAATTTATACAGTTGATTCTATACCATAACCCTGAAACCCTTCACTTGAAAGCAAGGAAGATGTTTAAAAAATAATGGTCAGGCTTGATTCACTTTTAGAAATATAGGTGCTTCATCGAGAAAACGATATAGGTACTAGTATTTTCACCGTCATGAATACGTTCATCGCAACGTAGAATAACAGCTCCATGTATGTCACCGCTATTACGTGACGTTATAAAAAAAGTTTTATACCAATCAAAATATGCTGTTCTATACAAATCAGTAGAAATATGTCCGCAGCTCAATATTGACAGAGGAGGCTTTTTGAATTATTATTCTTTAATTTCATTATTTTTCTTACAATATCTCAAACTTGGATGCGGAACATGATGGAAGCCAGCTAGCCTCACCTTCTCAATTATATGTCATTGTTTTAAGTTATTGTTAGCAAAGCGAATAACTTTGCGACAAACTAAACATTGGTATTCAGTAATTAAATCTATTTAATGAACATTATGGTAGGAAGCAGTATCCGTCGACATGTAATTAATTGAATGGAGTCTTTACATTTGCTTATTAAATAGTTTCACGTTTCGAGAAAAATGACAAGGAAAAACTTAGATAAATTTAGATACACAATTAAGCTGTTGTGAAAGTGTCTAATTCAGAGCAATAACCTTTTATTTTCAAACCTATGTGAACACATACTGAGAGTTTCAAATGAAAATGATGTCAGTTAATCTTTTGTCTTAAATCCTATGTGAACACATACTGAGAGTTTCAAATGAAAATGATGCCAATTTACCTTTTGTCTTAAATCCTATGTGAACACATACTGAGAGTTTCAAATGAAAATGATGCCAATTTACCTTTTGTCTTAAATCCTATGTGAACACATACTGAGAGTTTCAAATGAAAATGATGCCAGTTAATCTTTTGTCTTAAATCCTATGTGAACACATACTGAGTTTCAAATGAAACTGATGCCAATTAACCTTTTGTCTTAAATCCGATGTGAACACATACTGAGAGTTTCAAATGAAAATGATGCCAATTAACCTTTTGTCTTAATTCCTATGTGAACACATACTGAGAGTTTCAAATGAAAATGATGCCAATTAACCTTTTGTCTTAATTCCTATGTGAACACATACTGAGAGTTTCAGATGAAAATGATGCCAATTAACCTTTTGTCTTAATTCCTATGTGAACACATACTGAGAGTTTCAGATGAAAATGATGCCAATTAACCTTTTGTCTTAATTCCTATGTGAACACATACTGAGAGTTTCAAATGAAAATGATGCCAATTAACCGTTTGTCTTAAATCCTATGTGAACACATACTGCGAGTTTCAAGTGAAAATGATGCCAATTAACCTTTTGTCTTAAATCCTATGTGAACACATACTGAGAGTTTCAAATGAAACTGATGCCAATTAACCGTTTGTCTTAAATCCTATGTGAACATATACTGAAAGTTTGAAATGAAAATTATGCCGATAGTAATCTGAACACTTTAAATGTGATTAAGGAATATTCAACTTTAAGACTTTCAAATATTTGAAATTTATTTGGAGACATTCTACCTGCGTCACCCTAACTTTCTTACATTCAGATCATTGGCTAACAAAAGAAAGAAAAAAACCATGTTCATATTTGAGTAGGATGATTCGCAAACTCCTGAACACGATTCAAATGTAAATGGTCACTAGAGAGTTTCGCTAGACATTGCATTTTACATTTTACAAGACTGAATATGACCGAAACTGCGAGTAAAACATGATAAAAGTGACGCGGTGGTTGTAGCTTCAATTAGTATATTTATTAGGCCCGTGTTTACTTGAAAAATATGTATCTTTATTTGCAAACATATTGCATTTTGTTAGAATCACAAATTGATGCATGGAATGCCATTCGCATCTTCGATGTCAGTTCTACGGATCATACCTCGAATGTATCCCGATATTTACCATTCGGACAACCTGGGCTATTTACGAACAAGGATTGACCGAGAAGTTGCGAATGCATGGAACTATTATTTTAATTCGCAACTCCTTGGTCAATCATAGAGTAAATCCAATCGTGGAAATAGTCGAGGTGGTCCGAATAGATTGTAGTTTATTTTTTTTGCGAGGAAATTTCCGGCGAACAAAATGTTTAATTCTTCTGTAAATTACTACGTAGACATACGTGAGGCAGTCCGAATAATGGAATGCATGAACTCATGCACAAAGGCGGTTTTGACTAGTGGACCACACACTGATTAATATTTAATTCAAAGTTCAAGCCACAAGGTTACTTCACTTGCGATATCTCCATTCATGTACCAATGCATAAACACGACATAATAATGATATCCAACTTGCATCATACGCCACTCGAGTTTTCTTGAAGATGCTATGCCCACATTTGATTGGATCTAAAGTGAAGAAAAAAAAAGAAAAAAGAAACCTCTGTAAGGGCCCGAACAAATAAATGAGAGAACAAGAATACATATTGACTGGGGTTCACTTTTTTCATACTTCTTTTTAGATTAGAAAATTGAAAATATAAAAAGTGTTCAACTGAATCTGTATTCTGTATAATCGGATGCAAGGAAACATAAATCCTTTACAGCTGTGGATTGCTGCCTTTGTTAAGAAAGAGTTAACTCTCTTTTACTATTCCTTCTCCCCAAACGTCTAGGAGAATCCGCGTATCTGAAGATGTTTTTATACCAAACGATTGTTGTGCACGTTCTCAAACATACAGGATTGGTAATGCCATATGTACAGAATTTCAAATACACTTGGTCTTTGACATACAGGATTGGTAATGCCATCTGTACAGAATTTCAAATACACTTGGTCTTTGACATACAGGATTGGTAATGCCATATGTACAGAATTTCAAATACACTTGGTCTTTGACATACAGGATTGGTAATGCCATATGTACAGAATTTCAAATACACTTGGTCTTTGACATACAGGATTGGTAATGGCATATGTACAGAATTTCAAAAACACTTGGTCTTTGACAGTTTGTAGATTTCTTTTTTTAGTTTTTTTTTCTTTTTTGAGGTTATCTAATCTTTGCTAAAATAATATGCAAGATTAAACGTTTGGAAACTACAGTTATGTTGATCACGAGTCATAAACTACTAGATGGGTGATTGTACGGTAAGCTGGGTGGCTTTCCAAAAAGACAATCGAGGTGAATTTTTTTATTTATATAAAAACAGAATTACATAATCTTCATACCGTATATACTTACTTATATAGTTCAACTACAAACAATATAGACCCTGATCTGCAGTCGAATTATGCTCCAGCAATATCAGGGTCTATGTTGTGTGTTCTACTAATTACTCCTTACAAACTGCATAGACCCAGATTTGCGGGCGCATTATGCGACGGCAGATCTGGGTCTGTGCAGTTTGCCGTTGGAGTTGACTTATGACCCAGAATATACGGTAAAACCTGAAACGCACAGTTATTTTTCACAGCCATAACATGTGACTTTCAGCAAGTAAATTGTTAAACTGAAACCAAAGCTAACAGCTGCATTAGACAAATATAAAAGCCATTCACGACGACATGATATTAATATGTCTATAAGTGTTATTATAAATATGTTCTTGTCTAAAGGAAAGAGTTTAGATTATACTTACACATTGAACGATACATTTTCTTTCCAAGGACAGTAATTCTAAAATTACAAAGTACACTAATACGCATATTCTATAAACAGATGTGTCGTTTGAAGTTTAAACCTTTCGAATTATCGTGATCAACTGACATGATGAGTCCGCCTCACTGAAGTGTTCTTTACTCTCTGGGTGGACTTTCAGAGGTTATATATATATATATATATATATATATATATATATATATATATATATATATATATATATATATATATATATATATATATATATATATATATATCCTTTCGAAGACAAGACCATTTTGAACCAGAGGATTTGTTAGCCACATGTTTGTTTAAATTTCTCGATTCAAACACGTCACGATAACTTATCATGTCTTATGGACAAGTCCTGAATCGCGAAGTGTAAGAGAAGGTCTCACAATATATGTACTTGAAAAAAGCAGAAACCTGAAATCCAGATTTTAACTGTAAAAAGGTACAAGTTAAGGGCAGGACCAAGAAAACAGCGGCTGTTTGCTGGGCAATATCAAGGAACGAAGAAATAAAGAGAGCAAAGTAGTAAATGTCAAATGCGCCATAATAAACACAAACAGTTTTAGGCCATGCTTAAAACATGCATGGATCTTTTCTTATTGATTCACTCGATTTCGCTATGACTATGTTTCCTCAATACTGAGGAACAGGAGGTATTGATTAAGAATTTTATATTAAGGATTTAATTTAGAAATTTGTGTGCAAGAAATGTTTAAGAAACCAATACAGGACCCAGGCACTAAACTAAATTCCTGGCCTCCAACTCTTAATCATTAAGTGGTATGTCATTGCATGGCGAAAATAACACCAAACGACTTGATGAATATGCAATCTTCAAAAGTCAACGTTTGCAGTGTTCGACTTCTTTTCCCCCTGATTTAATTTTCTGGGTTAATCGCATTGACAGTTCTGTGCCAGGGTTTTTGTCAGGTCTTTCACGAAGCTTCTTCAGTATTTAATTTCCTTTCCCAGGAGTGTTTCTTGACCCTAACATTTTGCCGCCTTGGCTTGCCATATCGTCCTAGAGTGACGAGGATTGTTCGACGTAATACAGTGAACGAAGCGGGAATTGAATTGACAGCTGCAAGAATGCAATCAAGATCATTACTTCAGACATGACTGTCGATTCATTCAAACCTGTTTTAACCAGATATGAATTGAGGTTGCATTTGGTATAAATTATACGGTATTTCTCCAGGGCCCAATGTAACCAATATAAGTTTTAAAGTGAAGTATTCGTTTAAAAAAATGATTGGACAATTTTAGGTCAGTCTTAAATTTCAGCCAATCCGAGCACTGGGTTCTAGGCTTAGGTTTAAGTATAGTCTAAGTTTCTTTTGTGGAAACTGGGACCAGATTTCACTTATCTGTAGACAGCTTTCACCATACGAAATGACATTATTGGGATTGCTCCATGTTGGCGAGCTTTGAAAAGACTGGAGTTGAGAGGTTAAAATGTCCGTATTTCATCCCTTATACTTTTAATGGTTTAAGTGGATTTCTATATTATGAGTGAAGAGAAAGAAGAAAAAAAGAATGAAAATTGCAAACTTGTGAAACATTGAAGATGATATTTGCACTAAATTAGCCAGTTCACTATCGGTAGGTAAAGCTAGGTCTGTGTGTTTTGACCCAGGTCTCTTTGTTGCTATGTCGTGATCGATCTTTACATTTCATACCCAAATGATTCCCACAGCCTCTAATGAATTTTATACTAAATTCAATTCAACAAGACCTGGAGATCTACTGCAGACAAGTTTAGTATACGATTTTATTCTTTGAAATCAAGCTCAGCCGAAAGAAAGCCAAGATGAGATTTATTGAAGATTTCCATTTCATTTCTTTCCTTCTAAATGCGATGCGCTTATATCCTTGCCCAAGGTGGCAGTTAATGACCAACTGGGAAGACATGCTAATGACTCTGGAATTGAATCAGAGACAAGTTGACAATACCGGTACTGACGCCACATTAGAGATAATTGCCAATATTCCACTGGCCTCGAAATACGAAGTTCCTATATATTTTGATTAGCCACTTTAGTTCTATTGAACGTTTGGCACGGATTTCTTGAGTCAACGTTAAAAACGAGGGGACAACACATGGTAATTAGTATAGAAATCATCCCACTTAAATACACCAGCAATTGGTTGATATGTAGATGTGGCAACTTCAACAAATTACAAATGCTTCCAGATAGTAATGATGAGCCCACGGTTGAATCAAATATATCGAATCCACCCTAAAAATGCAAGTGTAACATATAGTAATCTGACAGATAAAAAGAAAACTTCTCACAGTTTAAAATTTTATTAAATGAGGATATGGATGAACCCAGATTATATCATAAATATGAAAAAAAGCGCTTTACAAACTTGTGCCATACTGACATTTCCTACAAACGTTCAAAAATGTTAATATCTACTATAAAACCCTCAATTTTATGGAAAACTCCAAAAACAACAAGAGAGTTACAGTTAATTACATCCCTTGCAAATGTTCTGATAACTGTTCCAAATAATACGATGCAAGTTTGTAAACACTGCAGTTATTCTTACACAGGTGTAATAACCCGTGCATTTATTTGCTGTGAGAGAACTGTGCGACAACGAGACATATTTTGGACACATATTATAAATAACTTTGACATTCGTCTTGGCGTGTTCCTTCATAGCATATCAGATGAAGAATTTATTCAACATCTCCTCGGTAGGGAATTTCACAACGGTATAGGCTTAAACGAGCCCAAAATACTAAGACATTTTATAATGTCTGCCTCAGTGTCCTCTGCAACTGTAATTCATGGATTTTTTTCATAGTAATAAGGTCGATATTCAAATTATCAAGATTTGGAAGACATGTGATCGTAGAAATATTGATAATCATGTCTTTATGCATGCTATTTTTGTTGTTGTTGTTGTTGTTGTTGTTGTTGTTGTTGTTGACATTACATTGTTACGACCAGGGGTAATCTAACAAAAGAAAAGACACAAACAAGCTTTCAATATTTAAAATACAAATATTTAATTTCCTAAAATATTAAAATATTTCAACAAACAATCAAAGTTAAAGAATTAAAATAACTTACAGTATAGAATATCCTTAATAGTCCTAAATTGTTCTAAATTTCACTGATCCGGAAGTTATTCCAAATATTCCGAATGTAGCATGTTCCGAATGAAGTAACCTTCACTGTACTAATGTGCTAATAAGAATCAAATATATCCAAGTGTTATAAATTCCAAATAATCCCTGTGAATGGAATATCACAACTTTTAGAAATGTTTCCGATAATTCCACGGAGCTGTATTGTTATGTATGATGTTTATATAATATTGTAGATGTTTTGGGAAATTATAAGTGTTTCTTCACTTTAGTATTTGCTTAGATCTTTATGTTTATTAGGAAAGACATGTATAACTAGTGTCCTTGAATTAGGTTGTTTTGATCAATATGTTTTCTCAATTTGAAGGTCAAGGTTGATTTTTGTTTACAAGTAAAAATTCCATAAAGATGACACACATTCTAGAACATTCTGTCATGTGACCAATCTTTATATATATCATGTTTGGTGGACATTTTTTCAGTTCGACATTACCATCAGTCTTGTAAAGAGCTATTACAGTTGTGAAAATTCATTCCAAATTCTAAGAGAGGAATTATTTTAAATATTCATTGGATTATAACAGTGCTCATAAACTTTTGGATTTTGGATTTTTAATTGATGATTTTGGAATTTAAGTGAACTTATTCAGAGATTTTGGAATACTTCATTTTGACATCAGCACATCAAGATTACTAGTACATCAGGACTTTGGAGACCATAAGCACATCATAACATTCAAGGACACAGCCGTGAATTCGGAACATTCTATATTTAGGACTTGTGATTAGAACAATCATTCTTATTGGATTATTAGGATTTCAAAACACATTACTGTAAGTGACTTTTTGATTTTTCATTTTAATTATCTAGTAATAAATTGCTTGTTGATTTTTACTTGATTTGTTGGTTTCACTTTCTTTCTGTTACATTTTTCTTAGACCATAGAGTCGTAACAGAAATTGAGGGCTCGTCGTTCCGGGATTGAATTTCTTTAAAGCATATTAGAGATATTAAATTTATCTTTGAAATTCATATTGATTTTGTCTCAGAATTTTTTTTTTGTCTTTGGCAAAGATTTTTAAATAGAGAAATTTTTTTTGTGTGAAACCAACAAGCATTTACTATGGCATCTAATGTTCAGAATTTCATTTCAAAACCTACCCAGGAGGGGTTAGAGTGCATGAGAAAAGATGAGTTGCTCGAGCTTGCCAGAAAATACAGTCTATCTGAGGCAAAAGTATCATTGACAAAACAGGAGATAAAGATTATTTTGATTCAGTATTTAGTGGGAAAAGGAATTTTTGATAGCAGTGCTTTAAGTTTGAAGAGAAAGCCTGTATCTGGTTTTGACAGGAAATTAAGGGAATTAGAGTTAAAGAACCAGATGGATTTAGAATTGGCAAAGCTTCAGATTCAGAGAGAGAGAGAGAAAGAAGAGAGGCAGATCCAAATGCAGAAAGAAGAGAGGCAGATGTAGAGAGAAAAAGAAGAGAGGAAGATGGAGAGAGAGAGAAAGAAGAGAGGCAGATACAGATGGAGAGAAAGAAAGAAGATAGGCGGATACAGATGGAGAGAGAGAAAGAAGAGAGGCAGATACAAATGCAGATGCAAAGAGAAGAAAGGGAAATGCAATTTAAATTAAGAGAATTAGAACTGGCAAACAGAGCACACTCCACTCCTTTAAACACAAGTCCAGGTTTTGATGTTACTAGATATATTAGGTTAGTACCCCCTTTTCAGGAAAAAGAAGTAGATAAATACTTTCTTCATTTCGAGAAAATAGCTGAAAACTTGAAATGGCCCAGAGAGCATTGGACTTTGTTATTACAAAGTGTACTTATTGGCAAAGCTCGTGAAGTCTACACTTCACTGTCAGTAAAACAAAGCACTGATTATGATGTGGTTAAGGAGTACATCTTGAAAGCTTATGAGTTGGTACCAGAGGCATATCGACAAAGGTTTAAGAATTGTAGAAAAGAAACTGGACAAACTCATGTCGAATTTGCAAGGGATAAAGAACATATTTGATAGGTGGTGCTCAGCCAAGAAAGTTGATCAAGGTTATGATAACCTCCGACAGCTCGTATTAATTGAAGAGTTCAAAAGGTGCATCCATAGTGATGTTAAAACTTATCTTGACGAGCGGAATGTGGAAACTTTGGAAAATGCTGCTCGTATGGCTGATGATTATTCCTTGAGTCACAAAATTTCATTTGGTAATAAGTCGTCCTCTCAGCAGTTTTCTGGTAAAAAACCATTTCAATCTCATTCGAGTACTTCCAAATTTCACAACAGCACAACTGTTAGAAATCAAACATCTGATAAGACTGATCAGAAATCCTTATCTCTTCCTACGTGCACTTATTGTAAAAAGAACGGGCACGTTATTTCTCATTGCTTCAAGTTGAAAAATAAGCAACAGAGTAAAGACAGAGCTTTTCCAAATGCTCTTATTTCTACGAGGTCAAGGTCACGGTCTTGTATTGAAAGCAATACATTTGTTGGGTCAAACAAACCCCAGTCTGATTCTATTTTAGAGGCTTATGAACCATTCATGTCAGAAGGTTCTATATCACTTATTGGTGATTCTGCCAAATCTATCCCAATTAAAATATTAAGGGACACGGGAGCTTCTCAGAGTCTTTTATTATCAGGTACTTTGCCTTTGTCTGAGGAGTCTTCTTCAAGTGAAAGTGTTCTTGTTCAGGAAGTAGAGTGCGGCTTTGTAAATGTTCCTCTCCATTGTGTAAATTTGGCATCAGACTTAGTTTCTGGACCTGTGACTGTTGGGGCAGTGACTTCTTTACCCATAGAGGGTGTTCATTTATTACTAGGCAATGACCTAGCTGGAGATAAGGTTGTGGTTAATCCACTTGTAACTGACAAGCCTTGTTTGGATCAGAAAGTTGATCCTGTCGAAACTGAAATCCCTGATTTGTACCCTGCTTGTGCAGTTACTAGAGCTATGGCAAAAAGAGCTCTTGAGAGTGATGTTGATCAGGATATTATTCCTTTAGCTGACACATGTATTGGTCAGTCTTTTGATGAGGTCACTTTTTCCTCAGGTATTGATCAATCAAATGGTATTGATCACAGTGATCCTCTTTTGGCAACTCATTCTCTTTGTTCTAATCAGGATGACAAACGACAATCCCTTGTCGTTGAACAGGAGCAAGATCCCGAGATATCTTGTTTGTTTCAGAGGGCTATTAGTGAAACTGAAGCCACACAAGTTCCAGTGTGTTACTTTGTGAAAAATGGGGTCCTTATGAGGAAATGGAGACCACCTGATGTACCCGCTGGTGACGAGTGGTCAGTGAGCTATCAAATTGTTGTTCCTAAGTCATATCGACAGGAAATTCTTAATTTAGCCCATGAAACTCCTTTGGCTGGTCATTTAGGAGTCCGTAAGACTTATCGCAAGATCTTGAATCATTTTTATTGGCCGAAACTCAAAAGTGATGTTTCTAAATACTGCAGATCTTGTCACACTTGTCAAATGGTAGGAAAACCCAATCAGAAGATACCTAAGGCTCATCTACAACCTATTCCTGCATTTGATGAACCATTTAGTAGAATAATAGTAGATTGTGTTGGTCCTTTACCTAAAACAATGTTAGGCAACCAATACTTGTTGACCATCATGTGTGCATCTACAAGATTTCCAGAAGCAATTCCTCTGAGAAATATAAAAACTAAAACTATTGTGAAAGCTTTGGTGAAGTTTTTTACACTTGTTGGCCTTCCCAAATCTGTCCAGTCGGATCAAGGGTCAAATATTATGTCTGGAATTTTCCAACAAGTTATGCATGAATTAGGCATCCAACAGTTTAAATCTTCTGCCTATCACCCTGAAAGTCAAGGTGCTTTGGAAAGATTTCATCAAACTTTGAAGAATATGATTCGATCATATTGCTTTGATACAGAAAAGGATTGGGATGAGGGTGTTCATTTGTTGTTGTTTGCTGTTAGGGAATCAGTTCAAGAGTCGTTGGGTTTTAGTCCCTTTGAACTAGTTTTTGGTCATACTGTCCGTGGACCATTGAAATTATTGAAAGAGAAACTTCTTTCAAATGAATATTCAAACATTAATCTTCTGGATTATGTCTCTGATTTCAAATACAAGTTGTCAAAGGCCTGTGAAGTAGCAAGAACTAATCTTCACACTACCCAGTCAAAAATGAAATTAAGGTATGACAGAAATTCACAGGAAAGGAGTTTTAAACCTGGTGACAAAGTTCTGGCTCTCTTTCCCATACCTCAGAATCCTCTTCAGGCTAAATTTTATGGTCCTTATACCGTTGCAAAGAAAGTAAATGACTTAAATTGTATCAATAACACTCCTGGGAGACGGAAACAGAAACAACTTTGTCATATAAATATGTTAAAGGAATATTTTAACAGAGATAGCCCAGCTAATTATTTAGTTAATTTAGTTGTACCTGTCCCACACAGTGAAGATATCAACGATGGAATACAATCAGACTATAGTGACTCTGGTATAACCAATCTTCGGAATTCAGAAATATTGAACAACCTAGACCAGAAACTTTCACATCTACAACAACAGGAAAGAAATGAACTAAAACAGCTATTACATGAATATGAGCACTTGTTTCCTGATGTTCCAACACGAACAAGTAAAATTTATCATGACGTTGACATTGTAGATTCTGCGCCTGTGAAACAGCATCCTTATAGGATGAATCCTCTCAAACAGAACTATCTGAAGAAAGAAATTCAGTATTTACTGGAGAATGATTTCATAGAACCAAGTAAAAGTAACTGGAGTTCACCATGTATTCTTGTTCCCAAGCCAGATAATACATTCCGTATGTGTACTGACTATAGAAAAGTCAACAGTGTCACCAAAACTGATTCATTTCCAATCCCAAGAATGGACGATTGCATTGATAAAATTGGAAATGTGGAATATGTCACCAAGTTTGACCTTTTAAAAGGATTCTGGCAAATTCCACTGACGGAAAGGGCAAAAGAAATTTCAGCATTTGCAACTCCAGATGGACTTTATCAATATAAAGTCATGCCGTTTGGAATGAAAAATTCGCCTGCAACGTTTCAACGTCTGATGAACATAATAACATTTGGTCTTGATAATTGTGACGCTTATATCGATGACGTCATTATCTACAACAACACCTGGGAAGATCATTTGGAAACCATTCGAAAATTCTTTGATCGACTCAGCGATGTGAATCTGACAATTAATTTGAGCAAAAGTGAGTTTTGCCATGCTTGTGTCACATTTTTAGGACATATTGTGGGACAAGGTCAAGTTAAACCTATAGAAGCTAAGGTCAAAGCTATCTCTGAATTTCAAGTTCCAATTTGTAAAAAGCAACTGATGCGATTTCTAGGTATGGCTGGATATTATCGGAAATTTTGTTCCAATTTTTCCAAAATTGCTGAACCTTTGACAAGTTTATTGAGTAAGAAAGCCAAATTTTATTGGTCTGACAAGTGTCAGGAATCTTTTGACAAGTTAAAGGCCATGCTTAAGAATGCACCAGTTCTTTCTGCACCAAATTTTAGCCAATCATTTAAATTATCTGTTGATGCAAGTGATGTAGGGGTTGGTGGAGTATTGATTCATTAAGACAAAAGTGGTGTGGATCACCCTGTGTGTTATTTTTCTAAAAAACTAAACAAACACCAGAAAAATTGTTCCACAATTGAGAAGGAATGTTTGACTTTGATATTGGCTTTACAGCATTTTGAAGTGTATGTTACCTCAGCTCTTTCTCCAATTATTGTGTACAGTGATCACAATCCCCTTACTTTCATCAACAAAATGAAAGATAAAAATCGGAGATTGTTGAGATGGAGTTTGATATTGCAGGAATATAACATTGACATCAAACACATCAGGGGAAAAGACAATGTGATTGCAGATGCACTCTCACGTGCCTAGAAATGTAATATTGCTTGATGTAATTAAGTCCAGTATCATAAAACATGTTCTTATGTAATTTTGGTTATTGTAGTATTAGATGTATATTCAAAAGAAAGCTTTATTATATAAATCTTTCTTTTTCTTTATGAGGGGAGGTGTTATGTATGATGTTTATATAATATTGTAGATGTTTTGGGAAATTATAAGTGTTTCTTCACTTTAGTATTTGCTTAGATCTTTATGTTTATTAGGAAAGACATGTATAACTAGTGTCCTTGAATTAAGTTGTTTTGATCAATATGTTTTCTCAATTTGAAGGTCAAGGTTGATTTTTTGTTTACAAGTAAAAATTCCATTAAGATGACACACATTCTAGAACATTCTGTCATGTGACCAATCTTTATATATATCATGTTTGGTGGACATTTTTTCAGTTCGACATTACCATCAGTCTTGTAAAGAGCTATTACAGTTGTGAAAATTCATTCCAAATTCTAAGAGAGGAATTATTTTAAATATTCATTGGATTATAACAGTGCTCATAAACTTTTGGATTTTGGATTTTTAATTGATGATTTTGGAATTTAAGTGAACTTATTCAGAGATTTTGGAATACTTCATTTTGACATCAGCACATCAAGATTACTAGTACATCAGGACTTTGGAGACCATAAGCACATCATAACATTCAAGGACACAGCCGTGAATTCGGAACATTCTATATTTAGGACTTGTGATTAGAACAATCATTCTTATTGGATTATTAGGATTTCAAAACACATTACTGTAAGTGACTTTTTGATTTTTCATTTTAATTATCTAGTAATAAATTGCTTGTTGATTTTTACTTGATTTGTTGGTTTCACTTTCTTTCTGTTACATTTTTCTTAGACCATAGAGTCGTAACAGTATGATTAATAAAGTTGAAGAAACAGTACTAATCCAAAATGCACTGTATTAATATCACAAAAGTAGAATATCCCACACACAAAATGAACCAAATTCGTTTATAACCTCTCAATCCAATGTAACTATGAAGAATCCAGAATACTGCTATTTATATATATATAGATATATATATATATATCTATATATATATATATATATCTATATATATATATATATATATATATATATATATAGTCTCCCACTACGGAGAAACAAAATAAAAACCCATTGCGTCTTTGATAAACAACTGGGCATTTCGAAATATTACAACCCTCTCCAAACCAATCAGACATTAGGTTATGCGTGACATCTAAAAAGTACCAGTGTACTAATGTTTATAACCAGTAAATAACGTATTGATTCATAGAATCTAGGTCAGAAGTTCAACTCTCTCACGCGCACTTAAACCACGTGATATGACTAAGGCTTCGAAATATTGATCGAGCCTACCGTATATGTACTCACGGCAAGACGACAGCTGTTAGACTAAGAACAGAGATCATAAACTAATAAACTATACCATTATTAAAAGAAAAATGATATATAATTCCGTAACAACATATAAAATATTATTTTCTGTAAAATAATGATGATGTGTACAATAATTAAGTATCGGAGGATTGCGCAAGAGTGTACCATACTTTTTAATAATGAGTATATTGTCCTTATATAAAAATCCTCATAGGGAAGCAGCGCTTCTAAGAGACTCCTCTCATGTACACCTCTGTTAATTGTATATAACTAATTCAATATTCTTTTCTTTTTCCTTTGTTTGCATCATTATCTCTGAAAAGAGGAAATAAAGATTGATGATGATGACGATGAGATGTAAAAGAGTTAGCAGTGAAACCTCTTTTCAATGAGGACGTATATGTGTCTGAGTAAATAATTTACAACAGACCTTAGAAGGCGTGGCTAAAAGGACAATATATTTAAAGGAAAACTATCGTTTCTTTTGCTCATACATTTGAAGGAGAAAAGTTTTGTATCAGTTTTGACAAAAGAAGGTCAAATTTTTAAACTTCTTTCAGTCACAGATTCTGATATGAAGAAAAGCAACTCCTCAGCATAAAAAGTAAAGGTAAGTATTGTACATCTGAAGGTAATAATCGCTTCTGGTTTTAGAAATTATGGTTTAAGGAAGAGAGCTGATGAGTCAGTACAAAGCACATCAGAGGAAGAGATACAGATTTTGTAACATGACTCGGGAATGATACAGTTGCTGACAGTTATTGATTGATCAGCATCTTTATTTTGTTTTATAGGTTCATTTTTACTTTTTTGACTATATCAAAGCCGTTTCAGTGCTGACTCCAACTTGAAGTTAATGTAACTGATTCTTAAAAGTAATATGAAGTTTAATACAGTCACCGTTCTTGAAGAAAACAAAGATTTTTACTGTTTTTTTTTTTTAAAATAACTTCATATTGTTTAATGTCCTCTTCGATCTGATCTAACTCTTTTTCTTCTAATTTTTGCAAAACAAGAAATCTGTTAAACGACCATTCGATAAGGCAAAGTTTCTTGAACAAACTGTCAATTTTTTCTCATTGAAGATTGAATCCATCTACTTGAAAGATGATTGAAATTCCACTTTTGATGTCATTGTTTTGTCTGTTTTGCTAAAACATTTTCTGTAATTTTTCTTAATTGAAACTGTTGCCACGTTTGTTTTTCACGGTCTTCTATGTGATTTCTCGGTATTATGTGCATAATCTCCGCTGATCTGCTTCCTGTTTTTAGTGCATTAAATTCTTCAGTACTGCTAGAATGTTTACTTTCGGCATGTTGAGTCAAACCCCACATGTCATTTCTTCGGCATGATATTTAGGTAGACAAAAAATGAAAATAACTACTTTTTGTCGCAATTACTTACAATTTGTAACAATTAGCTAGTAATATTTTGTAAAATTTATTAAATTTAGTTAGTCACGTTTGTAACATTTTCTATCATTTAGTTACAAATTCAACATAATCCTGTTAGTGGTGTGGGAGAAGCACCGATGACAAGCTTAATTCTCAAAATACCCCTTTCTTCAAAAAATTTCAAGAATTGTCTCAAAAATTGGCCGCAGGGAACAAGTGAAACTTTATTCCTATCAATACAAATCTCATATGTAACCTCAAATGTTTCGATAATATTCTCAAAACAGTTTGGGAGAATAAGCGGTGATGAACTGAACTTCCGCAGAACACCTTCATTCAGAGTTTTTGACGAAATGTCCCCAAAAATGGGTCAGAGGAAAAAAGTAAAACTTTGTCACGCATCTACACCAATCACTTATGTAACCAACAAAGTTTAATTTAAATCCTTGAAGTAGTTTGGGTGAAGAAGTGATGACGAGCTAAATTCTCAAGATATCCCCTTTTCTCAACAATCTTTTAAGAAATGTTATCAAAATGAAACAGAGAAAATAAAGTAAACTACCTCTTTTATGACAATTTGTCACATTTTTCTCCAAAAATGGGCAGAGGCAAAAGTAAAACTTTATTGCGAATCTACACCAACCATGTCATATGACTTGTTTAAAAGGTTTCAATAAAATCATTCATGCAGTCTGAGAGAAGAAGCAATGACGTGTTAAATTCTCAAACAAAACCTATTATTGGAAAATTAATCAAGACATTTATCCCAAAATGGGCAAGAGGAAAAAAATATAAAACTATAATGCTCATCTACACCAACTACATATCCAGCCGACAAAGTTTATATAAAATTCTTTAAGCTGTTTTAAGAGGAGAAGCTTTGACAAGCTGATTTCTGAAAATATCCCATTTTGACAATGATCCAAGACATTTTCCCCTAAATGGTAGGAGGAGAAAAGTAAAGCATTTTGCGCATCTATACCAACCATGCATCTACCATACAAAAGTTTCAATAAAATATTCCAGGCGGTGTTGAAAGAGAAGTGATGACGAACTCCATTCCCAAAATTAACTCTTTTTTTAAAATGTTTCAAAATATTTTCACAAAAAAAGCATAACCTTATTGCACATCTACATCAACCACATATTTAATGAGCACAAGTTTCATTAAATCCTAAACGTTGTGTGGGAGCAGAAGATAAATGAAACTCAGTTCTCAAAATACCTTTCCTAGTCTAAAAATGACCCAATAAATGGGCAAGGGAAAATGTAAAAACCCTAATGCGCCTCTGCATCAATCACATATCTAACCAACACAGTTTGAATATAATTTTCCAAGCAGTGTAGCAAACAGCGATAACAAACTGAATTTCAAAATACCTTTTTATTTTTCAAGAAACTTCTACAAGAATGGGCCAGAGGAAAAACGTAAAAAAAACACACGCAAAAAAAAAAAAAAAAAAAAAAAACCCGCACATTAAAATGATATATGATATTTAGCCTAAAAAGTTTCAATAAAAGCATTTAGATAGTTTGGAAGGAGAACCGATGACGTGTTAAATTTTCAATTGTATTTTTTTGAAAATTAATCATGACATTTCCCTCAAATTGGGCCAGAGGAAAAATAATAAAACTTTCATCCTTATCATCACTAACCACATACCCAACCTAAAAAGGTTTAGTTATAGCCTTCCAGCAGTTTAAGAGTAGTAGCTTTGACAAGCTGATTTATCAAAATACCCCTTTTTTGTCAATGATCCAAGACATTTGATCGAAAATGGTCAGATGAATAAAGTAAAGCATTTTGCGTATCTACACCAACCATATATCTACTATACAAATTTTCAATAAAATCTTCCAATCGGTGTTGGAAGAGAAGCGGTGACTAACTCAGTTCCCAAAATGCGCTTTTTTGACAATTTTTCAAGATCTTTCCACAACAACAGCAACAAATGTAGCTGAAGAAGAAAAGTAAATCCTTATTGATCAACTAAACCAAACACATTTTGTGAGCAAAATTTTCAAAAAATCCTCCAAAACTGTATGAGATAAGTAGCTATGACAAACTCAGTTTCCAAAATACCATTTTCAGTGGGGCAGTAAAAGCTTCATGCGCATCTGCATCAATCATGTATCTACCCTTAAAAGTTTCAATACAGTTTTGCCATGTACTGTGGGAGAAATAGCGATGACGAACTGAATTCCCCTAATACCCCTATATGACAATTTTTCAAGAAATTTCTATAAGAATGGGGCAGAGGTAAAACGTAAACCCGAATTTCTCATCCACACCAACCGCACATCGAGTCTACAAAGTTTCATTAAAATCCCGCAAGTGGTGTTGGAGGGGAGGCGATGACAAACTTTGTCGCGGACCTACAGACGGACAGACTAACGTACGGCGGCAACGACAATATTCTCACTCTTCGCTGAATTGCGGGGACAAAATCTACTGCACCTAATAGAGCAGTAAAGTTGAAATTATTTGTCGAAAGTAGTGTGTGCACATAGTGAAGATGTAATCATGTAAACCTAGTCGTAGAAAATTCAAATCTGTGTCTCCGACTACGTTTATAATTTACGTTATGATATACAGTGTTTAAAAATTAAAGCCTTAATGACTCATTCTGACTAAGAGGAACTCTGCTTCTGTGGATATGTGATTACCTGAGAAAAACAAGCGATATTTGATAGAAAACACTGAGGGTACTTGTAATTAAAGTCAGAACACCAGAGGGATATAACTGGCATTTGTGATATGGGCCTGACAATGTCATGGTGGGCAGGGATATTATATAAAGTACTGTCTCAGAGATACAGATCAATGCGAAAACTATCATCCTATGAAACGGTATTGTTTAAAAGATATCAACGCATGTCTGCATTCATTTTCAGTGAAATTAGACTGGCAATATCCTACATTAATCTTTATACAATGACGAAGTGAAACTTTCCTACTAGAACCAGACAGTTATGTTATGAAGGATTTATAACAATAAAGGTCATTAAAGCAAACTGATTCCATGCCCATAGGAAATGTTCATCCAAGTCTGGAAAGCAACTGACCTTGGATGTTAATGTAATTTATGTGTACATTAATCCCCTGAGGGTGTGAAATTCTCGTCAGCAATGTGTTTACGACCTCAGTGATTGATTCCAACTGGTTTTTTGCACATTAGTATACTGCAGAACAAAATGATTACTGATACATTTGGGTTTCAGTTTAAATAATCCCATTCATATTGCTATGATTTCCATGTATGTACCTGAATATATTTGCGTATAGCACAACGGAAGCAATGATATTGTAAATAATTGAATATCTAAAAGTGCAAGCTCTTTTGTGTCGGTTATTAGTTTACACCTGGATGCTGGTTGTAATACAGGTAAGTCTTGAAAACCCAAATGAAATATAAGTATGGATAATATTGGATTGATTTTATATACGATATCAATATGATGCCTGCTAATTAGGCATATCTTACAGGGAAGTGAACGCATTGACATCGGCAGCATGGTATACACTATCTGCTGGTTTTCATTTGTGACAATACACATGGTCTCATGAATGTAATGTAAATCAGGGATAAAAATGTACAAGGTCTCTTTCAAACAACCACCATAAATGGCCCTGATGACCTACTTCTTGAAGTACTTTACTTTGTTCTAGTCATTCGCAATAGCAGACCACGACATATTCACGTGACTATTTCAAAGCTGCTATGGCCGACAGCCACTCACTTTGGCTTATAGAGTAAAGCGTGACTTTTCGCTATACTTTCTTGTACTGTGCTTTACCAATCAATGCAAGCCATACCTTTACGCTAATACTTTCATGTTTGCTTAGTACTTCATGTTCGGGTTAATACTTCATGTTTGGTTAATACTTCATGTTTGGGTTAATACTTAATATTTGGGTTAATACTTCATGTTTGGTTAATACTTCATGTTAGGGTAGGAACAGATATTTATTTTAGTGACAAAGAATTATCAACGAACATTCCCATACAAACTCTCCAAGAAGCAGTTGTAATGGCTACTTCAATGCTCATAAACGTCTACGCACCTGCAGGTTGTTTGACAGTTTATTGAGGCTTCTCAAGGCCTGAACCTTAATTAATACTACGAAAACGCTTGTTAAATAATTATTTAACAAAATATTTGACGGGACATATTTTCAAGAACAAATTAACTTTGCAAACATCGTATATTAAACACAAATTTGCACCGTGGCTACGCTAATATCCCGTCCAGCACAATGAAAAAAGTACAAAAATATTTACTCCTCATTTGTGCTTCTCTGTGCATTTGTTTCGTGTTTATGTTTGCTTTGTGTACCTTGTTATCCGAGTTGATATGAGTCGATATTTATAATTATCTTAAGGAGTGAAAATCATTGCAGGTATTTACAACATAGTTTAATTGTTCAAGTTTGCCTTTGTTATAATACTAGTATACAAGAAATATTTTACAACTTTACAGGGAATACAAGGTGGGAGGGGGTAGGAGTGTAGATTAATTCATAATTTAATGCATGAAATAAAAAAAATAAAAAAAACAACAACAAAAAAACAGTATATAACAAAACTGAGGGTCTTGGTTTCCGCTAAATACATTTCAATATAAAATTAGAATGGTTATTGTTTGACCTGACTACACAACATATGTTTTGGTAAAAAGGTACTTATTTTATCAACTGTAGAACGTCATATAGATATTATTATTATTATTACAATAATTCCCTAGTTAAAAAATAAATAATAATTTGGAAGTTGTTCTAGAGTACCTTTGGATGCCAAATGTGGGTGCCATAAATAAGTTCCAAAGATAATGTAACACCGTCTATGTACTAAATAGGGAAGAATGTCCGAATCACCAGGTATTGTTTTTTTTAAGCTACACATTCAAGATGCTGGAAGAGTGTTACACTCTAATTGGTCTAAGGCCCTGTTCAAGATTCACGATTTTATTAAATCAAAAGAGCAACTAACTTGACATATAATGATTATAAAAAAATTGCATAGGGGATGGTAACATCAGAGACCTAAAGTTTCTGGTTACATATATACATAAGTGAACAAAAGCAAAGTATTTACGCGTACATTCAATATAATGATAATCGCCAAAACGAGAAAGAGTACTAGTATTTTCTCCACGTTTAAAACTTACCGGCAACGCAACGCAACAGCTCCATTTACGTGATTCATTGATTAAAAATGTACAAAGGCCAAGATCTTTTAAATTCACTCAAGTGATGATGAAAATTGAATTTTAAGATATAACATAATGTTCTGATTTAATTTCATTGACGGTGAACAAAATAACGTTGTTAATATCTTTCTTTGGGTTAAAGTATATAATAAATAGGTCACTGAATTTATACTGAAAATATTCGCGTGGGCTCGTTGTTGTGTGGTGCTGACTTGCAAGTTCGTCAGTCACTGCTAGAACAAATCGTCCACATGAATGTTTTTTAGTACCAGTCCAATACCTCTTAAATATTTTATACCTATAAGCCCATGAAAGTTTAATACAGTCTCTTTGGAAACACCCATAACTGACTCTGCTTTTCATATCTTCTAAGTTGCACTTTCACCAGTATTATTGACAGCTTTTGACTGTTCATCTACATAAACAATATCAGCACGCTAATATTCGATTAGTCTTTTGTATAATTACGAAATTATCTCTGTGTGACGAAACATAATGACTGTTGGTATCTGCTTCAAAGTCATATGTTATTTACTGGTTTTATGTGATTTTCGGCAGAAACATGATGATATTTTAAGTTGGAATTGTGTCCCAAAATATATGGAGAAGCATCAAAAACTCGAAATTAGATGTGATCATATTAGACAGATACATGGCATTCCAGCCCATTAGTAACTTTTTACATTAACACTGATAATTACAAAGGATCTTCACCACTTTATTGTATTGAATTAATTTTAATTTTTTAAATGATTTTATACTAAAACGTTGCACCATCCAATTCCCTATATCTATCTACTGCAGTCAAAACTGGCTGAGATAAACGGACCACGAGCAAAAATCAATAAATGACACATTCTAAACATTATCCATCAGCTGTAATTAACTGAATATTCACAGAGCACTACCGTCCGATAGTATTTTATATTAATGTATATATCTCTTGATTGTGTTTTGTACACATTGCTTTCAGCATTTTCATTTTCACAGTGCATATTTTATGAATGTTCATCCTGTTTTCACATGAATGACTGAATCTAACAAATTTCAATTTCGAGCTTTGTTCATTTATTTGCAGTAGAACAACTGAATACAGCTATTTTCATGAACATGTTAAAAATACAGAAAAAATGTGAACAGCGAAATGCAGAGCGTATTCAGAACAGTATATAAAGAATGATAGTAGAAAACAGAGAGAAATCGTGCCAGTGTTAAGCAACACAAATAAAGACAGACACGGTCAGAAAAACACTAGGCCAAGTGCAGCTCAGGACACCTAATATCGTTATCCTTTTATACAAGTAATTTCACAGTGTTAGTAAGCAAGATGCGCTGTGTAGAGATTTTCAAAATGAAAAGTCTACGGTTCGAGTTTTGCCTGAGCGAAATTTACTTCTATATAAATTGAGAACCAACTCAATGTCTACAGACCAACCGCTACGTAACCCCCATAAAATATACTTCTAGATTGAAATAAACTCTGCAATTAGGGAAAGAGTTTAAAATACTGCATGCCAAAAAACAAATGTGGCAAATTTGCATTGTGCATATTTGTATGTAATACGCTCACTGGGGCTCATGTGTAAAAATACGTAGGCATGTTACCAATAAAACAAATTTCATTGTGTGTCTGACGCACAAGAGCCGTTTGACACAGTCACTATGTGTATGTACTATGCGGATAACAAAGTTCGTTTGCGTTTGGTACATACAGATCGGCTGATGGGGATACGTGGTACAGTTCTGATTTAACAAGCACTAGGGGCATAATCTATGGACAGTGAGGTGGGCAGCTTGCAAAACTTTATGATAAAGGTCAATGGTTAAATAGATAAATACACATGCAAAATAGTGAACTAAAGAGATTGAAAAATATCTATATAAATTAGGCTTCTCTACTCGACGCACCTGGGGCAAAACAAGTGAGAATAAATCGCAGACACCTTGAATACGTGTGCGAACTAGAAAAGAATTAGGACGTATGAATAAGCACACTTTTAAAATTAGAATCACAACGAAAAGGCTTAGAGATTCATCTGAAAGAAATTGTAATTGGTATTGATTCTAATGTGGCAACAGTTAAAATTTGCATTAAATTTGCAATGACAGAAACCGTATTTGCCGAAGATCATGAATAAAACAAATATGCGGCAATTTGGTTCAGTGAAAGAAGAGCTCGACTGAATGATTAGTCTTATAAAAGAATTGAATTGAAAAAAGGAAGAAAAAAAGGAGTAGATATATTTTTACTGTAGAACAAGACCTTTGAACATAATGAGAAGAGTCGAAATCAATGAAGTAATTGAACGTGTATTGTCTATGCTATTTATATGCTAGAAACACTTGTAAGCAGCACACACACACACTAACAACCATCACATGTGCAGTAAATATGCATTCCAAATTTTACTTTATCATTAGAAGATTGCTAAAAGTCAGTAAGTTTATATGTGCCTTGCTTTTTCAAATTTTACCTCATTTTCTGGGTGAATAGATTTATCAGGATGAGAAGAGAATCAGGATGAGTAATTGAATATAGAGAAAAATGCGTCGTCCAGGTTGTTAAATACTGAGTCACCCAACCTTGTTCCCTCAATCTTGGATTTAAGTAGTCAAGTGTCTTTGCTCTGTTTGTTCGTTTTCAGCATCATCAGGATCAAAGAAACTGATTATACGGTTGCTTCCTGCAATTGACGGACCCTTAGATATTGCTCCCACAATCATAACTGCTGTTGTGGCCATTTTATTTAAGAGCAACAAATTTTGATACTGCTGTCAGGTTTTATTATACATCCTGATGGAAATAGGATTCAATCTTTTGTTGTATTATGATTCAGTTACTAAATTACTGTTCTCTTCTACATAGTATTACGGGATTCTAATAAATTGTGAAGACAGGGTATTAAGGCGCCAGTTGTTTCATCATAGGTACTATTAGATTTGTTAAAAATCTCTAATGCGTAAGCAGCACATCGGTTGTTTGCCTCTAGTTCACTTTAAAAATCAAAATAATGTCTAAAAAATGAAATAAAAAGATGTAAGATGCACAAAACAACAGATAAAATTTGTGTATAAACCCGACTATTTTATATGAATGACATTAAGCTGTGTTTACCTATTGTGTGTATCTCGTATTCAGCAAAACGTGACGGATCCACGTTAAATACATATGCTCAGGATATTGTTTGAGATTTATTTTCAGATCTTAAAGGATCCAACAATCATCACACTGCTGTAAAATCGGAGGCTAACCTCTTCTTCAACTATCTCATTAACTATGGAAACAACACATCTTGTATTCACAATTTATAGAAATACCATTTGGATACTCCTGACTTGGAACAAGGCGAAAATCGTAAAGCAATATACATTCAGGCGCTAGTATCGATTTTTCATCAAATTCCATTTCGTATTTATAACGTTTCTCTTCTAAAATTCTAATTCTTGCAAAAAATGCAAATATCGCAATATAATGTATGCCCATTTCCGTGTTCATTTCAGTTTGGACTATCTCTACAATTCTTTTTTACTACTTTATCAGTGCTACCACTTAATGCATGTCTTTTATTCATTTCAGTTTTGAATGCATATGTTTCCGTTGTAAACGTTTGTTCAAAATTATTGAAATATTTTCTTATTGGTTTCATCGTCTTTGTCTATGTCGTCAATAAGACCTTGTACCATACCAATATTATTGACCAATTCCCAATTAGTATATTCTTTTTGTAACTGTTTTAGATTGTTGTTAGCATTTAACTTGTAAAATTCGGCGAATGTAACATCTTTTACTGTTTGTATCTTCTCACTTAATGGTAAAATTTGATTTTTTGCAGGGTATCCTATTGTTGTGTTTATATCATTTAAATCATTCTTCTCTAGCCACTCTGACAGGGTATTAGTATTAGCTGCTATTTTGTTGTTGAAATCAGTAATTCATGTGCAAAAATCATTTATTAGCTTTCTAATCTCTTTTTGGTTTTGTTGGATGTCGTTGATGAATTGTTTTTAACTGTTCCCGTTGAGATTTGACAGTACCATAGTTTTTCAGTTAATTTTATTTTTATTTTCTCATTGTCATATTCTAAAGCATCTATTTAACTGCTTATCCTCTGTTCAATTGGTTGTAAATACTGTTGTTTTCACTCTTGTCGTGTATTTAAAGTGAATATGATGTTTTTGAGTTCGTCGGAAATGTAATACTCAGCAATAAAATCCATTGTTTGCAAACAATATCTACATATTGCCATTTCCTTTTTCTATTCAATTGGTGAGGTATGCCTCTCTATCTCTCTCTCTCTCTCTCTCTTTCATATGTTTATTTTCATAATAAATAATACCAGTTTAATCTCATTTTCTATTATACAATCCCTTCATCTCTGACATTTTGTACTTCGCTTATCTTTATCCTCTGTCAGTTTTTCTTCGTTGTATTTGTAACATTTTGCAACTTATTGTACCAATTATTTGCGCAGATTAATTTCAATTGCTTCTAGATGTCACATTAAAGTCCTGAGAAAATCTCATATATTCAAAATCTGTATATCTACAGCCAGTGAAAGGTATACTGAATTTTACTTCATGCATATGATATAAAACTTCTTCATATCAATTTAAAAAAAAAATATGATGCAATTCTTTGCAAAAGAAACTTTTATGACAGCGTTAAAATTGTACATGATAAAAATGTGGTCCAGAAAAAGGCATAGTTTATTGTGTGTAAGTGTAAAAGTCACCAAGATTGCATCAGCGTTTATGTAATTTTCATTACCAATTGTTTTGATAAAAATCTGATAGACTACCATGTAGATTCTTTATATCTGTTTGTCAGCGTTCTTTATCAGCTTCCTATTTTTGAATGTCATCTCTTTTCATTTCCACAGTGATGTCATTTATTACATTTTTTCGTGTACCATTTGTATGGGGTGTACTTTCTTTTTTATCTGGTTTTGCAATAAACACAAATTGGCATAAAGTGTATATTTTCAATCGTTTATTTCCGAATGCACTGATTTTTTCGCACATGAGTCACTCTCTAAATACTCGTTATCTTTCAAAAACTCAAATTCTTCTTCCTCCGTAATACTTCTATTAATGTATTGTGCTTCCGCATTTATTTTAATGGCATAATGTTTTCAGCAGGTTCCCAATTATTAAACGATTCATCATATCCTTTCCATTTCACTGGTACCTTCTGTCCTTCATCCGTTTTGTCTTTAAAATCTTTTCATCTGTGTTTATGCCATCTTGTTTGTCATATATCTGGTTTTGTAAAAACACGCAATCTCTATTCTCTCCCTTCAAGTTTTCCAGTTTTTAAACGACTGAATCACATAAAATTACTTGCCTGATTTTAAATCTTTCCCTGGTAATGTTTGGACGGTAGCCTTTTAAAAAATTGCTTCGAGTTTTCAAATTCTGTTTCACAAATTTAAAAATAAGGCGTTCGAAATCTATCTGTTATCATGTGACCAAATAGATTATCCATAGTTTTATCTGTTTTATTTCTTGCTTGCTTCAACTGGAGTCATGTCAATTGATCTATCATGAGTGTATTGCATCCCTCAATTAGCTTTGGGAAAACGTAAAAGCATTTTTCTGGCATCATTGTAAGTGAAACTCTTCCACATTCTAGTTTTTAAGGTTATCGTAAGCCTTTCCACTACATATGCTTGATTGTCTGAGTAATTAGAAGAGTATTCATTGTTTTCCCTTTCCAGCAAATCCTTAACTTTCCTATTGCAAATATCGTTTCCTTCATTAAACTGTATCTTTTCAGGTCTTAGATCTTTGAAGATTTCATTAAAAGCATTATACATGTGATCTCCCCATTTTGTTCTCAGTTTCTCAGACCAAGAGCATTTTGAGAAAATATATATCCTAGACAAGATGTATTCGTATCCAATACTTGTATTTTTCATACATTAGCACGTTAACTATAAACTCTTTTACAGGAAATCATTTTCTCGCTTGCTTGTATAATATGTAGGTAGACTGTTCAGTTAACCATTCTTTTAATTTATTGCAGTTTGTTTTCTTTATTCCCTTTAATTTGTATGCTATTTTGTAACACAGCTAACTTTGACCATACTTTTGTCCCATCGAATCTTGTATGATATTTTGTAACACAGATAACTTTGACCAAACTTTTGTCCCATCCAAACATGTAAGCACATTCACGTTGTCTCCTGATACCGAAATTGTTCCTTTCATGTTAAACTCATGAAATATTTATATCACATTCCTAAAAGTTGTTGAATTCAATACAATGTAACTTTGTGCCATTGTTAACGATGTGCAAAAAAATTTCATATTAGTATTATGTGTTCTTTCTCTACCGCTTCCACGGTTTCGCTGCCCTTGTGCTTACGTTCTGCTTAAGACTCATCTGCTTCCTAAAGTAGATAGATATAGGGCATTTGATGACGTATCATTTTTCTCGTAAGTCATGAAATAAATTAATATTACCTTAATACAATAAAAGGGAAAAGTTCCTATTGTAATTAATGGTGTTAATGTAAAACTTTACTAATACGCTAGAATGCCCTACATCTATCTACTTATTCTCTTCAGTTCAGCTTTTACAGTTGCGAAAATCTGTTAGTGTGATTAGTTTACGGAGTCAGCTAAATCGCCGTAGTGCAGATATCCCAAATTCAGTCCCATAAGGAAATGCGTATGAAGAGTTTGTTTACATGAATTATGTCATGGGGACATATATCTATTGGCCCATGGGCTCAGTGGCGGCGCGAGGGTTCGAGGCGCCCGGGGGCAATGTTCTTTAGCGGCGCCCCTACTTTGCCACAGAGAATAGTTTTAATGCCAGTTGCCAACCTCCACCCCCATCTGCGCCCTGGTTACAATAAAAGCTCCCGACTGCGCCCCTCCCCCTCGCCCAGCGCCCAAGAAAAATTGCCCCACCACCACCCCTTCGCCCGCCCCTGCATGACCTGCGGAATGCATCTGTCAATCAACCATCGTGTAAAATCGATTAAAACGGAATGTCGACCAATTTAATCGCCAGCTAGGTGTAAAATCAGTACGCCATCAGGTGGCCAGACCAACTGCTATCCAACCGAGTGGAGCACCTAAACAGAATTTACTGTAATATATGTTCAAACGTCAACTCCGTATAACTATAATATTTTTTAATATCCAAAATTCTCAACATATTTTCAATCACAAGGAAATTTCAAACAGAAATACAACCCCTGTTTTTAATCACATGCTGTTCTAATCAGTCTGTTTTGATGTTGTTTATGACGATGCGTATTCACACGGAGGTATAGAGTATGATACTATTGGTAAGATTTACAGCTATCCTTTATTTCCCTCCCCATTCAATCGATTACTTCGTATCGCTAAAACTCATGCAATTTTAGCGCGTCTGTGGATACGAGTTTTCCGACACTCGATTTGTCATTGTCAGTCTATCAGCCTTACACCGCTAGAAGAACAAATGAAAAACAAGGACTGTCAATTCAGTAAATTGCACATTTTAAAAATCAACCCGAGTGCAAACTGAATCTGTCGTTTTGTCATGATAGATGGGGGTAATGATGACAAATTCCTTCTGCACCGCTAGGAAAATATAAAAATTTCCACAAAGCTGTGATTAAATTGCAATTGAAACGAACGCAGCGGGATAACTAATAACCTTTCATCTTAATTTGATGCCTTTGCCATGAATACCCTCGATATATCTGAATTTTAACTCAACTAATAAACAAAAAATGAAACCTGGAAGAAATAATTATTTAGGCAAAACGTTTCCCTAACTGTTAGGTAGGAGCAAATTATATGAACATTCTTTCCAACCCCTTTGATGGCTTTGTCAAGGGAAGGTAAAACAAGTATCTATCACTCTATTACACTAATTTGTTGGATTTTGTATGCAAATGGCTCTGCATGATTCAAGAAAAGAATACATTTTATGCAAAACAGTAAAGTTCAGGACCGCATAGTAACATATTAAAAAGAATTGTTCCATGAGATTGTTCATTGTTCTTGGGAACATACAAACACACATACAAACACGCATACACCCCCCCCCCCCCCACATACATACATACATACAAGAAATATACTGAGATGCAGAAGAAACACGAGATGTTAAATATAAATGTAAACGCGGGCCAAGAGACAAATTAGGAATGCCTCCGTACTGCCATACTTAACATCAAAATTTACCAAGGCAGGCTGTATCAAGATTCCAACATGGCTGGAATCAAACGCTTCGAGGAGACAAAAAAAAAACAACAAAAAAAAAAACAAAACAACAAAACAAAAAAACAAAAAAACAAACAAACAAAAAAAAAACAACAACAAAAACATATGTTTGATGCTTCTTTGTTTGTCTCATGTAAAGGAACTTGACTCCCATTGCTTCGGAACTAAATACTCTTTCATATGCTGATTTGCCATTAAGCACCAATCAGTCAGTCAACCAATCAATCAACCAATCAATAATGTGGATTTTTAAAGTCCGTCAAATAAGTAATAAATAGAAGTGAAATTGATTTAAGTCGAACATAAATATTTGTCTAACCTATATGACTTTCCATGGATGAATGGCAGCAGCAATGGCTACCTTATGACTATCAAAGAGATCTATGCTTCGCAGATAATTCTATCTACATCTATAACGAGGCTGTAAAATTTATGTTAAATGCTTCAGTTACTGTTAATTCTATTAAATATATGGTTTAAATATAGGTCAAATATGAATGTATGTTGCTTGTACAGACCTTTTCGAACTTTAATTCATACAAATCATTTAATTTATGCAAAATATACATTTAATATAAACAGACGAACAAGTGTGAATAACGAGTATACATTTTAAAGGCCCCATGTACACTCGGAGAATTTTCAAGACACAACTAATCTGACCCGTTCAATGTTTTATACAGCTCATTGGTAACCATCCAGGTCAAATCTAAATACAGCTAGACATCTAGTGCCTATATTTACTGCCTTATGCAGTCGCTCAGGTAGACCGTAATCTCATTTTGAATCCCCATTAAGTTACCTATCTACATGTATAAACATTGCACGTTTTCATACATTTTACAATCTCAGCTTCTCTGGTAGTATTATGCCAAGTTTGGATCAATAAATGAATAAATGAATGAATAAACCAATAAATGAATGTCTGTCTGTATTTACGAGGGGTATTTGAACATTTCTGAATATTTTGCTATAACTTTTCTGTTTCTTTGAACCTGTCAATAAACGTAATGCCAATCGATAGACAAAATAACGTTCCACAAAATAATATGTAGCTGCACGTGAAGCATGCTGGACATCTGTAGATATATGCGTGTGACGTAACATAGGTAACTGACAGTGACGTGAAAATGACAGAGGAGGACAATTCTGCTTCTGTGCGAAGAGCATACTGTAAAATCTTGGCGTTTTTAGGGTACTCTCCGACTGATATCAAAGCCGACTTCGATAAAGTTTGCAGATGCAGTTCTCTGTCCTATCCGAGAATTTTGAGGTGGTTTCATCGTTTAAAAGGTGGTCGCGAATTCATGGAAGATGACCCATGTTCTGGAAGACCGTTGTCTGCGATTGGTGAAGTGGCTGCTCTGAAGGGGGCAATTGATAAAGCCCCTACCATTGATGACCCTGACCAGGACGCGAATGATGTCGTGTACGATGATGTAATGCTTGACCGGCAAGACAACCACGCGAAAATATTTTCTCAGGGCCGGCACAAGAACGCAGACATGATCTATATGACACAACGATACGCACACGTGCCCAAAGTTATCCGGGACAACTGCAACACGGCCTCGAAAACATTCATTGGACCTGGTGTGCTGTTGACCATTCGTGGGATGAGTTTCGGAATATGCTCGCGGAGGTCATCTGGGACCCGTATAATTTGTTCACGATTGACTTGAGTGGTGTGGGAAAAAATATAGAGCAAGTCTGGACACGAACGCGTCTGACAAAGCAATTTAACGACCACAATAAATGTGTACAATGACAAAATCCGCCAGCGATGTCATAGCAGAGGGTGCTGACTGACGCCTCAAAGCTGCCTGCGAACAAGTGGCACTGATCCGCTATCACATAGCTCTTCGCGAACAAACGTTTGCGCCGCTGATCAAACCCATGAGCGAAACCGCGGAGGAGGCGAAGTAAGTCGCGAAAACCACCGCCGCGATGATGGGAACAGAAGCACAACTTGGTCCGATTGTCAGGACGGCCTTGCGCGCTGAGGACATCAAGAAAGCCATGGAAGAAACCGCGACGACTATTGGACGCTTGCCAGAGCAGATGGAGAAATTCCAAGAAAACAAGGAGGAAATCGGAGCCGAAGTTGGTGTGATCGCAAAAGGCACTCGTGTGCTCGATGAAGACATCAGAAAGGCACTTGTGAATATTTAACAACCACCACCACCCGTGACTGGTATACGAGTCGTTGATGAAAACACCGATTCAATTATTCAATGAACAAGGTCGTCAGTTGATTTGTGAAAATCCCGTAAGTGCCGCTTTTGCCAGCCCCCCCCCCCCCCAAAAAAAAAAAAACAACAAAAAAACAAAAAACAAACTGGAGCTAGCTCTTGTTGAAAGTACCAGCGAGGTCAAATTTTGCAGAGATGGACAAAGAATGGACCAAGTGGGTATTCAGGGTGATTACTGGATACAAACAAGCGAGCAGTGGGCATTTTATAATAAAATACTTGATACATTTCAAGCTGGAAACTTTCAATAAGGCAATAAAATGTTTGAAGATTTTATGATACAAGTACAGGCGAGAAGACGCACGAAACGAGGAAACGGTGTAACTCGTCCACGCGAATTTGAACCCGAACCTTAACGCGAACGCAAGCCCACACGTAAAAAAGAAATTATCAGGCGACAACAACACAGACGAGAAGCAATCGAGCGCAAACAAATCCAGCAAGAAGAACTCAGGCGACAAAAACTTGGAATATTTAGCATGATCTAAGTACAACCAGACGAACCCACGTGACGAAAACCACCTGAAGGAAAAGACCTTGGTAAACTGTGTAACCAGCAACATGTCTACGAACTTGTAGATCGACTGAAAACACTCGTGGGGACGGCTCGCGCTGGCAGTAACGCGCCAGAAGTCATCAAAGAGGCTACATTAATTAGCCAGCGGTTGCTCACCGACTACATCATGGACGCGGAAACGCTTCGCGCATTAATGTATGAACTGATCGAAGACACCAGTGATGTATACAACACTGATGATGAGTTCTGAGGAAACGCTTCGTGTGCTCCGCGAAATCAATGCTGCGACGCAGCGTGTCGTTGCAAATACAACCCTGGGCGTCACCTCAATGATCACGATCTCGTGAACGAAACCAGAATTCTACGTGATTTTTTTCTTCCCCGATCACCGGGAAATCCCGCACATTCGAGATCGCACTAGCATCGTTGCGCGTTTATTACAGCTGGCTTAATATCCGATCGCGACCATTCGGGGATCTCCACGTGAATAACTCGCTCGTGTTTTTGTTGGACGGTGGCACCACCTGGAACGTTGTTGGGCTTCCAAAGGGCGCGTATGAGATTGTGAGATTGACTCGATCAAGGATGAGATCCGTCGAAAAATTACATTGGTGACTGGAATGTTTTTAAAATAGTATCTACATACGCGAACACGAGCCCACACTTAGCTCCGACATCTCCACAGTGCGCGGTTGACATCACACAGTCGTCTCTGAGAACAATTCTGGGTTGGCCCAAAGATATTTCCCAGATTCCAGCGGAAAAACGAATTCTACGTGCAGGACCAGACGGTACCAGTTATAATATCGCGCCAGACATTGTTTGGATCACCTCGACGATTCAGCTGAATCTAATCTGTGACGCCATCAGTAGTAGTTACAGAGCCTCTGTCTCTAGCATGGCCGCGCAGGGTTACATATTGTTTGGGTTTGCCCCGAATGCGGCTCCGGGTGATTTGCTGTCGATTGTTTTCGTGTGCGATTTCTCTCAGTCACATATTAGGGTTTCGCAGAGATGTTGGCAAGGCTTTTTTCGGAGTCAAACACACAGTAGTGTTAACCCGAAAGGACAACAGCAACGATACAATTTGGCGTAATAATGCTGACAAAGTTGAGTTATCGAAATTAATATTGTGGATGCCTGTGATAGCCCTTTTGCTGATCACAGAAACGCGTTTGTTGTCGTTTATGGACTCCGGAGGTACGTTAACGATGTCGTTTCTCGCGCTGACCACAGACTCGGTAGAAAGCAACGTTCATCAGTTTTCAGGGCAAATGACTATCCGACAAGATGTCAGCACACCAAAACACGTGTTCGTGGTTTTTAAGTCTATGGATCGGGTAAGACTAGTATAATATTATTTGACAAGTTAGGAGTGTCTGAAGTTTCTTTACGGTTAAACGGTCATCAGGAACCCTCCGAAGAAATTTTACTTGACTTCGAAAACAATAATGTCACACGTGCATATCACAGGCTATGGTCGTAATTGCACTGGCATCAAAACATCGATACGGCTCTACAGATATCCCAGAAAGACTTAACTACGTTGTACCCGATTTATTACTTTTCGTTGGAACACCTGGATCTGGTTTAGCAGTCCGTGGTCGACATGTACTTCAAAGCACGTGTAATTGATGTTCCGGCGCCCGTCACAGATGTATTGATAGATTCTTTCGGACAAGACTCTGTTGTTGGAGTGCACAGGTGGCCGAATGAGGGTTATTGACGCGCCTGTGGAAAACACGTAGTTGTTTTAACAAACTCGTAATTGAACGGCATAATTAAAAATAATGTCATATCATGAAGTTACGGCTGGATTTAACGAAAACCAACTTGCAAAAATAAAATAGCGCAATAAGAAATGAGTGTGGGCTCATATGAAAACTTTCTTCGTCAAAGTTAACTGGTGATGTCCTCGTGTGGCTAACCCAAACGCGAATTGATCAGCTCAAGGAGGCCCAACAATGGAACACCTACTTAACATTAAAGCTGTCAAAGTCAGAGGTGATGCAAATGCAAAAGAGCGGTGGAATATTTCCATTCCTCGCGGCGATTCTGGCACATTTGGCGGCTGCGGCTCCCGTGGTTGCAAAAGCGGCCGCGTTAGGGGTCGTCGGGATTGCATCTTTGATGGCTCCGTAAAAGGCGATCGGGGAATCTAAAAAAAAGGGGGTGGGGAAGGTCTTCGAGTACCCGGGCGAACAAGGAGCGTAAAAGATCTTCGGTTGTAGCCTCGCCATTGATGACCGTTCTTCCGTTGACCAATTTTGATTTACTCGCGATGACAAAGTCAGTCAAGCATTTCCGAGGTGTCTTTATGCTGGATGGACTTCGATGACTCGCAGCCCGTGGGAAATCAGCATCGTGAACTTAGATTCGTCAACAGAATCAGGAACTAATTTGGTCGCATACGTTGTGACACCTCAACATTTTTTGTATTTTGACTCGTGCGGCCTTGCACCGCCACGTGAAGTTGTTGATTATTTACATGGTGGCTTCACTACTCGACGTTCACATGGTGTAAGCGTCCCACCGCTGTTTTGTTCAACGCTGCCGTTGCAAACCCGAATAGACGGCCCAATATGTGGGCATCTTTTCGTTGGTGCATTGCGTTCACATGAGCGTTCACCGATACCACAAGGGCTTGCTGACGCTGCGTTGTCACTTAGAGATTACGCTTGATAGTATACAATGCATGTTGCCATTCATTGACGCGCGAGCGCAGCGACCTGACGCGGCGCCGATGTGGATCTGACCAGGTTTGCCACCAAAGAGGATTTGGCTGAGTTAAGCAGCCGGGTTGTTGTTGGCCTCGACCCGGCGAACTTGTGATTTTTCAAGATCAAACTGGAAAACAGCAAACGTCCAACGTGGACATCAGCGATGTTGTTTTGAAGCCGCGAGGCGCCATCGTGAAAAACCTGGTTGAGATCACTGAGAACCAGGGAATCAGAGACTCTGTCGTGTCGGTGGCCTTCACCAAAGACTACGTCGATGTAAATACAGAATTAAAAGTTAGAAAATCCGGCGATGAAATGAGTGGAGACCTTATCATGAACGGAAATTGAATCCAACGGATGCAAGAAGCTGATGCTACAACGAAACAATACGTGGATGTAAAGGTCGCCCTACCCTCATCAATACGCGTAGTTACTTCACGGGGATCAATCCAAGGGATATTGACCAGCGAAGGAGTGGAACATTTAACGTCTTATGGTCGAATTGTTTTTAATGTTATGACTGGGGATTACTTTGATAAAACTAAATTTCACATTATAAAGTTTCGCGAGTCTGGATCGTATTTATCATCTTAGTCGGAAATAGAAGCGAGTGGGGTACAATGACAATATTAATAAATGATCACCAGCATGATAAGCCATCAGTGACACATGCCATTAAAGACGATACGGTTGAATCTTTCGTATATACAACATCGATAGAATTGGTTGCCGGAGATGATAATTCAGTTCTAAGGACTCAACGTCTATCCAGTCGGGTACGTAACCGTGTTTGGCGTTTGTGTTTCAGATTTACCATTACATATATGGATCCTGAACAGCCACGCGATGATGTTGCGGAATTTATTGACGGGGGGTTGGATCAGCTGGGAGAGAGTGCCAACATCGATGGTGATTCTGTTCCACTCGTCGATGGATATTTGCACCAAAACGGGGTTAACAGACCGTCTTAATCGCTCAAATATAATCTATGCGACGGTCAGATAGAAATCGATAGTTGGGACCACTCTGGTGTACTAATACAAACTCGAAGCCAGCTTGGAATCATCGCATGGGCACGCAAAGACGCCCGGTCGCTGACTACACCATCAGGCGTGAAAACACCCAAGGATTGTTTCTACAACGATGAAGTGGAATTGACCTACACATCCACCGCGGTAAAATTCTCGATCAATTATATCAAACCACCAACATTGGCTCGGCCAAGAAAAGAAAGACCTAGTCGACTGATATTCACCAATGACGCACTTGTCCGTGTAACAGTTCTTGGGCGAAAACGATCATTGACTGTACAAAGCACGGGCCTAATCAAATTAGTTTTAGGTGAACGTGGTGGCAAGCCCCCGAACGCACAATTGTCGGAAATATAAATATATTCCCCAGAAAGATATTTTCTATGATTGCATGGCAGTTCTATCAGTAAAGAAAACTGCTTGGTTGGAGGTGTATGTGCACCCGATCACAATGCGTCTGGACAAAGCCAGCCTGTCGACAAATTATACTACACGCTGATATTATTAATAGAAGAACTGTGATGGACCCGCAAAGATACCGAAGCAAATATATAATCGAAGCAGAACAACAGCTGCGAGACGAAATCGCCAAAAACAATCCGCTGTTCTCGCGAAATACAAACGACGTGTGTCATCATGGGTGCGATTTGTCGACTCGCCGCGGCAACAACCGTTGTCTAGCGTGTGGCGCGAATCGCAACTAAGGCAACTATCATAGGCATGCCAATCGGATTTGCCGTCTTGGCTATATCGATGGTAACCGTTGTCGCAGGATCGACGTGGCAAAATAATTTCGTTACTATTACATCAACAGTACATGTTTATTCAGAAATCCTCGCTGCTGCGCAAAGCAGTGTCAGTACAATTAGTAAACTATACTCGGTGGCCATCGAAGATAAAACAATTACCACCATCGAGTTCGAGACCGTGTTGGCGGAAATGGAAAAGTTTCGACAACTCCGCGCACGGATACGGAACAGGGACGCTAGCGCCCTCGAGGCAGAACCAAAACAGACAATTTATTTACATGCAGTAAAAATCGAGTAAACAGTAGCAAAGTCGCAGCCCCGTCTCGTCGCTGGGTGCGCGCGCGCGGGCGGTTTCGTCGGGGTTTGGTTTCAAAACCGTGCGGTTTATAAACTGGACTTGGGTTTGTGTACCTGAGTTCGAGACCTTACTTCGTGACCTGGAGATTCGCGCCATCTTGTAGTTACCTTGCCAGCGATCCTGTGTTTGTGTACCCGCGGGATTCATCGTAGATTCAAGATTCATGGGCGTTTTAAAAAAAGATAAAGTCATGGGGGTGAGGGTAGAAGGCGCGGACCCCGATCAGTAATAAAAAATCTCAAACTCCCCCTATCATACTATAGAGGGTATGTTGGCGAACTTTTGTGCCTTAAAATTCCGTATTTGTCAGAAAAAGGAACACATGCGGTATCTACTATATGTTTCCTTACCGCTAACTTTGACTAAAACAAATATCTGGAGCTCTTAACGACCAATACTCAGTGGCTTTGCTACGCTAGCTACGCGATAAAAACTGTTTTGGTAGTCTTCAATAACGGTTTGAACTATAAGTTAAAGCCAATAAAGAGGCGAGAATGTGATCCAGGAAAGTAAAAAGGACACATTTGAAACATGGTGGTTGGGTGAAACTTGTTCGGAAGACGTAATTTCATCGTAACGTGATCACTCTCTTCAAAAGAGAAGCCCACGTTTTTAAATGAAATTGTTAAATCTACCTTATTCTTTCTAGCTATAATAACTCTCTGCAACTGCCATTTGAATTGATCAACATTTGAAAACTGATGCAAAGTCAGAACACTGAAATCATACCTAAATCAATTAAATTATTCCTTGTTTGAATTTCAGATAAACACAAAGAATTGATTAACCCTTTTTTTGCTACCATTGTGTTCTACATATCGTTTACCATAATGCAGTGCATTGTTCACTACGCGCCTTTTACTGCATTGTTCACTTTAGTACACTACATTGTTCACTACATGCCTTTTACTGCATTGTTCACTTTAGTACACTACATTGTTCACTACATGCCTTGTTCACAAAAGTTCACTACCTTGAATACTTCGTGTGTAAGTATGAGTTCACTTCATACATAGTGCACAAGAAGTGCACTTTGTATAAGGTTTCGTTTCCAGTTTGTCTGAAAGTAATATATGGAGCGTTTAACGATGAATCCGCATTGGTTTTGCTGGCTTACCTACACGACCAAATATGTTTGCTAAATACGTTTACAACAACAACCAAATTTCAATAAAGTAGCAAGAATGTGATCCAGGAAAGTGTAAAGGACACATTTGTCTGATAGTTTCTGACACAAGGCAGCAAGACCTATCTTTAATCCATTCAGCAGTAATTGTGAACCAGCGTGTGCTACTGGAATATGCATTGTCTCGTCGTTAAATATTATTTGTGTATTTTGGGTCGAAAGCACTTAATGAATGCTGCTTAGATATCTAAGCATGCAATATAGTACTATCTATTCGGATCTAGCGCAGCAGCAGCTGCCTTTACCGAACATGAAATCGACATTTCTATGAAATTTTCGTAGCAAACCTATTAGGTATGACACGTTTCAGAATGAAACAGGAGCCCAAAAACCTACGATCTACAATAAGTGTTATATGGTCACAGTCAACCGATTATTTTATGAGCGACGGAACCAGTCTATGTGTGGTCGTATATTAACTACCGTATTTAAAAGAATGATGACCGCTGATTGGCTGAAAATAATTACCGGAAAAAAAGAAGAAAAATAAAGAAAAAAAAAATTAGCGTCATTTTTCCGAAGAAGCCATTGTCTCAAGCCACTTGCGATAATCCGCTACGTTCCTTTATCACCCATGGTTGCCATTGCTGAGATTTCCTCGTTTTTCATGATCACGCATAAACGTCATCAACAACACAATGTAACAATCTCCAAACACATCACTGAAAGTGCGTGTTTTATTGATCGATAAGTGATTGTGCATGGAAGAGAAACTTTGATTGGCTCATTTGAACAGGGTGAAATGTCATGTTAGGTCACAATGGCGTGAAAACTTTACTCGCGCTCGCAGTGATTTGGTTAAGCAGGTTTATGTATATTCATGAGAAACGAGGAAATCTATGCACAAGCGGCCACTGGTGATAAAGGTTAATAGCGGGATATCGCCCTTGGCCTGCGACGATGATAAACAGGCTGCAAACTTCATAAGGTCCGGTGTTTTTCAAAACCGATCACTTTTATTTGAGCATATGGAATTGCGGACTACAGCAAAACTACGCACCATCGAATCTGAAGATTTAACAAATGAAGTGCTCTAAAAAACACGGGCCATTTTACGTTTTGCAAAAACACATGCAAGCTTATTTTTTACGAAGAATTTTACTTAGTTTAAATTACAATCAAGACATATATTAGATTGACCTTATCAAGTAATGAAAATAGACAAAGTAGTAGTTCCAAGTGTTTGGAATTATTTTGTTACTCTGAACATGCAGACGTATCATCCGAGTTGGTCGTCGTAGTGATAATATCCCAAATTGGATAGTATATCGCCAGATAGCAGAGGCGCTTACTTTGCGGCGATGGTGCAGTGTGAAGAAGCCTACATATGGGTCAATTGTACCCATGGGTAGGCTTGAGCCTTAAACCATTTTTATTTTACTGCTGTCGCAGCGCAAGTACTACTCGATGTAAACGAGAAGATCTCACCGGGCTGGATGTTTATAGTGGGCACCTACAAGGAAATTTTGTCAAAACGAGGCTCGCAGCATATCATTTTCATCGTTTTAATAGTTTCTCCTTGGATAGATCAATCATAAGATGAAAGCACGATTTGCCAATGTTACCAAGAAAGTGTAGTAATTTAACCAAATATGAACGTTATTGTCTATGTACATTTAATTAGTTGTTTGTGTCCTATAGCAACAGGTGCACCAAGAGGAAAAGGACCCGGATAAAATAAGCATAAGCCCTTTGTCACCCGTTTTATCAGCCAGTTTGGCTGAATTTGTTTCTAATTTTAGGAATAAGTTGCCTGTTGTGTAAGTTTTGGACTTTTTAACTTACAGCATCAATCTTTAATCATACTGGATTTTAAAAAACAGGTATCCAGGGGTTGCTTATCAAGATGTTGTATAATGTATTTTCTAAGCAGCGATATTAACAATACGTGTCCCCAAAAACCTATCTGTCGTTCATTCGAGCACATAAATGTTTGATTAGCAATTTTCGGGTTTCAAAAGTGGAACCATATGATAGTAATTATTCAAGTCTAGGGAAAAAATGTACATGTCTTATACTAAAATTTGGATACAAATATTGCATTTATACCTATTTTGTCAAACCGGGTACATCTACCCAGAAAAAGCAGACTACTAAATGAGGTTGCATGATTACTATCTGTTAGGACCGCTTGGTTTCTCAAACGTGGTGAAAATTTAAGTCTCTGAAGACGGAGGAGTGGGTTCCAAGATTTACTTCCGTTTTCTACGGTAATCACTGTACACGCACACCGCTCATATAAACATTTTCCAGACATCGCCTTCTAAAGGGAGAGAGGCAAATTATACTGATTTTATGTAAGCACATTCAATGGCGTTGAGTAATGTTTTTAGAAACGTAAACATTTTGAACATTTTATATCGACTTGGATAATCTGGAGAGTCTAGTGCCAAGTTATGCGGTTTCCATTTAATTTTTTTTCTTCACTTTTATTGTACTTTTCTTTATGTATTTATAGTTTGTGGTCTCCACTGCACTATTTCTTCCGATTATTTTTTAAATCGGAGTTGAGTCTAAACCCTTTCACAACAATATTTACTAGTTTTTTAACACTGTGTAGCTACAGCTAATGTAAATATTATTTGCAGCTTATATTCGTTATTCAATAAAAGTTAAATGGACAAAATATAAACAAGTCTAGGAATATTTGCAACGTGTTAATAATGCAGATAATAAGTATGTAAACTACAATTCACTGATTATTGAGCATTTTTGCAAAGTTACTATGTTATTAGCAATCTATTGATAAAGTTAACATTTAATACATTTTTAAAATAATGTTTCAGTCATTGTGAAAGGTGATTGGCCACTGGATACTTAACGTTATATTCAGTCATCCCGTCGTAATTCTTCGCAGGAGAAACAATGCTAGTATTAGTAATCACGTTTGGACGAGTCCATTAAGCAAAAGACGTTCCGGATATTTACGTCACGAGTTGTTTCGGGTGAAATTTGCCTTTTTAAGGTACCGTTCTCGCATATTATGTTATTGACGTGTACCGAACTTTTCAAATTTTAACCTTTACCATTTTCACTGGAAATGTATTTGATTCGTAAGCGCCATTATCATGACATCATTTCAGAGTATTTGGAGAGTCACCCACAATAATATACTGCATTATGTATGCCTCAAATGTTGAATCCGAGAGATAGACGCACAGGGAATTTATTGTTACCGATTTCTAATTACACTACAACTGTGCCCCATTTAACTAGTGTATACTAAAGGCTCTTTTCAAACAAAGTTACTAGTAGACAATTTTAGCCTCGAACCCACGGTAATCATACAGGACTCACGGTACTAATTATATGGAACATCGGAACGTCCAGAAATGGATGACATGAAATAGAGTATATATGGGTTTGTAGGACCATGATTGGTTGATAATGAAAAGAAAAATTTAGTAGAAGGAATCTTTTGATAGTTTATCCTATTTGAAACTGTAAAATATCGAGACACTGTTGTATTGGTGCAATTTCAGTCCTTTTACAGGATGGACTTTGAAACACCCAGTACTGAAATTAACACCTGATTCTCTAGGTGCGGGATTGAAAACACATGATTCAAACATATGTAGATAAAATTAATGCAGCGGCTCATATGGTTTTCTCCACGCAGAAGCTTGCATTAAGGATGGGTCTATATTGAGAAATATAGGTTTGATCATGAGTATTTAGAAATTTAAAGTTGTTGAATTTTTAATATGATGGTGTTTCCATAGGTTTACTATTGGAGTTGAATTAGTACCTTGAGTCATATAGAGGACAAAAGACTTACAGTGATTCCACATATGCATATACATTTAAGTTACTTTATATCAAAATTCATTCTTTTTCTGTTTGTGGAAAATATGAATGCCTTTTGTCCATCTCTGGAAGAGTTTCATTGGAATGTTAAACACTTGCAGATAAGGTAACTGTTGGGGGGGAGTAGAGTGTGTAGATTTTACTAGGTTGGGTAGAATATATACGCAACCAAATATATACGCAACCAAATATATACATTGTAGACAGTCTACCATTTATTGAGTAATTATGGTCACCAATCTGACATTTCCTAACTACGTTTTGAAACATTATGCTTCAGATTTGATCACATAGATATATACCACCATGCTTAATGCTGATAACTCTTCGTGATTTTGTGTTCGCACCAATTTCATTCACTGAATGTTTTGGAACTTCATACTTTCTGTTTACATTGGCTTATGCCTACCTTACTTTAGCTTTGAATGATATGTGTTCTGGAGGAATTTTAAATAATTTCTGACATTGTAATCTCCTTTCTTTTAAGTAATGCGATCACATTGACCCTTGATTCATGTAATGCATAATATGACAAGCATTATAATATATTTCAATCTTAAATTGGAGAGGTAAACGGTGATAGTAGACAAAGTAATTCTTCATCAGACAGATTTATTTTAATATCTGTTTCTAATTTTCGAAAATGAAGCTCAAATACTTACATGTTTCCTGAAACGCAACATTGGTGATGTTGGTATATACATGGACTTCCAATGTTTTAATATTTACCAGTGTAATTTTTGGTTGGTATACATGGACTTCCAATGTTTTAATATTCACCAGTGTAATTTTTGACAAGCGAAACAATGCACACTGTTTACTTAGACACTCTACTACTATACAAAGGTCTGTCAAGTTAATCAAGGGGGGGGGGGGGACATACATGTAGGACTCACAGTACTAATTACATGAAAAATGGGACCCAGTCTGGAAATAGGTTTCATAAAATAGTGTATATATATATAGGTTTGGACAGCTACGATTGGTTGATAATGAAAAGTAAAATTTTGGTAAAAGGAATCTTTTTAGAGTCTATCTTATCTGTAACTGAAAAAAACGAGACAATGTCGTGTTGATGCTATTTCAGTTCTTTTACAAGCTGAACTTTGGAGCACTTATTACTGAAATTAGCACCTAATTCTTTAGGTTCGGAATCCAAAACACATGTTTCAAACACATTTTGATATGGTTTTCTCCACGCAGAAGCTTGCAACAAGAATGGGTGTATACTGAGAAGTATAGGTTTGGTAATGAGCATTTAGAAATTTAAAGCTATTGAATTTTTAATATGATGGTGTTTCCTTAGGCTTACAACTGGAGTTGAATTATTACCGCGCGTCATACATTTCTCTGTGTCGAGGACCACCCGGTAGCTGCTCCAAGAAAATTTAAGCGAATTTTGAGACACAATGAGCAGAATCATTACTAATATTGAAACCGAAAGAAAATGTACCTTCTGCTATCTTTATTGAAAAGTGTTTAATAATATTGTCCTGAGATGCAAATAAAAATATTTCAGGTATTAAACACAATACATGTCATTGATTAAAACTAGTAGATGTCCTCCAGTATGGCTGTCAGTGACATCTGAAAATGGATAATTACGTCTTTTCGCTTCTTTCATATTCTACCGTACCCGAGGCCTTTGAAACCTTTGATTCTTAGAAAATAATACTTTCTTAGAATCTAATACTTTTCTAAAAGTAAGGAATATCTATTACATTGTTTATAATGATTATCGATAATTTCTTGAGGAGGTCGTACTAGTATGTTAAAAACCACTGTCCGCCCGACCATCTGTTCGCCTGTATGTACATATGTTTGTCAGTGCGTTCATCTATCACGTCTTGTCCTACAGCACCGGACGTAATCACAAACAACTTCGAAATACACTTTCCAAGTTGTGATTTAGTACAATGAGACAATTATTTTGGCTCCGCACATTGGGACTCCACACATTGGGACTCAAATAGAAGGGTAAATAATTGACATGTCCCAAATCATTCATGGTAGGGAGAGGTGGCTGTTGGGTAACCAAGGACTATTTTTTTTTTCTTCAAGAGCACCCATTTTGTTTCTTAAAGGAGAAGATGTAGTGAATGACATTGACAAAGTTATCCCCAGCATCCTAAATATAGCTGGAAGAAATGATACGCCATCGAAATAGTTATATCTTTCTTAAAAGAGACAAGGACCTTTCTGTAATGGAAAATAATACTCAGTCTTAAAGTAAATCCGAAACTTTTTAATACTGATAAATAGAAGAAAACTACTTGTTTCTCAAACACAATAAAATTCAATACTATTTCCATATATCAAAATATTAATTTCCAGAAATTTCTAAAATGAAAATTCCATCACCATTATGTTAACGAATATGTGTCAAATATTTCCAGCTTCCTAATACGCAGTTTCTGAAATTCGGTCTTTTAGGTGCATAATTTTAGATCAGTTTAGTGTCTTCACCATCTCCAGGTACTTTAATTTACTTTATTATACTTTAATCCTTTTTTTTCTTCTTTCTTAACAATGTGATTACATCCATCAGGAGCAACTTGTTCATAATTGTTATTTAAATGTCTGACAATAATTTAACTAATAATGAACGTTAAATTTTCAAGAAATTATATATATTTCGACGACAATATATATATATATAAATATTATAATGCACAGCACAGGTTTATAACCGTATTCTACAACTTATAGCCTCTTTTTGTACGGTCAATACTGACTTACTGCAAGTGTTGCGAGATGAGGCAAAATAATATCAATTATTACTTTTGTTCTCTGATAGATGCAGATTGTTCAAATATCAGCCTTTTTCCCCTTTAAGCTGAAAATGTATATTTTATATCTAATATATCAAAAACGTTTTAAAATACCAAATAGGTTGCTATAGTGTTTTTCAATGTTACTAAACAATACACTTGTATCAGTTTCGATTCTTGATCAAATCACCATGAATAATGATAGACAGACAGACAGAGAGTAGTAGTAGCTGTAGTAGTAGTAGTATGTAAGTAGATGACAAAACTATAAAAGTATCAGTAAAGTCTGAGGCAGATAGCAGTTAAATATATCCATTGGTCGTTCTTCTTGCTGGTTGCTTGTAGACGGGATGAAGCGACCAATAGAAGGCGCACAAACTTTCCATCCGGCTCACAAAATAAACCAGAACGATGACCCAAGACGTGAGACCTCAGCCTAAAATTGCACATTTTTTGTTGGTACCTTTCGCCATTTAAAGGTGACTCAGATCAGTAAGGTCCTTTGCAACTGATTAATAACTCAGAAGAAGCTCTTTTCTCAAACTCTAGAATTTTTAAAAATGAAATAAAAACTGTTTAAAAAGTCTTCAGACTGATTCTAGACGCGAAATGAAGGTCGAAACCATAATTCACGCTCATGCAAAATTCATTTTTACAACTTTCTCAACAAGATATAGTCCTCCTATCACAGGCACTTGATTCTATCAGTCAATAGGGGGAAACTAATGATAACACCCTCCCCTATTCCCAATGAACACAAGGTAACTAACTCTCGCAGTTCACAATCTGACCCCTCGATGACTCCGTTCTATTTTTCCTATAGCATCTGCGCATTTAGTCGCTCATAACTTACACCACCAAAAGAAGACATTTCAAACCTTTCCCCTATGTACCAATTAAGTACCGTACTGATTTTGAATGGCCACTTTTACGCGAAGTTTTTCGTCACTCCGTGTCTTGCCCACAATGTTACAGTTTTCGACGACTACACTTCCGGTCTACTTCGGAGTGAATGCGAATTTTTGCTTCAGTGATGGGTTATTTCCCTCAGCGAGTCTTTTCAAAAATCGGCACCAATCGCTACATCTCGGCCTAACCCGGCCCATGTATAAGGGTCATGACCTCTACGATACACGTTAAATATAGTAAATGAAGAGATTAGTTGAAAAAACTAAACGAAATTTTATTTTCCAAATGATCCTAAGAGAAAATGAACTTGATTTTAATTTTAATTCAAATTGTTCTTATTTTCGGGTATTCGTTGTTCATATACATAATGTTCAATAGTTGCATTCACGCCGAAGTAGACCGGAAGTGTAGTCTTCGAAAATCGTGACAGTTAGCAGAGTACATAAGCAGTAGGTCCTCCTACTTCCGTTGTTTGATTTTACCACCTTATATATAGTCAAAGTAAGACTGAACACATTAAAAGGTAAATCACACTATTATTTATTATCTTTTATTTCAGAATTCTGTGCTTTCAAAACATACGATGCACACATTTCTGCCTTTTATTTGAAATTGTCTATAACTACTAGCAGAAAACAAATGTCATTACATACAAATATAAGCCATTTCCAAGACATTTTTCCACAAACGTTCTACATAAACCCTACAAACAGATGTTTTGGTTGGATGCAGTTTGATGTAATCCATATGGAATGTCCCAAGGAATTCGTGGAAGCAAATGATATCATTAATAACAAAAGAAACACATTTGTAATAAAACAAGATCACGCTAGTTTCAATTCCCTAACGTCTTGCAGTGATTATCTAATAAATGAAACCATCAGTAATTGTTAGATGTTCAGCACTCGAAAGGCATACGTCTTTCACGGGAAAAAAACTGCACAATCACGCTAAATAAAGCTCGTTTTTTCTATTAGGAATGTCACCCTTGCAGTGTTCGTCTTCATCTTTTAATATATTTCTTTTCACAAACGTCGTTTTCAAAAAGTAACATTATGGGTCTACCTCTGTTTATGTATATTTTTTCCTCAGTCTAGAAACTTAATGACAATAGGTCCCGGTAGTACCTGATTCATCCAAATCGGTTACAGAGAATACTTCTCATGTCCTTTTCCCTATCGTCAATATATATCAAAACAAATCCTTTTAAAATATACTTTCAGTCATGTACCAGTTTGCAGCAGGCATTAATACACTAATTGGACCAATCAGCTGTTATTGCATCCTATTTTAATCCCTAAGAAAATTATTAATAATTTTTTTATCTGATTGTTCTTGAAGGTTTGCTGGCCAGTGAATATCGTAACTCGTACTCAATAGAAAGCAGCATAACAGTCTAAACAGACAATAAAATGTTTATTAATGTTCAGCCTCTGTTTTTGCTTAGGATGCCAAAGCAAACAGATGTAATTCCACCGGTTCCAGAAAGGTCACTTGCACTAAAACTTACAGTCAGTTTATTCATATGCAACTATTTTTTAGAAAATGCAACATTACATATGCAGATTTTTTATATCCTGTGGTCAGAGAAGTGTCTAACGTAACTAAGCCTGGGTGCATCTGAACTTATAACAAAATGCACTGATTTCATTAAAAATGTAGAAAAATGAAGGAAATATATAAGTAATTTAATTAGTGTAGTGATGATGGTGTATTTACTGCATGGTATTGTCAATCTCGTGCTTTGCTTCTGCTTGTTATAGCCACCGCAACCATAGAACAACGCCATCTAGTAGAAGCCTTAAATAACATAAACCACCGCAACCATAGAACAACGATATCTAGTAGAAGCCTTAAATAACATAAGCCACCGCAACCATAGAACAACGCCATCTAGTAGAAGCCTTAAATAACATAAGCCACCGCAACCATAGAACAACGCCATCTAGTAGAAGCCTTAAATAACATAAGCCACCGCAACCATTGAACAACGCCATCTAGTAGAAGCCTTAAATAACATAGCCCCCGCAACCATTGAACAACGCCATCTAGTAGAAACCTTAAATAACGTACGACATTATTTGTTTAGATTGGATAGTTTTCAAGGTTAGGCTTTACGCACTCCTTACTAAATGACTGAATATAAAAGGATAATAAATGCCACCAGAAAATATTGCGTTGGAGTCTTTCTTCACCCATCTGCGCTTGCGTTGCTGGTCAATATTCATCAGATCTATATTGGTCAACCTCCTTATCTTGCCAGAATTTCAGAAAGCTAAAAGTAACTCATATTATAAAACTGGATACGAATGAAGATTGCTCAAGAGGTTTTATTTTTATTTTTAACCGTTATAACACTACACACTGAACAAACAATGAAAATATAAAATTTGCAAGTCAGACGTCGTGATGAAATGGAGAAGATGACATTTTGGCACTATATTTTACATCTTGGTGTACCGTTTGTACTCGCTTATAAGTCGAGTCCAACTGCATTATGCGACTGCAGATCTCGGTCAATGTAGTTTGTTTGGAGTAATCAGTAGAACAAACAGCATATTTCCTGATCTGCCAGTGCATTATGCAACTGCAGATATATGCTGTTTGTAGTTGTACTCGATCCATAGGCGAGTATGGACGGTATCCATTTTTAGCATTAGTCTATAACTGATTTAATTTTACAAGGAATTTTTTTCCCCATCCAAGTTTGCAAACGGAACGGAAGGTTTCTTGCAATTTATGTACTTTAAAGTCTACATCACTGTTTCCCATGGGCAATGTTGTTGACAACAATTAATGTTATCGATGATCTAATGACGCTGAATTAACAATATGGAGAGTCTGAGAACGTTTCATCAGGCACATATTCTAGTAAAGGAAACATATTCTTATATCCCTGATATATTCTTATACTATTATATTATGTGTTATATCCCAGATGTATTTCTCTGATTGAACAATTTTCCCGGGTCTGATCTACATGATCTTATCTTGCAGTTCTGGGAAATTAGTCTTCCTTTTTGCCTTTAGCCGACTGCCGTCTTATACATCAAAAGCAGATATTTTTTAAATCCCTGGCCTAGTACGCTGTGTCAGTCTCGCCACTGCAAACTTGAGTTTCGTAATTGATTACAGTGCATTGTCCTCGTGACGGAAACTGACATTCAGGCTATCGACGTGCTGATGTAGTGAACAGCACTCGGAAAACCCTGATGATTGCAAACTCGGCTCGACAATGTAATTATAGACAAGACACTGAATGGTCATTTAGCGTACTTACAGGGCGTATGCAATTCAACCAACTAGATTGTTCCATAAGAAGATAAAAACAAGAAGACGAAACCATCTAACATCACCAGCCGCACTAAGATGTCTGTTAGGAGACAGAAGGGTTTGTATCGGAGATTTTATATAGAAGTTCGTATTAACAAAAGTATAAAGGGAATTGAAAGGCTTCAAGAATCTGCGTTTGTTTAATTCGGGTCAATGCATTATTCGTATATTAGCTTCTAGTGACATGTAGATGGGTAACAAAAAAAGTATGAGTCAGCATATATTTATGTGTATCAATTTACCTGTGAATTAGGCACCACAATAATAGAATGTATGCACATAGTTACGGTGAATTATGACAATGAAGCATTATTTTAGTTTTATACCCCCCCCCCAAAAAAAAAAAAAAAAAAAAAAAGAAGAAAAGCTAGCTTGACAATTTTTGGAGTTATGCTGTGGATAGAAAAGTGTAAATAATAAAAATATAAAAATTATTCAAAATGAAGAATTCCAAAAAAAAACCCAAAAGCCACAACTTATATGTATGTAAGTTATAAGGGATATATAGAACTGTTTGGAATATATGCTCCAGAAATAAAAGCATTTATGATGGATGGGACAGGATGGATAGATGGATGGATGGATGGACAGATGGAAGAAAAACGTTAAAGATATTGAAGATAACGATGTATCCGTAGCAAAAGGCACATTAATATTAAGATTAATAGTCTTATTTATAGGCCATATTGTATTATATATGACTCTTTCTCTCTCTTCTCTTTCTATACACTACAAAACAGTTTTTCAACGTTTCGAGCTATTCAAAAACTCTTCTTAAGAGAAAGAAACACTTTACAAAAACAAAACAAACACGTAACGTAGTAAAAGCTGAGAGAAAATCTGAAGTATTTACATATTTAGATATTTGAATGACAAGCGAAATCTATTTGAAGGAGTTATATAACGATAAAAGATGAAAAACAGTATCAAAATGTATTACTAACTACACGTCTATTTTGAGTTGGGTAAGAATAGCAAAAATTTATCAGAAATAATCAAGATCCATGTAAATGCATGAGAACGAAATTGCTTGCCCTAATTCTAGACTAAAGTCAAAATAGACCAAAAGACTAACAGAGAGGAAGGTCATTTTTACAACCCAAACCCGCAATTAACAACCTGTTTCTATATTTCAAATTGTTCACTTTCCATTTACGTATATTTCATATGGAATATAAACCAGGTTACATGGGCAGCCTTTGAATATCTGAAAACGGACATGTATTTCCAAACAAAATTACCTGTGCTGTTTCCAGTTGAAATACTTTCAGAAGGTCAAGACATAGCTTGGTATATGAACTATTGCAGTCAGAAGGATAATGTGACTTTTATCGCGAGTGCCATATGCTAGGCTTGAACATGCACTCAGTTTTTAGGACTACCCTACTGAAGTATTTTCCAGACAGAATCTAACGGACACTTTGACCTCTTGGTCAGTGTAAGTACTGTCTATTGCTATTTGTCTAACGTTTAAAACGGCTTTGTTCCTTGCTGGCTTGGGGATGCAGAGTAGGCCGATGCGTTCTCCTGCATGTTGTAATGAAGGCAGGAGCAGCGGTGGTTCAGTGTTTATGGTACCAAAAGGGGTGCGGGTTCGAATCCTTCCATCAGATCAACTCAGGTAGGTTACCATGTTGTGTTCTTGTCATGGCATTTTACTCGAATTGCTTCTTCAGAAAATAACCTACTTGTGTTTATGTGTCGTAAAACATTAAACCAAACAAAACTAACATCGAAAACGAAGCAACAAATTAAAACAAAATCCTAAATAAGAGGGAAGTGTGCATATAAATGAAATTATTGCAGTATGACAGCGAGGAAGTAAGCATATAAACCAAATTATTGCAGTATGACAGCTAGGAAGTAAGCATATAAACGAAATTAATGCAGTATGACAGCTAGGAAGTAAGCATATAAACGAAATTATTGCAGTATGACAGCTAGGAAGTAAGCATATAAATGAAATTATTGCAGTATGACAGCTAGGAAGTAAGCATATAAATGAAATTATTGATGTATGGTAGCTAGGAAGTAAGCAGATAAGCATAACAAAAAAACTATCAGCATATTGTTTTTGTTTTCATCGCCTCGTGACAGTGAGATGTTTATTAGATTTTTATTTTTTTCAGGTTAACTCTACAAATGGCCAGTTCTCTGAAATACAAGTTGTTACAACCTCATTTTTTAATGGCCAGCATATCATTATTACTTTATTCATGAACTGAGCGTAAGTATTACTTAACATTGATGAAATTTATCTCTACATCAAAACGCATGATTTTAACTTGGAGCCGATAATTTCAAATTTGTCTTCAACCATTTTCCATGTAAAAATGCATGCTTCACATGTGGGCATGTAAATCTTGGGTGAGACCATAAGCTGAAATATTTTGGGTCAGTAGGCTGTACCTAAACATTAATTTAAATCTGGGTGAGAGAGGTTAAGCTGATATATTTTGGGACAGTAGCCTGTACCTAAACATTAATTTAAATCTGGGTGGGTCATTAAGCTAAAATATTTTGGGGCAGTAGCCTGTATCTAAACAATAATTTAAATCTGGATGAGAGAGGTTAAGCTGAAATATTTTGGGACAGTAGCCTGTAAATAAACATTATGTATAGGATGAATAAAACATGGAACATACATGAATGATTTTTATTTTCATTTAGCCGATTGACCATAAGCAAGTATATACATATACATCTATGTTGTTTTTTACAGAAATATATTGTAGCACGTTTAATACATACAATAAAACAAATCTCTCGCATGTACAAACATTCAATCAATACCTAGGATATATACTTACATATACATACATACATACATCCACATACAATTCATACATGATATACATTATACATTTACACATTATATAAGAATATAAATACACATAAAACACATGCATAATACACATATACACACATACACATACATATACACATATGTAGACACACACACACGCACATAAACATACATACCTGCATGTATATATGCATGGAATATGATGCAACATAAATATACAACACGTTAATGTCTGAGCTATAAAATACACCAGAATATGTTTATTCATGCACAGTAATGCCATATATTAAACAAAGAAGTGGAGATAAGATGCAAAAAAAAAAACCAGCGAACGTAAGAACAAAATGATAATTAATAGCAAATTAATTAAATATGTAATTTTAAGTTGCATTCATGTATTATTGCGTTCAAATAGTGCTCTATGCATATAACTTTCCAAATTTCTAACCTCGGTAGATTTCGTGGAAATTAGTAATTATATATATATATATATATATATATATATATATATATATATATATATATATATATATATATATATATATATATAAACATACTCAACCTTCCAAAAATAAGAGTTTATATACTTCTTTCTTAGCGGCAAATAGGCAAATAGCATTGGCATTCTAATACAAAGTGACATTTATCTTCCAGCACATTGCAAAAAATACAAATCCTTTGATCTAGTGAGGTAGATTGTGGTCTGTTTCATCTCCCTGATTGAAGATGTCAAGTATGAACAGACATCCTTATTTTTGAAAGGGATTTATTTAAATTGTGTCACTGTTACTATATCCAAATACTCCTTAAAGCCAAAATGTGATGACAAATTTCTACATGCTATCTTGACTGCTGTGAATTGAGTTGTAGACCTTCATTTGTTCCTGATTTGCTGGTGTCAGCATTTGTAGACCTTCATTTCTTCCTGATTTGCTCGTGTCAGCATTTCAATCGTATTGAAACCGGCAAAGACCTCCCACATAACAAAAGAGCAAAGTCATACGGCCCCAATGGAACCACATGCCAGTGGTCAGATGGCAAGAACCATAAATATCATGTGCAACCGAGGCCTTATTAGGGCTGCGAGAAGCGGGACACAAAATCATTTCAAAACAAAGGTGCGTATACTACAGACATTAGTGATACACTCAAACTGATTGATAAAACTAAATATTTATATGCATTGGAGACAAATGAAAGAACATGCCCGATAGTTTTTCTTTGCAAGATTTGTTAATGTTGCCTTATTAAAAACTGAATATTTTTCAAAACTAATAAATCCTTTAGAAAAGATATATTTTAGTCCAACTCAAGGTGATAATGTCACAGGTATCTATAATAATAATAATAATAATAATAATAATAATAATAATAATAATAATAATAACGATGATGATAATTTGAACAAATTCTATGCTACTATAAATGTATTTAACCAAATTGGCTACTAGAGTAAATCTGCCTAATTGATGCATATTTGTGCTGTGTACATACACCTGTTTGTTGTTACTTTGTCTCTGATGCAAAGTTGTAGAAATATACACTATAATCTATTCATAGTCAGCCATTAGAAACGTTAATATGTTTGGTTCATCCCTTTTCCGTTTAAATGCCATGTTACAATAGAAAATACATTACGTTTTATACCTCTGCAGATGTTTACCAAACAAAATATGGAGACTTAGTCGAGATTAAATGGAACAGTTGCAGTTAAATCATACCAAAATGTACATATATTTTATTTTTCAATTCTTAAAGAGGCTTAATATTATAAAGGATTTAAAATCTTTAAATTGTTTTAAGCCATTTAATTGTATGTAACTATATAATTTGTTTATGTTTTATAATACAGAAAGTGTACAGTCCTGTGTCAACTGAAGTAGGTCCCACATTTGATAACATGGTTACAAAAGGAATGTCCTTTTTTAAGAAAAACATTTTTGAGTCAGTTAATGTGCTATATTTGCAATATAGGGGTGTCTTTTATATGGAGGTTAATTTTTAATAAAATAATTTTGGGGGTCTTTAAAATGTGTCTGTCTTATAAAGGTTGCTGTCTTACGTAGGTGAGTCTTAGAGCAGGTTTTACTGTAATTCATTATTAGCAAGAATCAGACACGTGCCGCGAAGAACGGCGTCTGTCGTCTAGCTCCCATGCATGAGCCCAGCGCCCTAATTCACCCTGCTATCCACATATCCCCAAGAAAAACAATGGATCAATGTCGAAGAAAGAGGCTCAGGGTGCACAGACTCTAATTTGCTGGGGCTGGACACGTGGAATTATCATTAAGCTAAATGCACAAATTCCCTGAATTTCTATACATAAATGAAAGTATAATTATAAACTGATACTTATATACCAGACAAAACGGAGACCGCTTATTCCTGGATTGCAAGTTTTATTTATGGATTCATAATAATATAAAAGGAACATTTATAAAGAATGATATCGGTATGATCAAATAGGTTGGAGAGTTATATGTTTCAATCGCTTGGCCGTGTGGATTAGGGATCTGGTGCATAGAGACACGATAGAGACAGGCGTAGTCACTATTTCTGCTTAGAACGAACTATCTCTCTAACATGTTGGAGATATAAGTGTCTTTCTATATGGATTTCTTCATATAATCATGCAAAGATACATACACTGTGTGATCCAGCGATAAACGTTTTCCGTCCTGTTTATTATATAGGTGTCAACATATGTTGCAAGCCTACTGACTGTGATCCAGCGATCAACGTTTTCCGTTCTGTTTTGTTACATAGGTGTCAACATATGTTGCAAGCCTACTGACTTGCATCAGTATATGCAACCGAGCAGCTGCAACCCTCAATACATCATACAGAACTTTCAACATGGCCTTTGCGTTCCAATTAAAACGCATCATTCCCGACACAAAGACTTTAGAAAATAGAGGCGTCGAACTCAGTGGGTACCTTAGAAGGGTAGGACAAAACAAAAAGAAACGGACTGACAGAGCCATTGTTAAACCATGGTCCTCGAAAGAAACACTCTCCTAAGGAACAAACCAGTCAATATACGAATCCCCTCCGTGGTAACATACCACCCCAATGCCCCAAAGATACGACAGATCATTCGGAGACATTGGCACCTAACGAAATCTTCAGATCATCTTAAGGGTATATTCGTGATTGCGTACCGTAGACCGAAAAACCTCAAAGACGACCTGGTATGAGCCCAAATTAATCCAGGACGTACCTTCAAAACAGGCTCATGCCATTGTAAAGACAAGCCTCGTGTACAAACACATGCCCTTAAACTTTCCGAAGGGAATAAAGCTTCCCCCACCCCCCCACCCCCCAAAAAAATAAATAAATTCTGAGCTGTTTTAGCAAAAATGTCATCTAAGTCTTTACACAAGAACTGTGCCACCCAATATGTTGGCGAAACTGTGGACTTTATAAAGCGTAAGAACAACCACATAAGTCACATCCGCAATAAAATTAATACAAAGTTCGCCAACTACAGCAATTCAACCGGAACTTATTTGCAGTCCCGTGAGGTACTGCCTTTTGAGTCAAACCCTAGGTGGATCAACGTAGAAAGGTCCACCCAGGGAATTTGGTCTAAATGAGAAAATCTAACCTGTTCACTGTAGCTTTTCGAAACCTACAAAAATACACATAATCACCAGCCTTTATTATTTGTTTTTTCCTTTCTCATCTCATTTCTCTTTAAATTAGTGTTTTATGACTTTCATTCTAGTGGCTATTCATTATATTGTATAATCCTAAAATAAAGCTGTATGTATATTTCTTAGATCTTAAAGTTTTAACAGTCCCGTAAAACCATGGTTTGTCTTGAATGAAACATTTTACACCTTGTTACGAGATTGATATATCTTGGACACGCAATTGCTGCAAACTTTTTTGATGAAGATGATATTTTGAATCATAGTAGAGCTCGATATGTGCGTACTAACATGCTAATATGGAAATTTGGCACATGTCTCTACTCGGTAAAGTTTTTTTAATATATATTATTTTTTTATTTTAAACTCACTGTACAAACTTGTAGTGCTCCACGCTTGGGTGAAACTTTTCGAAGCAGTTTATACGTAAAATAGATATTTGCGACAGCAATGTATATACCGTATCCAAATGCAAACAACATTGACCCTGATCTGCCGTCGCATAATGCGCCGGCAGATCAGGGTCTATTTTGTTTGTTCTACTGAGTAGTCCTTACAAACTGCATAGACCCAGATCTGCCGGCGCATTATGCGACGGCAGATATGGGTCTTTGTAGTTTGCAGTTGGTATGGCGTTATACGCGAGTATATACGGTAGATGATTTTTGTTTTAGTTATCACCACATAGGGAGTGTATAATTTTATTTTGTAAATGATCGTATCCCCTCTTTGTTTTGAATTTATGTGTAAACGTGTATATGGCTTTAGAGCTCATCTGCTTTCTTTCTGGAATTCTATAATTCTGGAATTCTATAATTTCGCATTTCATTTGTTGGGGACACATCTGAAGTCACGATTGATTAAATATTTGTAAAATTAGCTGTTGGTTTTTAGCACATAAAGTCTGTTCAACGTAGAAATTCTAGTATAATACCATGTCTGTTTCTTTCATAGTCCTGTTAGTTTGTACTAGCAACCTTTTAAATGCTGTCTTATTGACTTTTGTCTGAAATAAAGAATTTTACCTTTTCCTTTTACTTTTATTTTATTAACATTGAACGGTTTCATCTATTTTTAAATTCTTCTTCTTCGAGTACCTGTAATAACAGTTTTCACTGCACATAACATTGTAACTAGGATATATTTCTCGAATTAGGTAACGCTGTAGGCATCGAAGCGGTATTTTTATGACCTCGTCTCTCTTTTTCCCGCCATTTTACTCTCATCTTTCGTACTCTTTAGTCAGTTCCTCTATTTTGATTATTTACAGTCTTTTTATTTAAAATTTCAAAATTCATTTACATTATCAGCACCCTTGATAGTTGTAGAAATGTTATGCATTCTTTGTAAAAGTTTCTTTTTTCCTACATTCTGTTAATGTAATTTAATATATATTTGTAATACTTCTCATGCAAATCTCATCATCTATTTTTAATATTTTATGGATTTTGTGTCAAGTGACTATTCTATCCTTGTAATTGTCTCCCATTATTCTATCCTTGTAATTGTCTCCCATTGTTCTATCCTTGTAATTGTCTCCCATCCCCGTTTTGTTAAAGACCTCACAAAGGGCATGTGTAGTCAAAAAAAAAAAAAAAAAAAAAAAAAAAAAAAATTTTAAGTTCCTGCGCCGTTAGCAGTTTATTCGTCCTTTAATCAGTAGATTATCATGAGTTAATTAATACATCAAGGCCAATAACAAGTGAACAGTTCTATTAAATTTCCACTAACTTCCAGACCAATGAGATACGGCCCTGTTTTAACCTTTGTTTTGTAGATGTGTGTGTGTGAGAGACAGAGGGAAAGAGAGAGAGTGTGTGTGTTTTAGTCGACCGATAAGATAATGATTTGCAGTCGAATCTCCCTTAAGTTGTGAGCTTGACAGAGTCCCGTACCAACCGAATTTCAGTACAGAACAGAACAAAACTTTATTTCACTCGGATCACACGGTGATACACGATGATTAAAATAAAGGTACATGATCGAAAGAGATCGAATAGATCTGCATATCGTTTACAGACACTCTTAGTGACGCAGAACAAAACCAGATGGAAATGGATCTAACGAAGACACATAATAAAAGCACGTGAATGAACAATTTATTTATAACGCAAAGTTACTGATTATTGAATCTCGGACACCACTGGTCACACCCTTACTTCCATCTCTCACAAACTTAACTTAAAGAACTGAAAATCCTATCGTAAACATGCACACAAAAGCTCATCGACGGATATAACAAAATGGTAACGTTCGTCAACAGATACGATCAATACAAAGTTCATGAGCAAATATCACATATGGTATCGTTTGTCAACGGATACAATCAATACATAGATTTTATTCAGTAGATATGATAATCGGATGGATTTATCAACAAAGGTGATCAATATATGGACTTATCAACAGATGTGATTATTGTATGGCTTTATCAACAAATATGATGGTGCATTCGCTTGTCCTACATATAATGACACAAAATTTTCGGTGCAAAACCTAATACTGTTCATCAACATACATGATGCTGTTATCTCATGACATCCTGATGACCATCGTGATACTCCCAATCCACCGCTTACTATGAATGTTTCAGAAATGCTCTCGTGTGGTCCACTCCTACCGGCCTGCTGAAGGATCCCCCTGGAACCTCCCTACCCCACAGACCCGTTGGTCTAGAACCTTTGGCCCCTCACAGTGAGTCAACCAGTATCAGTCGAACTAACGTCACCAAAATAACCATTGACTGCAGTATCCGGGTTAAATAACCTACTTAATACTTAATATTAATACTTCTTGGTTCTTGGGAAGTAAGGTAAAGTACTCTGGTATAATATGCCATTGTATGAATAAATATGATAAGCGATTTTATTGCATATTTAAAAAAGTGCAATATTTTAGATCAAAATCTGCAAAGAGTTCGAATCATAGTCAATCCAACGATTGGAGAGTGCTGTGCATAAAACACTTTAAAAAACCAGTTAATTATTTTCATGTTTAATTGCGTATTGAAATCATAATAGAGTAGTTAAAAGTTGCTATCTCAGGCAGTAAAGTATATATAAAATGGCAATAAGTGCGTTTCCGACAAGGACTCAAACATTCTGGTACAAACCAAGAACAATTCAGTATAAAAACACAATCCAATGTTTAGTGCAAAATTGGATTTTGTCAACATTTGTGTAGACGCTTCAGTGTCCTTAACACAAACCTAAAAAAGTAAAACAAACCAAGAGACTGAATCAAGCTGTAATCTTGGATGTAATATAACACGACTAGGATTTACTCTTAGCATTATAAAATGTTAGTGAAACCAAAGACCGTGTATTAGCGACATGTCTAGTTTATTAAGTCATGACATACAAAACTTATGTAGTCATGACATACAAAACCTATTTAGTCATGACATACAAAACCTATTTAGTAATGACATACAAAGCCTATTTAGTCATGACATACAAAGTCTATTTAGTCATGACATACAAAACCTATTTAGTCATGACATACAAAACCTATTTAGTCATGACATACAAAACCTATTTAGTCATGACATACAAAACCTATTTAGTCATGACATACAAAACCTATTTAGTAATGACATACAAAGCCTATTTAGTCATGACATACAAAGTCTATTTAGTCATGACATACAAAACCTATTTAGTAATGACATACAAAACCTATTTAGTAATGCCATACAAAGTCTATTTAGTCATGACATACAAAACCTATTTACTCATGCCATAGAAAACCTATTTAGTCATGACATACAAAACCTATTTAGTCATGACATACAAAACCTATTTAGTAATGCCATACAAAGTCTATTTAGTCATGACATACAAAACCTATTTACTCATGCCATAGAAAACCTATTTAGTCATGACATACAAAACCTATTTAGTACTGACATACAAAACCTATTTGGTCATGACATACAAAACCTATTTAGTCATGACATACAAAACCTGTTTAGTACTGACATACAAAACCTATTTAGTCATGACATACAAAACCTATTTAGTCATGACATACAAAACCTGTTTAGTACTGACATACAAAACCTATAGTCATGACATACAAAACCTATTTAGTCATGACATACAAAACCTATTGCAGTATACTTTTAAACCTCTTACTCGATATGAAAGACTTAAAGCGTATTAGTACTTGTACTCGGCATGCTCGTGCTTTGCTCATTCGATTTATGGCGGCAAGAAGAGATATTTGTTGGCTTTTGACGTTTGCGCAGTCGACGAGAAAACTATACCCTTTGGCGTGTTGCACTGAATGAATAGAATTTTTAAAAAAAAGTAATTGTGTTCGCATTAACTCGCTGGATCAGCATTTATTGAGTTCCCTCTTTCCCACCTTCTAAATAAATGTGCTTTCACTGTTCTCTTTCCCTGTAGCAATATATTATTCTTCTCACTTTATTTTAGTCTTCTTGTGCGGAATCGTTCGATCCGGGAATTAGATAGCGGCAATTTATTTTTCAGGCTTTTCAGCATTGTTTATTTTCCTCATTTTTCATCGATTACTTCTTATCGTTATGAAAACATTAGCGCCTCTGCAAGGACGAGATATCCGAGAACTAATCTGTCATTCTGACATTGCCAGCGGTATATTACTGAAAGCTAAATCTGTCTAAAAGCGATTTTATTTAGAGATGCTTCCAAAAATCAGTCCAGTTATGAAAGCGAATATGGCGCGATCGCATCAAAAGGTCATATGGGTCGTTGGCCGCTAAAAGAAAACGAGTCTTATGAAACCTTTTGGTCTAAATAATAATTACAATACAAGAAGCTTGGGGGGAGGGGGGGGGGCGGTACTGTTAACACATTTTTGGCGATATCATGCCGAGGTAACGGGAGCTAAGTGCCCTTTTCCAATGACACACAGTGGCAGCCGATCAAGGCTGGCCTGGGCGAGTATCCCTTCGATTACGAGTCCGACCAAATAAGCTACTGCAGTTCCCGATACAAGAAGCAGTCAAATCAAGCAAGATTCGTATTGTTTTCAATACAGTCTGTACCAAAAGATCGTTCCATTCCTTTTAAAGTATGACCGACAACATAGAGAAATTTAAAATGTACGAAATATTCACATGAGTGTGCGTGCAGACTGCAAAGCATGGATTTTTAAAATAGCAATTCATATATTTAGGAAAGCTACTGTAGTAGTTCTGATCTTTCCACTCCAGATCTGTTAGAAACCTTAGGCAAATGGATCCCTGTCGTGTATAGAATCCCTGTCGTGTATAGATATTATTAGAACCAGGAATTTCTGGACTGATTATTGAAATATTTGTGTCCAAAACAGTTTCATATCTTTACACACACACACACACACACACACACACACACACACACACACACACACACACACACACACACACACACACACACACTGTATGTGTGTATTATAGTGTAATGTATGTACATATATATATATATATATATATATATATATATATATATATATATATATATATGCATACATGCAAGTATGCGTGATAAATAAATGTATAATAATGTATAATAATGGATGACAAATGAAATATTATCCATTCAGTTTTGCAGATTCAATTTTCAGAAGTTCGTTGATGAAGGATTCATTTGTGTTTCTTCGTTTGACTTTAGTCATTGTTGAGAGAGTTTGAATCGTATACTTATCTACAGGAGTGAAGCCGAAACACCAAACAAATAAAGTACATTATCCCGTTTTTATTTTTGTATAGTACTCTATACTTCTTTGTTGCCAAGATTCCGTTAATCTTAATCGACAAGAGTATGAACGTGCTCAAATGAACATTTAAGGTTACGGTAGAAAAAACAGCGGTTGGCTTCATATGACAATACAGCGTAAGAAAGGCCAGAAACGTTTCTGGATGGTTAGGTAAGGCTTTTTTTTTTAAATGTTTGCGTAGACTCAGTATGTACATGCAAACAGTTCTTCCTGTGGTCAAGCGAACAAAAATATGCATTTATTACATCGTGCCAACATATCCTACAGTCTACCGAATGGCAGAGGCATTTGGTTATATTTACAATGGCAATCGTATAGAAATATAAGATAATCATACATCAAAACGTTCTGTATTTCTGATAAACTTTTGCACTTCAATTTGTATATATCTCTTATCTGCAATTGAAATATCTTCCTTTCCCCAGAAAGTGTATGTAAATCGAATGGGTCGACCCAAGAGAGTTTTGACCCAAGAGAGTTTTGAAGTATAAGATCATGATGATGGTTATCGTTTATATTAAAAAAAGGTAATGAAAATCGTTTTCAATCAGTAAACCACACGGGCAGGAAGGGCAATTCCTGAGAATAACACGATATAGATCAAAATTTAGGGAACTACATTTATGATGTAAATGTGGCAGCGGGATATTATCGTGACGATTTCCACGTTCAAAATATGCACTTGTTTTATCAGGAGAATTATGAACTTTTCGTTTAAAGGATCGAGTAGATGATTTATTCCTTGCAGACTGGTACACATTATTCAACTTATTAGTGGTAAAGTAATGAAGTTTGATACAAAATGGTTCTAGTTGGTATGTAAATAAATAAAACGATTATTATGCATTAAAGTGTAGTGTGTAGTGTCTCTGACAGTATGGTGTATCTGAGAGAAATGTCGGTATTATGTTATGGATGATTTGGTAAAACGTATAGAAATTTCTGACTGCCCACCTTTCGGCTAATGTGACCCAACCGGTTTCAAAGTAATGCAGACTTTTACTGGCAATTTTATGTAAACCGGTTACAAACCGAGCTGATTTTCGTTGAATATTTTCAAGTCTTTCACATTAAATTTCACTGCATGATGACCAGACATCATATGCATACTTAAAAGTGAGATCAACTTTGATTAAAGTTGATTTTTTGACATAATGTATTTCAATTTTTTGTGTTCTTTTCAGGCTTCCAATTCTTTTCGAGGTCGAATTAATATTATCAGTTTGTTGTGTCTATGATCCGTTAGAAGATGGTGTTACTCAAAAATATTTTTGGCATTTCACAAACTGAAGTTTCTCATAACAAAAAGTTTCAAAACTTGGTAAAATAGGTGGGTTGCTATTACTGAAAAGTGTTCTAGCCAGGGAGCATGTGAAGTCCTGTGAGAATTATGTCATGAAAGCAAGCCACTAGTCTAGATGTTTTAAGGGGGCCCCAAATAACAAAACAAACTTGTTGGCAGTCTGTGAATATGCTGTAGTGTCGGCTGTGAATTATTGAATAATAGATCTAAAACATCGGTCTGAAGCCATTTCGGTCAAAGAGATAAACACAGATGTAAGTGTATAAAGTGAACCATTTATACCATAAATATGTCAATACGTGTGCAAAATGAAAATACTGCAATCAGATTGACCACAGGCATTTGTTATGTCTTCATAACAGGAGTTATGCATCCACAAGTGTCACCTTCACTTCAGCAGGGTTTCCATCACCGGAGTCTGCCATGTCTTCTTTGTCATTGCTGCGTCTGTCTTGGCCTTCTGCATGTTCATTTGTGTCATGCACCGTGTTTTCCCCTTTGGACAGCTTCTCAAGGATGGCCACCAGACTACTCTTCACTTGGCAGTGTAGCATTGCTCCATCAGCTGCGAACATCGACCTTGGCACAACTGAGAGCTCGTGCCTCCCTACAGTTTCCTCTAAGTTGATTTCTGGTCTTGACTTGGACACCAACATCATGCGAGCAAAAGGGTTTCTGTCTTCTTTCAGCTCAACCATGTCATCTCTGGTATTTACTCTCGTTTGCTTCCTTCTGGTTTTCCAGGTATGTAGTTGACGTTTCTTCATTGGGACTCACATGGTTGTTGTCTATGACTTGATGCCGTTCGAGACAAATTCGTCAATTAGCTTGCTGTTGTCCTTTGTCTACAAAGATTTTTCTTGACCTTCTTAGGCATGACTGCCTTTGTCACCAAGTTGATTAGCTCACCACAATCCTCGCTGAACGGATTGGTAAAGCTCCTCAGAATGTTAGTGAGGGCTTCAATGTTATTCTGTTGTCACGTGAGCACTGAAGTTGAAAGTACATGGTGATGAATTTGCGTAGCTGACGATATCCCAGCCATCTGTTGAGCTTCTCCAGCACGCCTCGCTAGTTCTGGCGAGATGAGGAAGAACTTGGTGCGAGCATTTGCATTCAAGGTGATACCTACGATGCATGATCAGTTCCAATGGCAAATGCGGATTCTTGTTCACAACGCAATTGCCATGCAGAAACTCCTGGTAGATCTCAGTGTCCGACTCCTTCAGTGATTCCATGTCTGCCAGGTACAGGGGGATCATACGTGCATAGACGAGTTTGTCATGAACAAAGAAGTGCTTGGTGAATGCCTCTAACACTATCAAATGTAGTTTCCGGTCATCCTCTCTGACAGATCTGATGACGAGTATCATCTCCATAACCAGCTGCATATACTGACGGATCACAGCTGGTAGCGGCTGACTCTGTTCTTAGAGTCGAATCGAGTCATCTCTTCAATGCTTTCCATGTATTTGTGAGCGATCTGGAGCTGCTTTGCAGGCTTGTAGAGCCCCATGTCAAGAGAGATGACAGTCTTGCGATCAAGGGCCACTAATTTTGTGTTGATGCCTTGGGCCTGCCCGTGCACCTTCAGTAGTGTCTGATACTCATGTGCAGGTGCAGCAATGAGTGGTGGTGTACCGACTCGTGAGACAGCTAACTCATCGTCTATCCATGAGTGGTATGCAGACCATGTTGGGATGCTTCCAAGGGTAGCATCAGCCTCTTAATCAGGAACGTCATCATCCCCCTCCATTACAAGAACTTCTCTCACTCTCTTCTGAAATCTAACCAGGATTCGTCCCATAAGCAAGGCAACATCTGAGAGACAGGCATCTGATGTTGGTTGTACGTCTTCTTTCAGACTGAATGGGGCACAGACAGGACTTGATGGCTTGGCTGATGGTTTGGGGCAGTCCAAGAGTGCAGTAACTGTCCGGCAGTTCCTTCATCGAACGCCTCAGAACTAGGCCAGTGGGCTCTAGATTTGATACCACATCTTTAGGTTGACATCTCTGGTAGATAGCCATGGTAATAGCATGCAGAATACGTTTCCCATCAGGGGTATCTTCTGCAAAGTCAACATTGTCAACAGTAAAGAAGATATGTCCATCGTGACTGAAATCAGGGGGCAGGTAAATGCCATCATTGACCAGCATTCTCTTGAGCATGAATGCGGCTATCTGCCTTTCCGCTCGCATGAATCTGCTGTATTCAACTGACGTACCAAGCACATGCACGATGTCGATGATTTTTTGCTTCGAATGGCTTGACGAATGGCGGCTGCAGGTATCTATGTGTTTTCTTCTTGCCGATCTGCTGCCAGGACAGAAACATTCTCACTGTACTTTGTGCTAGGTTCATGCTTCTTCACTTGTGAAGACCTCTTGTCAGTTGATTGCATTGTGTTTGGTCAATGAATGACCCACCGATAGAATTAAATATGTATCAATTAATAAGTAGTTGAATGACCAGGGATAAGTCCAGATTGGCGCTTAGATAGAAAATTATTGTTATGAAGGTATTTGTACATATGTTTGAAAACAGCCCTCTCAAACACTGTATACACAACTAAGTAACGAAATAGGAGTGTAATTAGAAACGTTAGATCGATCACTCTTTATAAAGAGAGGAATAACATTTGCGAGCTCAGAATTAAATGTAATGTAAGTGGTTTGCAAATACTATTTTTCGGAGATTTTTTGAAGTCTAATGCGACTAATGTTATTAGACCATAGACTTTATTGGTAAGTGTGTATATATATATATATATATATATATATATATATATATATATATATATATATAAAACCTTTTGTTGTTCAATACATAAAGTACCAGTTGTCTCAGCGCTAAATTGTTCATGTGTAGGTGGCTGGTGATCATTATTTAAACTGAAGAAAGTTTTTTTTTACAAAAGTACTCATTTAAGAGATCTGCTTTCTCTTTGTCTGTATAGACTGATTCCAACTTTTCATTCAACAATGATGAATTACTTTCTTTCACAAAAGATTTCATCAAATACCAATAAAGTTTAGAATAGTTACTGCTGAGTTATGTTGTCGTTCATCAGAACCTTTTTAGAAATTTTCTTTAAATTGTTAAATTTTTTCTTTTTTTGTTTATAGTTATGCATATCAAGCGGGTTGTTTGATTTCAAACCTCTTTTCGTGATTTTATATTTTTTTTTCATCTCCTTTCTCAGATTTGAATCAAACCAAACTTTATCAGACGGTCTAATTTGTACAATCTGTGAAGGTATACATCCACAAACGACTTTATCTAATATATCATATAGTTGTGGACATGCTTAAGTCATATATGCGCTAGAACTAAACATTTCAATCCAATTACAATCACTAATACAATAGTTTAATCTCTCATAATCACTTGTATGCAGCACGACTTTCCTTGTGAATGATTTGTTTACATGATGGTCAACCTTGACTGAGAAAAGTTTCATAATGATCATTAATATTTCGGTCCCAGGAGTAACTTTTACTACAGTCACTGAAAGTAACACCTCCTTTCTGTGTTGAAAGAGACTGCCGTCTCATTTTATTGCCACCAATTAGTTTTATATCCTCTGCCTCAATCACAACTTGCGTCTTGTGAAAAATTGTTCACAGGGCATAGTCCTCATCACGGAAGCCATTTGAGGCTATCGCCCCGTTGATTTTGGATGCTTCTTGTAGGTGAACTATTTGCTTTTACTAATATAACGTTTTCTGTGACTAATATCAATCTTATTATATAGGTTTTCCTTGAGATAAGGTCATTTTGACATTAAATAAGTACAATGGACGTATTTATTCATCTTTTGATAATTAACAATTGTATTTTCCGAGCAGTCGTGGCAGATTTATCAAGTGGTTCTTATTCGCACTTTGCGAAGTCTGGAAATACCTTAAACGACCCGAAGATCTGGAAATTAGATGATTTAAAGACAAGAAGGTGAGTTGTTTGAAGCAGAAAATATTTTAATTCACTTGGCACATTAGCATTTTTTTTTCATTATCACAATAGCAGTCTTAAAGAAATCAAAGGGATCAAGAATAGAATTATTCTTATCATTTATCAGACTGGTTGGAATTTGTTCTTTCTAACTGAGACCCGATATATATTTCCCCAGTACAAATACTGAAATGTGCATATAAGTAAATGTTGTTACTTGTGGAAAGTATTGGATATAAATTCATTAGATGAGCTGGAGTGCGAAGAGAAATAATAAAACAAATGATTGTATCAATAAGCTTGACATTTGCAATACAATATGGTGATGGATATATCAATTTCGCTGTGCCAAGCGATGTTTACTTAATTAACTGGATGTCAGACTTTGTTAGATGCTCTGTACTATAACAGGATTAGTCCATCACAGAAAGTTTCTTCAGGGACAATAGTCGCAACAATCCTTAGTATTCACACTTATACAGTATCTTTATAAGGATTCATTACTCTTGAACCACTTCGTGAAAACTTATTTACTGATTAGTCATTTATTCAGACAAATGGAAAATCGTATCTTTATTTTTGTTTAACTGTTTGCACTTTATTCCCAAAAGCTGGAATCTTACAAAAAAATCAGAATCCTCCACTAAATTTTCGAATTTTTTTAATTCAAGTTCTCACGTCTTGTAATTTCAATGGATTATAGCGATCTGTTTGATGGAAGCAACGGTTTGTCCAAGCTTCGTGTATGCTTTGTTTCAGATGTCTAATATGTTCAACAATCAAAATTATTTGGCTTCGTTGTTCAGGGAAGCAAATTATGGAATGGGACAAATTTATTTAATTTTATTTGGTATAAAACTTTTAAGAAAAAAATGTGTCCTAATTTGATTGATAGTTTATACATATTTATGCACTGACAATTAGAATTTTCAAATTCTTGTAAATCCCGAATAAATGACTAATGCATTTTTGCGAAAATAATGTTCATTATAAATTCAAATATAATTTTGGTCGATTATTCAAGTCACATGAAATAAATAATACTTGTAGGATAATTTGGTATTGTAGGAACAAATGATTTTTTGGCACAATAATTAATCTTAAACCAATGTCTTAACAATCTAGCGAACTACCGAACATTGTATGAACCTTATTATCGCCATCCTCCAGGAAACTTCATCCAACACCTGAGTGTAATTGTGTATAATTTTCATACACACAAGATGTCAAAGTAAAAACTATAGATCTATATTAACCTAACCATAAAAATAGTACTTCCTGGTTAGAGAAGAAAAAAAAAAAACAAAACTAAGAAAACGACAGATTGAAAGAATTTAGCATATCTGATCGTCAATGTTTTTTATGAAGGTAATTTAAGTGACGAAATCTATTATCCTTCCTGTGAATCCTACATTCATGATAATCTCATACTGAACATTGGCAATGTTGCTTGCTTAAATCTAAAGTTCAAAACAAGATCGAATGGGGTCTGTGTGTTGGTTGCCATAAAATTTAATACGATTGTTCTTTATACAGAAGGTCTTAATTTTTCAAAAACTTCGCTAAATCTCCTTTGAGTATTTGTTTGTTTCAATAACTGTCAAACATATTACTAATTATACGTGCAAGTAATTACACATTTTTGGCATAAGTTCTTAAAAACATTAAACCTCTTTAAGATCTGAATACTCATATAATTTCCATTTTTTAATCATTCAAAACCATACTCTGTACTACATATGTTGAGTAAACACACAACTTCACATCCTTCATACTTCCACAATCGTCATAGATATTATCCACAGTAACCACATAAGTGATATATCTCAGCGTTCACAAATATTAAGCCATACTTGTGCATAGTTGTATTATCGACTTCAATATGTAATTAAGCACTTCTTTGGAGAAAATAAACGTAAAATATGGTATAAAGGGGGCAAATTTTCGAGCTGCTGTACTACTATGCTGGTGGAAATATCATCACAGTCTGAGAGGCTGCAGTCATATGCTGATGGAAATGTCATGATATAAAAGGGGAAAACTTTTAAGAGACTGCACTCCTATGCTGGTGGAAATGTCATAGTATAAAAGGGGCACATTTTGAAGAGGCTGCACTCCTATGCTAGTGGAAATGCCATGGAATAAAAGGGGCAAATGTTTAAGAAGCTGCACTCCTAGGCTGGTGGAAATGTCATGGTATAAAAGGGGCAAATCTTGGAAAGGCTGCACACATATGCTGGTGTGGAGATGTCATGGTATAAAAGGGGCATATTTTCAAGAGACTGCACTCTTTTGCTGGTGGAAATTTCATGGTATAAAAGGGGCAGATTTTCAGAAAGCTGCACTCCTATGTCAGTGAAAACATTAAGGTATTAAAGTAGCAAATCTTCAAGAGGCTGCACTCCAATGCTGGTGAAAATGTCATGGTATAAAAGGGCCAATCTTCAAGAGGCTACACTCCAATGCTGGTGAAAATGTCATGGCATAAAAGGAGCCAATCTGCAAGAGGCTGCACTCCAATGCTGGTGAAAATGTCATGGTATAAAAAGGCCAATCTTGAAGAGGCTGCACTCCTATGTCGGTGAAAATGTCATGGTATAAAAGGGGCCAATCTTAAAGGGGCTGCACTCCAATGCTGGTGAAAATGTCCTGTATAAAGGGGAAAACGTTTAAGAGGGCGCACACCTATGCTGGTGGAAATGTCATGGGATAAAAGGGGCAGATTTTCAAGAAGATGCTCTCCTGTGCCGGTGAAAACGTTTTGGTTTGAAAGGGAAACTTTTTCAAGAGGATGCACTCCTCTGCTGGTGGAAATGTCATGTCAATCTTGCAAAGAATACTTCTTCATGTTATACCATTGTGACTGTTGATTTAGTTTTTTTAAGAGGAAACATTAAATTCTTTTATTGATTTAAATTTGCATCATGTACAATGCACTATTACATGACAAAAAAAAAAAAAAAAAAGGATGCTAGATTGATGATAGCCAAGAATAATGGCTTTTATGTAAAGAAAATCGTTTATTGATTTAATAGTGTGTGTAATGGACAAAGATCAAACACTGTCATCTGTTATTTAGAAGGCCACGAAGAACAGTGCTTCCTTCTTTGCGACTAAGATTATTAATCTTGTATGGTAAAAAGAGACATCTTCAGATTCTATTATCCATTTAATTGTATGAGCGATGAAAGAGTGTTGTACTTTTATATATTATTATTTATTCTGTTTTACGCCTACGATAATTGCACAATCTTGCAATTTTCCTTGCACAAGGGAATATTGAGCCAAATTAAAATTTGTACAACCTTTTATTTGTTTATCACAAAACTGTTGTATGTTGCCCGTCTTAATGTTTTCATAAATTAACAAGGATGTTATGACAATTCAAAACATCTGTTATTGATCGATCTTGTCACCTAAGGGAGTCTAAGCATTATTTGGTCAGAAACGTACGATTTTGTCTCATATATGCTTGTGCTAAGCCCGCAGAACAGCCGTATAACTTAATGTACCCATGCATACTCTAAATAAAAGACTATGGATAGAACCTCATTTTTGGTTAAATATTCTCCACTGCCTTAAAATCATTGTAGCAAATGAACGAATGAATAGCAATCTTTAATTTCTAAAAATTTGACCAAGCTTGACCTTTACATTTTTTCAGTTGTTTTATTGAAATTTACTGAGTAAGTATGATTCTTATCATTTACCACTAAACTAACATAAAATTTAAAACCTCATAAGTTTTAATGTTCAAGTTCAATTTTTTAAAAATATAATCTGATTTCTTTATATGAATGACATAATAATGCGTGTTATCTATTGCATGTAATTGTATTCAGTAACCAGTGATGAAGCATATTTAAAACCATAAGCAGCAACTATTATTTGTGGTGTACGAAACCAAAGAATAAGTCTAAAAACCATATCTGTCTACTAGATCAATCACTTAGTGTGAAGCATAGTTATATACCCCATTTCTTATGGTAACAAAAAGATACATTTCTGTGTTTGATTCAGTTTTAAATGTTTCCTTCTATTTTTAATTTAACTGTATCGATTCTTTCACTTAATGCTAAAGTCTTTTAATAAATAATAGTAATGATGTTTTTTTTCATGATCTGTTTTAAAAGCATCTGGTTCGGTTGTAAACTTTAGTTTCATATCATTTAAATATTTTCTTTATCGTTTCCGTCTTTTAGCTAATTCGTAATTATTTCTTAGTGCAGTACCGATATTATTACTAGCTCTCGATCAGCGTATTCCTCGACGTCTGTTTCTGAATCTTGGATTGTAGTAGTGAGTTCATCTTTAAGAGTTCATAATGTTTCATGTTAGCGCTTTAATCTTGTCACCTATGTCAGTAATAAATTAAGACTGTTAGAGATAAATCCTAGATAGTTCTCATAGCTCTGACCATAGTTTCACTCACACTTATTTTGTTTTTATTTTCGTCTATCTCTTGGGTTATTTCTCTGAGAACATTCTTTTCTGTAACTGTAACAAATTATTAACGTTATCAGTCAGTTTATCTTCAAATTTTATCACAACAGCTTCAAAATCATCAACTAACTTTTTATTCTCTTCATTCCTCTGTTTATTTTCATCGTTTAATTCGTTCTGTAAATGTTGAAGTTGAGATTGTAAAGAATTGTAATTTTCCAGAGACTTTGTAACTTCCTTCATGTCAGTCTTTAAGGCAGATATTTCGATCTTTATTCTTTGTTCAGTGGATTGTAAGTATTGTTGTATGTTTCGTATTTCTCTAGGCCTATTTCTAACAGTTTGTTAAACTTATAAAGCACTGAATATAGTATTTAATCTCCTGGTAAATACATATTGAGTATCTAAAATAGTTTTCTTCTTGTCGTCTGTTTTATTCTGCAGTGCTACGATTTTGATTGTTTGTCTTTTTTGTTTGTTTTGTTGTTGTTGTTCTTTTTTTTTGTTCTTGTTTGTTTGTTTGTTTTTTTTCTTGTTGTTTTTTTTTCATTGTTCTATAGTTGCTCATTATTGTCTTCCTTTTCAATCCATGTTTTGTTATCTGTCGGGTTTGTTCTCATGCGAGGTCTTACTTATTTGTGTGTAAACTCGCTTATAAACATAGGCTTTATTAGTAGCATCAAATTTATTTACAGGATATGTTACACTGATAATACGATTCTTGTTGACGTTTAGGCATCCACTTAATTCTCATAAAGTTGTAGTTGTTTTTTCTTCTACCGAATAATATCTGCTTTCTCTAATCATGCCTACCATATTTACTTAGCGTAAAATAGCAATTACATTAGTATGAGCTATACTAAGCACTGACTGTAAAGTCATACCGTGGAAATCTATCACTTTTCCGTCTTCATCTTTAGTGTTGAAATTCAACCTGTTTATGGTACCTCTTTGCAATTGTTTGTATAGACTATTTGCAGCATATTATATGAAATCACCGTAAAAAGCATTTTGAACAGGCAACGACTCTGGCAAATATGAGTAGCTGAAGTTGAAATTAATTTCCTGTGCTATTGAACAGGTCTAGAAAAATTTATAAATATTTAGGTTTACAAAACCCCCAAACTGTATTGATTCAGTAGATGTCGACTATTGCATCCTGGCAATTTAGAGTTGCAGTTAGTTATGGATACAGTGTAATTTTTGGCAGGAGTTACTAAAACATTTCAATTTTGCTTCAAGCACTCAATATCAATACTTTCTTCATTGTCCCTTCTTGCAGTCATTACATCTTTTACTTTGTTCATGTACATTTGTTGGGTATAAAATCCATCTAGTATTAAAATAGTGTTTGTCTCATTCTTATCGTTGACGTAATTTAATATATTGCTTTTATTTATCATTTGAAATAATGTAATAGCCAACAACAAAATCTATTTTCTGTAATGACATGGATGCTTTGCCATCTCTGTTATCATTTAGATTTGTAAAAATATTCCTCTCTCAGGTTGCCCTTCTACGGTGATGAAACTTTCACTTGAAATATCATAAATTAAATCTGTTAACATACAAACAAACCAATATTTAAAGATTGCATTTTATAACTTCGTTAGGTATAGCTTCGCGGTTTATGTTCAATCTGTTATCATTATAGACTTTTTGTGTGATGTGAGCTTCTCTAAAATCTTTTCTCTTTTATTTTCTTTCCTCTTCTAAAAATACATTTTTTTCAAACTGAATACTTTGATTTTCTGTGTTACCAACTTTTTTTCCTGATTGCATTTTTTTTATCTCTTTGCATCTGTCGTACTGGCAATGTAACGAACTGAAGGGCAGAATTTTGAGGAAATCATAGCATGGGGGCCGGACGTCTTACTAGGAGTTACATAATTTCGGATCGTGAATTGGCTTCAAAGGTATTTAATCCTTGTGCAGTGGGGCTATTGCCGAAGGACATATTCGGGCCGGATACCCCGTGGCGCGCCAAGAAGGTGTGAAGAAACCTGGACCCAGGCGGAAAGAAAATCAAACGATAGGCGTGTCGACCAATTAGGGATGAGAGAAGCTAAACCTACCGGTGGGAGGGGCTAACCCTTTAGGCAGGAAAATGCTTCATTCTTATTCGTAAACGCGCACAGACCCATCAGTGAACTGCTAGTTCTCGAGGGAGAGAGACGTATTGTCTAAGTAAAGCAGAAAAGCTTATGTTGAGGAGGGAATTTTAGCTAAAAGCCACTCCGAGACTTAACTCGTAAAAAGAAGGGAATTGAACTGGGTAAACAAGCTTCTAAAAGGAAGCTCCCAGGGTGCCCGTAAGAGTTGGCGCTGAGAGATTCCCAGGGTGTACGCAGTGACGACACCGAGAGAAAGTCCGAAGGAAGCCGAGTAGACTTCCAGGGTGTACACAAGAGGCACGCTGTACAGAAGGAGGAAGAGGAAGGAAGGAAGATACATTCGAACAGATGAGTACTTGGGACAACTCACTGAACAGAGACTCTCTCACAATAGGACAGTAACTTCCATATGAAGAATTAAAGTGTAAAGGGCATTTGTCAACCCGGCCCATTATTGTATTAAGATATATTGAACTGAAGATTTATGTCCATGAAATTCTTGAATTGATTCCTATATTTGATAAAATTGTTATCTATTCAACCTTGAGTTGTTATATGTATTTAGAGAGTCGGCATTGCTGACTGGGGGCTCGTGAGTCATTAAATTTTAATGCACACCTTCTGCAGTATTATTTATAATACCGTAGTGGATCTGCAGTATTATTTATAATACGGTAGCGGGGTTGTGACAGGCAAACTATCATATTATATTCTTCATGACTTTTTTCATTGTAACTGATTGCTTTACTAATTATATCATCAATACTATTCAACTTACATATATCAGATGCTACACTGTCATCGTGTTTTAAAACTTTACCGTATACTAGCTTGTTTAAATTGCTTTTGTAACAAGTCACAATGAAGTTACACCCAGCCCACTCAAAGCTAGAGGGTTATAAGTCCTGTTGGTATTCCTGCAACTCCTAAACCAGCTGCAACATCCTTACCACCCGAGGCAGTTTCCTTGCTAACCTCTACCCAGTTAGAAACTGTTATGCAGTTTTTTACTTTTTATCTGACACCTTGATAATGTTCGATCTTTTTAACCAGATTATTTTTAGTTTCGTTTATCTTTGTCAGCCTAAAATTAATTCGGTTCTCTGTAGGTGGTAATATTGGATTCAATGGTGGTGCACTTGATGCACTTCGCTTCTCTCACAGCTTTTTTGGAAATAGATTTGTCTGTTCTTTTTGCATAACTATTTTAATTGGTTGTTCTTTGCACTCAGATTGTAATCACGTATAGAAATTTACAAAACAGAGCTCTTTGATTATGCTTTTGAATAAATCCTAAATCTAAGAAAACAACTACACCACCTATAATACTTGTTTCATATTGAGTTATTCCAATTATAATCTTTATTTTATCTTGATCACGTTCCGTTTATGCTTTGGCTTTTTTAAAATTCTTGTGAACGCTTTCCAGGTTAAACTCTCTTTGGATCTATCTTCCCTTGTGAAGTTACCTTTCTGGCTGCTTTCTAACCTTAGCAATTTCTTCATTTTTGTTCTCTCCAGCTTCCATTTATCTTGCAACAAAATCAACAGTTGAAGTAAACATGACTTTGAAACTAGTTGCAAATTATTAAACATTATATTTTCAATAGTCTTTTAACAAGTCTTTTTAAGTTTGGGCTCATTTGTAAAACTCGTTGAAACGTTGAATGTAGTACAAGTTTAGTAGTACAATTTAATTCAAAAGTAGTGTAAAATTAAATAGAGTTCAACACATGTCTAAAATGCAACACAAAAAAGTAATTACAGCGTTCATAAAAAACAGCTATTGTAAGAGTTGCTATAGGTTATATCTAAAACAAAACTGAAAAATTATTTTAAAAATTATAGGCAAAGGAATAGAAAACATTAATCAAAAATATCACAGCTATGAAAATGTGAAAAACACAAAATATCTCACTTGACACGAGATTTTTTAGTGCGACGGAAACAAAACAGCAAATCTGATGGAACATTAAAAATGCTTGGTGTTCTATAAATTTAATTTTACCAAAACTGGTCAAATTTTACAAACCTGATATAACAGAGCTAGATATAGATTATGTTATTCCTTGTGCATCTTTTGTTGTTTGTTTTTTGTGATCCAGAGCAACATACAAAATCTTCTCACTGGTCAATCACAAGATACACGATAGCTAATGAAAACAGGTCTAAAATTGATAAAATGCCATCACAGAAAGAAAAAGAAGAACGCAAGAGAAAAGTAGAAGCTATTAAAACTGCTAACTGTATAATTGATTAATTAATATGTTACAAACTTGATGTCATTACTCCGCTTCGCTTCTCTCACGTATTCCCTTTGAGATAATTTTTTGACCCTTTTTAGTGTTTAACTGTGCAGTAAACTTATATAATAGTTACAACAGCTGATACACCAACTGTTAAATGAACAAATGCAGTCATTACCTAACATCCAGTACATATTTACTTACCATTATTTTCTCCGTTTTTGTTTACAACTTTTTGTTTGTTTTCAAGACCTTGTTATAGTTGCTTCTCTCATTTTCATCTGTTTGTTTGTTTTTTTTAAATGTACGCGTTTAACTGTTATTAAACTTGCTCTAAATGCAGATAGAGGTAATCCTAACCTGACTGGGAAAACCCAGTAAGAGATCTTATTATATATATTATCATATAATCTTCTTTTAATTTTGTTTGTAATTCGTTCATATTATCAATTGGAACATTTGCTCATCAGACACGTCACTCCTAGTATTATTATATCTGATAATGGCTTTTATTTGTTAGATGATCAGATATTTTAAAAATATTCGTTTGTTGTCTTATATTTTCCCCGTCCACTTCTTTCTAAATCCTTGTGAGTTAAATGTTTACCAGCTATTTCCTTGTACGTTCATCTTGCTGTACAAATATTACTTCCTGTTTGTACCCTTCTTCTTCTTTGCTAAATATTTGTATGTTTTGTAATTGTGCGCATTGCTTGTACCAGTGTTGTTTTATCTTCTATAAAATCCTATGCATTTTCAAGTTGTTTTTGATTCATTTAAATGGTATGAAATGGCAATGTTAATGGAATCGATTTGATAATCCTATTGAAGATCAACAGGATTTTGATGACCTTTCCGATAAAGATGAATATGAGGTTCAAAACAACATATGTAATAATTGATGAACCTTATACTGATAATTTCTCTAATGAAGGGTTTCACACTCCTCAACAGCTTCCTCTAAATATAGTTGATAAATACAAAGAGCATATTAAGCATGGTGAAACATATATGAGCATCAATATCAATTAATTAAGCCTCATTTACGCATTAGATAAAGAAGATTGTATTACTGTAAATTAGACAGAGAAATAATTAAATTTTCTAAAAACGGTAATCAACGAAAAGTAATGTTAGCATCTATCTATCGCTACACAAAAAGGCGGAAGCGATTTTCAAAAGTTTTTAGGTTGGATAAGAAAAGGAAATATACAGAATCAACCAAATAAAAAGTGCTTGAAAAGATAAAAATATTTAAATCAAATGCTTCATTAGAGCCAACATTTACAAACAGGTAGCCACTAATAATTTGTGATGATACTTATGTGGTAGGATACGTTTTTAATGATTTTAGAGAATTACATGTTGATTTTAGCAAAGGAAATGTTGATTTTAGCAAAGGAAATTTTGATTTTAAGAATGAAATTGATAAACGAAAATAAGATTTAGATAAAGATTATTCTCAAGAAAAAATATTTTTTTTTATAAATACAGATGAAGAAAGAGAATTAAGAAGTTACGTAGAAGTTGTTGATGTAGTAAATTCAATAATAATATCAATGAAATCAGGTATCGAAATGTATGACAAACAGATAGCTGAAACAAAAACGATATTAGCTATATAAAAGCTGTCAAAGCAACACTTAATTGCAAGAAATATTACAAACGTTGAAAGTTAAAGGGCACAAATATTTGGGCAATTAACAAATGTACAAACTAACTTTAGAGAAAATATTAATAACATTGAGTCAAAAGTTAAAGAAAAATTACCATTAGGTGAAAGACTGAAAAACGTGTTAAGAGAAAGGTGTAACAATTGCTGCTATTGTTTTTGTTTTTTTATTTTGTTTTGTTTTTTACATCTATATGTATGCCAGCAACAACTCTTGAAATAACCATTGAAAATTTTGTATAAGGTTTAACAAGAGGTGGCGGAGAAACAAGCGCTAGTTGCAGTGATGTTAAAGGTAATATGGGTATTTTTGTTGACAAATTAAAAGAGGTATGGAAAATATTGCCAGCTATTTGTTTGAGTTAGCTACAAAACAGAAATAAAAAATATAAAAAAACAGCAACATCATTACCTGGTATTATTTATAGTATAATAAGATGTCTTTTTCACAATAATTGGAAAATTTATTTCTTAATTAGCTGAAAATGTAATTTTGCTAATTCTTGCATTAATTAGCTTGGTTTTTGTTGTTGTTTTGAGGGTGGGTGGGGTTGGATGTTGGATTGTTTGCAATTTTAGTAGCAGGTTTATATTTGGTAACCGAAGAAATAATAAGAAAATGGCCCCTAGACAAGTATATATATATATATATATATATATATATATATATATATATGCTACTCACAAAAGTGAATAACACCAGCTCCTACAACCATTGTCACCATTGTAACACTTGTTATTAGTTTCGTTCTTGTAAAACATGAGCTTTACTTTCTCACGTCATGATTACAAGACTTTCGCCATGTTTGTCCTTCTTGTCTAGATAATTCTTACTCACGTTCTCTTCTTTTATTTCATTGTCTGTGTTTTGACGAATTGTTACAGACTGCTTGTCAACTGCTGGAATTCCATTTTTAACCACGTTAGTATTTATAGCAGTATTTATTCCTAGACTAAATGTATCTAATGACTCTTGTAAAATGTTATTATAACCTTCTATGCTACCTATTTTCATCATCATATCACTTAGGAACAAAAATATACTATCACCACCATTAGCATACTTAGTCTAACTTTTGACTCTGCAATATATTTCTTAATCTTATGATAATTTGTTCATTTGAGTCATAGCCTTGTTCACCTAAAATCAAATTTTCAATTAATTTGTTTCCACTGTCTTGAACAGTGGGAACAGACTGTGCAATTTCTACCACCAAAAATATATATCATTTACGAACTTGCACTTTGTTTTACTCTGGATATTCCTTCATCTGTTAGTCCTTTGCTATGTTGTAGAATAAAGTGAGTCCATCCGGTTTTCTCACCAGTCTTTGCCATTTTATTAATTTCTTCAGCAGACATTTTTTTCTCCAGTATTCAAATGTTCCAACTCAGTATTTATATTTACATTTGTAAGCATTTTAATTCATCAGCTGGTGTAGGTTCTTCAAAACGTGGATGCACAATATTATGATCTTCAGTGTCATTATCAATTAAGTATTCATATTTCCCATTTATATATCACCAATCGCTATTAGGAGAAATATTAAAATTATTGTAGATTATGTTAATTTGTTTTAGATCTATACTGTTTTTATTTGGCTTTTTCATCAGATAATGGTATTTACATTCTGACAATAGTTTTCATATCTGAAAGTAGATGTGAAACCTACATATTGAGCTTACTAACTCTGGTATACCTTTATCTGATAAATGCCAATAAGATATTCCCCATCCTGATGTTGCCATCCATACGGCCTAGTTTAATTGATTTTGTCATAATTTCATATCACACTGTGCTCTATATTAGTTCATTGTAAGTCACTATCAAATTCTAAAGTGTATTTATCAAAAATGTTTAATGATCTGTATGCAAAATATTTGCTTTCTGTGTAATATATTTTCACCACGTTAAATTCATTTGCTATGTTAATTTGTATAACTCGTTATCCAATTTAATGTGGTCAGCTGATTTGCTGGACAAGGGTAAGATGGACTGCTTATTAGTTTTTTTAATCTTAAGTTAATTTTTTTTTATCTAAAGATTTTATTTTTTGTGTCATAATTTTGAAAATATAAAATAATGACTGGTAGACAGCTGTTGTTTTTCTAGGACACGGGACACAACCTTATGAGTATCTCAATTAAAGAGTGATGTGCGGTATCTCTCCCACGTCCGTTAAGCAACCTTGGGCTCGAAAGCAACATAACTTAATAATTGATGTAGTTATTAAAGTTATAACCTCAGACATGGTATTCGTTGATCGATTATGTATTCTAAGTTTTGAGGTTCATCGCATATTATTATTAAAAAATTAAGTGAGGTGTCCTGAACTTCGACGCATATAGACAAATGTTTTTTTTTTTTTTTTTTTTTGGGGGGGGGGGTTGGTGTAGCTGTTGGTATTTGAACCAATAAAAAGACTTGGTAGTAACTTTTGGTTCATTGATATTACTATTTTTTTTTTTCTCGTTGAGGTGGGTAACATGATGTTGGTTTGTAAAAAATGAAAATAAGTTGTTTTATGGCTGAGCCAGGATGCTTACGATCCAAAAAATAAACTATCATGCAAAGTAGAGTGTTGTCTTGTAAAAAAAAATGTTTTCTGTCGTGGGGGTGGATTCTAGGGTGTTGATATTTTTAAAGAAATGAAAAAAGGTTATTGGTGGATATATAATCTGCACCAGGACATCCAGTGTCTAAAAAATCTTTTTATAATGTAGTGTACGGTGTTGGTTTTTGCTTAAAAAAAGATTTGGTACTGGCTTTGTGTTCATGGCTGTTAGTAATTTATTTTTGTTTTATGGGAATAGGATGTTGATTTTTGAAAAATGAAACTGAGGTATTTTGTGGATATGTCATCTAGCCTATGAAATACAGATTCTATACTACTAGCATTGAGGATAAACAGTGGAGCGTATGCAAAGCAGAACAATGTAAGGGTAAAAATCTATAATACAGTAGCTTGTAATCGAAATCACATGGAACAGATCAATGTTTCTGATCTAAAATTCTTAATTGTGTCTGGTGCCGGGAACAGAAGGAAAGCAAATCATCAAATCAAGCTATCGAAGAATTTTTGACAAACATAGATGCCACAGTAGAAGCATTTGAAAAGCTGTAGAATTGTTAAATTATTTGAGTGACCTACTTGACACTCAGGGTTACTTACAGGTTAGGGGTCTGCTTGAGGTACTAGTATTAAGGAACTGTTATGATACTAAACGAAGATACTAAACGATACTACTATTGTTATTACGCTGACCTCAGTTGTGAAAAATATATAGGATACATGAGTAACAAATGCGAATTTAATAGTAACAGGTACTACTTATTTATGTCAATCTTTAATCTGAGAAATATTCTCTACAACTTTATAGTGTCCAAAATGATTGGTAACTGCATTATTTTTATTGTAACGAAATGCGTGAAATTTTTGGGTGTTGCTTATTTAACATCGTCAATAATCTTTTACTCAATACTAAAATATGATGTTGAAAAATTAAAGTTTTACACAGATTCATTTTGCAACTAAGAAGAGTTAAAATCGATTCACGCAGACAGCATTTTTGTGAAATGCTAAAATTATATGTAAGGTTGAAACATATTACCATTTGTAGAAAGAAAGGAAACCGAAGGGCTAAAACGGTACAGTGAGTCACTCGAGAGATTTACACGTGAAAAAGATGAGCTGCGAAACGTGAACTAAATGTTTTAAAAGGCATAAAGGTTGTCAAGGGAACAAATACACACAAGAAACAATTTCGCTTACAAATTGAGAAATGAAATAAATTGTAATTTAAAAAATTAATATAGGGGTGTTTTCCTTTTAAAGAAAGTCTTACCGTTAAAAACAAATACTGCAAGAATTATGGGAATATTCAAGCACTATGATTACTACTACTACAAAAATTTAACTTTTAAATTGATTCTCACTTCTATGAGAAAGATATATTTCCGGATTCAATCTTCTTTTGTATGAGAGACATGTTAATGACTGAAAGAATAGGCCTACTATATATCTTTACAGTGAGGTGTTTGATGTTTAATTATTAAGTGACACTATAAACTAAAGCAATCGATAGGTAACTATAAACACTATAAACTAAAGTAATCGATAGGTAACTATAAATACTATAAACTAAAGCAATCGATAGGTGGCTTTACTCCCGCATTATTCGAGAGAGATAGAGTGTTCAGCACACAAATAAGATATTCTGAATTATGAACGATCTCAGTAAAGGCATATATACAGTTGCAATCTATCGAAAATATACTGACAAACAAAACAAAATCGATTTTCAATTTGCAATAAATAAAAGGGAAACATTTTACAAAGTTCGAGAGCATTTTTTCTTAAATTCATTCTTCGAGTGTGAAATGACAAAACTTCCTAATATTTAAAAAAAATTTGAAGAGTTTTCTTTATATATAATAAGAAATAATATATAGTAGGCATTTACAGATGAGACAAACTGTCCAGATATTTCTGATAAAACGTATGGTTTCATTTATGCGAAGGAAATTGTCCTGAGGGCTATGTATACACATTTACAAATGATGAAAGGTTTATTGTTTAGCGGATCTCGTTCTAATGAAACAACTAATTAACATGAAAGGTCAATACAATTATTTTAGGCCTATAGGTAAAGTACTCCGTTTATTTAAGGACGGGTTTAAAACTTTATGAACTATACTGAGGACAACAGCAAAGGAAGATGTCTCATGTGAGGGTTTAGGATCAAAGGTACATTCTTCTGATGATAATGAGAATGAGAATTTGTGCAGATCTACCTGCACCATTATCGAGTGTGCGCCCCGATTTCAGTGATTATGATGACTATTACAGTGATGATGACTATATCCTTCTGAGACATTCAGTTAATGACATTTTCTGACTTCCAATCATGGACTTAATGTTGGTGATTCGTGCTTTATCGACAAGGTGGAAGAATATGTCAATGATAACAATCCAGAATCACTTTTAATGTGTGGGGATTTTAATATTGTAATTGATCCTGCATTAGATAAACAATGGGTAATAGGTATCACAAATCAATACCACAGGACGTTTAATATAAAGTTATGATGAGTTATGGTCTCATTAATATTTATCACAATCTTCAACCTGGCATTCTAACCACTCTCCGTTCAGTATACCTGGAATTCTAACCACTCTTCGTCCAATATACCTGGAATTCTAACCACTCTCTTTCCAATATACCTGGCATTCTAACCACTCTCCTTCCAATATACCTGGCATTCTAACCACTCTCCGTCCAATATACCTGGAATTCTAACCACTCTCCGTCCAATATACCTGGAATTCTAACCACTCTCCGTCCGTATTTTGCAGGAAAGACTATTTTTTAATCATACACATTTTGCTAACTACTATTTAAAGAGTGAAATTATACCCGATATTTATTTAGAACACTATGCAGCCCTATGTAATCTTGAACTTTATAGAGAGAAACGAAGTCAGCAATACTTAAACTTAATACCAGTCTTTTAATTCAAAAAGAATATCAAAAGGTAATAAGATAAAGTATTAATATAATGACGGAAACCAAGGCGCTGCTGATCCTGGCGTGAAATGGGAATAGCTACAAAATATGATCAATGAAACCATAAAGTTTACATTGCGGAAAAAGGGATAGGTTGTTTTGAAGGCAGAGTAAAAGAATAATCCAAATGATGTAGAAATTAAGAGAAAGTTGGACAAGGTCACTGGAGATTTAGAAACTTATATGACGAGGAAATTGGGGGATGTTATACTAAAATCAAAATGAAGATGGAAAGAGGCGGAGACAAATGTAGTACATATACTTCCAACTTACGAAAAAGAAATTTCCAAAATAAGTAATTAGGGAATTAGAAATCAATGGAGAGGAAATCATTGATGCAAAGATTATTTTGAAAGAGGAACAAGACTTTTGCCAAAACGTATACAAAAAGAGCTAAATTTCTCTATCTAATCATGATTTCTTCCCGATTAATTACGAACATATACTGACAGAAGAAGAGAAATGAGCTTGTGAGGATTTATTATTAATTGATTAGTGTACAACATTATTAAAGAGGATCCAAAACAATACAAATATAAGGGACTTTCGAGTTTTAAAAGAAATTTTAGTAAAATTTGAAGAAATGCTTTATTGAAGCTATCACTTTTACCTCAGAAAGGCAGACTTTCTTAGTTTACAAAATCTTGGAATAATTTCTCTGATTTCTCAACGAGATAAAGACTTTGCTGAATTTTATAATTGTAGGACTATAAATTGCACGCAAAACCATATTCGAGAGGACAAAACAACATTCTTCCCCAATTAAGTCATGAAAGTCAAACAAATATGTACCGGTAGGTCAAAATATTAGGCTTTTGTTTGATATTATTGAACATGCAGAAAACTCCGAATTCCAAGGTCTTATTTTTTTTTGACAATTGTGAATAGGCTTTTGATAGTCTAGATTATTCCTTTTTGGTTGAAACATTGAATTGTCCTAATGTTGGCTCCAATCGGTATATATTGGATCCGTCTCTTTTCCACTAATGCCATAAGCTGTATATCAAACCATGGCTCTTTATCAGAACTTTTTTTCCTTAGAACGCGTTGTAAGAAAAGGCTGCCCATTATCTCCTTATTTATGTATAATGACAATAAAACTCCCATCCTACACTGTTAGAAAACAAGTTGATATCAAAGGATATACCCTTTTTTGTAAATAAATCGAAGCAAATATTATTTGCTGATGATACTACTATAATTCTTGGTGATTCAGAAATGAGGCTTACAACTATCGATCTGTGTGAGGATTTTAGGAAAATTTCATGTCTGTCATTAAATTATAAACAAACAAAAAATATAAGTAAAATACAAAAGAATACGTCCATGTACTAATGTACGAAACAGTTACACATGTCTTTTAGTTATTGTAGCAGATCTATCATAATATTGTATGGATATATATTCGTTACGCAATGAATATTCGGGCTTGATAGATTTATGAAAGAGAAAGAAATACAAGGCCTATATTATTGTACTTGATCATATATGATCTACATCATTTGCATATTGCTGAAGATTATGTAATTTTGATAGAAGTGGACCTTTGTCAACCAGAAAACGAACAGGTGAGTCATATATTTTGCACCAGAACTTGAGCAATTGACAAGCCAAAATAATAGGTTGATAAGTAGTAAAAGCTGTGTCGCCTGATTGGTTAGTCAGTGACGTCATTCCCATAACGGCTAGTTTGGAAACTTCTCCTTGAAGTTTAGTGATTGGTTGGTAGCTTCGCGTCGGTCTGGTGCATCATGGGGAAAAAGTACGGAGATTCCATACTTTCACTAAGATGGAGGATGATAGTTATCTGCGGTCTCACGGGCACCGGCAGCTGGATGCAGTTGTCAGCGAAGTGAAAGACCAAATACGTGATTTACTTATTCTCTATCACTTTCAATTACTTGGAGAGTTAAATATTTGATGGAGCACTCTGAGATGATTTTGTATGAAAACATTATGAAAGTAAATAGACTGGAATAAGATTGGAACGATTTCTTCTCGAGAATTCATTGTTGTTGATGCTGTTCTTGTTGATGTCTTCCGGTACCTAGACAATCATCTGAATGAAGTCTAGTCTTTCTGTGATGCTATTATAACCAGATAATCATTGAACAATCGGCTTTCCTTCGGTCACATTATTTCCATTAAATAAAGTACCAAATTCCCAGTGGAAATAATCAGATAAGAGTGAAAGGAAAATATTTGCTATCCTACCGCTTCAGTTCCTTCTGCAAGATCGCAATTACTTGGTATCATTGGTTGTCTGCCAGCCCGTTGACCACTGATTGACCGATATCCTTGCCAGCATCATCTTATTACGAAGGGTCAATTTCAAGCCAGCTATCTTTAATAGGTTTACATGATCGATGCTATAAAGAATGCTGTCAAAGCCTTGTCCTAAATCAATGAAGCTTTTCTATAACACTTCTTCCACGGGCTAATTTAGGGAAAATTACTCCATTGTCCTTTATGGAATGAGGGATCTTTTCCCAAGTAATTAACTCAGTGTGGACGTCCGTGTTTTATCAAAAGAATTTGCCAGATCAGTGATAGTGGAAATATAACGGGAATCATGCATGCAATACGCATTAAGCTTAATAAAACTGGATTTTCTGTCCATCATAGAAGAAGAAGAAAAAGACGAAGATGATGATGCTGATGATGTGTCAGAGAGTCAAAGAAAAGAAAAGATTGAGAATTGGCAACCACGTCGAGAGTTGTATTTAGGAATTTCCTTTTCGTCATTCGAAAAATGTACATGTTAATAACCAGTTTACATAAGTATCGATAAATTTCTGCAAATGACCAAAACAGGGATATAACATGGAATCGGAATCTACCAGCTCAATTTTATCGCACTTTATCAAGATAATGAACTATTCCTTATCTTATCCCTTTCTTCTTCTCAGCTGGTAATTTTTCTCCTGACATAAATACAAAATACATCGATTAAAAATTGAAATTGTATAATTGTGACCATGACACAAGCGGGGAAGGGGTTTGTGGAGGTTTATGAGGAATTCATTGGCGTGAACAAGAAGGCAACGACTTTCAAGTTTGTTGCACTATTTAGGCTATGTTTCGTCAAAAAAGGATAACACAAACACCAAAATACGTCATCTTTTGAAGTGTTAACTAGTCTTTTTTCTTTCTCTCTTTATCACTCTGATATTAGATGTTATAAACAGTCTTGAACACGTACGTGAGGCATTTGGTTTAACAAAGGTAAAAGTGATATTCAGTAGTTATATTTTGATAAAGAAAATGTGAGAAAGTAAGATTTTATGAGCGTGTGAATTAAATTGGAGACATTCATTTGAGAAGCAAAAGTACAGGACGCGTATAATTGGAATATTTAACTTATTATGTTCATCTATTTCCGTTACAGGTGACCGATATGCGAAGGAACTTCAAAGATCTTATTTGCATAATATTGATCAGGAAAGCAATTTGCCCTAATGATGGTGAGCCAGTATTACCAGTGTTCGACTTAACCTTCTCATTACTAAAGCGACCTTTATAACGTTATTAAACGATGCATACAAGTACATTGTCAGTCAGTATCCCTATGTCGTGACCTGAAGAAGCCTTAAGCTTCCCCTCCAGGGTTCATCACCGATACACGGCATAATAATGGATTCATAAACATCGGTAGCGAATATTTTCAAAAGCTACATATTCACTAGAATTCTAGGAATAATAATTCATGTTAGTGCCTTAGAATATAGGGGAAAATCATTTGTGAAACCTATTCGGTAAACTCCCCACTTCTCTTAGCGTCTAAACATTTCAACTTGTAAATGGGTATGTTGACAGTAATTATTTTACACCTGTATTATGTTACATTGCGTACAGACGGAAACGGGGGATTATCTCTGAATAAATACAGTTGTTTGATGATACGAAATGGTCGTTTTGAGGGCGGAAAAGAGTAACATTTGATTAACCAAAATTATTGTGCGACATAAATTACATCCAGTACGAAAGATAATACGTATAATGAATAAACGAATGGTTGGTCCAATACATATTTGAATGGTTGGTCTAAGACATATTTGAATGGTTGGTCCAAGACATATTTGAATGGTTGGTCCAATACATATTTGAATGGTTGGTCCAAGACATATGTCAATGGTTCCAAAGCGATGACAAATAGTGATTATCTGTCCACAATACATTATGCAATATATTCTAGATGTTTATCAATGATAATACTTTAAGTGGAGTAACACATAGCAAGGACCCGTGGTGTTCTAGTGGAGATATGAGATGCGAAAGACTAAACAGGACTGCAAACAAACGTACAGGAAGTAAAGGTCATAGGATAGCCGTTTCCTGGCCGTGAACATTCTTCAGCAAATGTTCTTCCTTTTCCGTTTTCACTCTGCAAAGATTAACAATATGTTCAAATGATGTAATCTTCATATTACAGGTCATATCACTAGTAATAAACACATGTTTAACCAAATATAATTGTAGAGATCTAAAGTATGGTCCTAATTTGCTGCGAATTCAAGTTTTATATCGGTTCTCTTACAGTTACCTGTAAGTGTCATGAAGACAGCAGAGATTATTGTCAAACTTCGTAAGTTCCGGTGTTTTTCAAAACCGATCACTTCTATTGAGGCATATGGAATTGCGGGCTACAAGCAAAATTTACTTACCTCCGAAACTGAAGAGCTTGACAACGTGCAAAACTACGCATCGTCGAAATTGAAGATTTGACACGGGCTATTTTACGTTTTGCACAAGCACATGTTAACACATTTTTAAAAAAGAATTTTACTTACTTTAAATTACAATCAAGACATAAACAAAGTAATGGGGCCATGTGTTTAGAACTATTTTTTTACTCTTAACATACAGACCTGTCAACCCAGCTGGTTGGCGTAAGGAGAATATCCAAAACTGGATAGTAAATCGCAGATAGCATGATCTCTCTCTCTCTCTCTCTCTCTCTCTCTCTCTCTCTCTCTCTCTCTCTCTCTCTCTCTCTCCACAACTGGAAGTTATTTCCCCTGTAGACCAAACGATGGGTACATTAATTCATTTTTGCTACTTCTTTCCAGGGCGCTTTGTTAATACCATAACGTGTAGCATTTCCATAGTAACCGGGTTTTCGGATTCATTTACTGACCAGATTTACGAGACTGAACTCAATCAAAATTTAGGTTTGTATCCTCTGTGTGTGCGTGCGTGTGTGCGTGTGTGTGAGTGTGTGTTGTGTACGCGCATCAACAATGATTAGAAGCATACCTAAGTTCCAAGCATATATGAAGTATATATAATATCAAAACCTAATCTGTGCGCCATTTTAAAAAAATAACAATATAACAAAATATTTTAAAAAATAAACCCAGTTTCTGACACAGATGAATCAAAACATTAGTTACTGTCCACTGTATATACAAAATGTCGTTTAAGAAAGATGCAAGGAACTAAAATTACGAGTATAGAACAAAATACGAATATACTTTTATTTGATCTGACGAGTCTTTTTATATTTTAAAACTATGCTTTGTGATTTTCAAACTGCTTCTTTTTTCTCTGCCGCAGACAGTTCCCACTGTGTCGATTTCCCCGATATAATCTCCCATATGCATTTGGAACATAAGGTTTGCCTTCGCTGCATATTACGTAAATAAGACTTGGGTCATCCAAAACGGGTGAAGGTCACGTGCCAGTCGGATGTAATGTCTCTTGAGCACTGCAATATTTCACATGGCATGAAAATCCCAATACTGTTCGCTCCACGGTTGAAAGAAATTAAACTCAAAGTAGCGCTGTGAACAAAAGATTGAATATTTACACACACCGTGGCGTTATAAAATCCCATGCTTAAAATATTCAACATTAAAGGTATGTTAGGATTTATTTTTAAAAATAGATAAAATTAAATTGCAATTATAGAGTTTGCAAGGTATATTGCGAAAGTCTGGAAAACAAAAATTCTCAAAAATGTTATGCTGCCAAAGTTTTGTGATCACAGGATTTAAACTATGCACTGATTTCTTTGAATAATTGAGCAGAACATATTTCTGCCGATTGTCTCGATCACATTCGTTTCCTAAAGCTTGCGACGAGTTTGCCGATTTATATCGTATGGCAGAGAAACTGATGTTTCATGAGTCCACAAACATTCATCTTGGATGGATTTTTATTTATAACACTAGAGTACGAGACAGTGATTTCTTCAAAAACTCCAAAAAATAGCACAAAATCGGGCACAACTTCTTGTCAGAACGGATTCAATAACTCTAGAGATTTTCTGAGTGAAGTGATACGTAATTCAAGACTCGCTATTCCTCGCAGAGGGACATTGTTAGATCCAACTGCTGGAAAGAAATGTTTCCTCAAAAATAAATCCATGAATTACAGGCATAAAAATTAAAAAAAAACAAAAAAACCCCTATAATTTGTTCACAATAAATCAACCGGATTTCGTTATCTTTGTCAAATGCTCGTTTTCTCTTGTGGTCATTTCCTACAGAAAAATAGGTTACAGTTTTTTCCACTTGATATATATTTCTTTATAAAATGTTCGTCGTCAAAATGGCAGCAAGAAAAATAGTTCTCTTCTTCTGGAAAATTGCTAGTCTATATAAAATTTTTTGAGAAATACTTTTTTTTACTTCTACCACCTAAAGACTAAAGATGTAAATGGGTTGTCGACCATTGGAATCTCTCTCTCTCTCTCTCTCTCACACACACACACACACACACACACACACACACGCACACACACACACACACACACACACACACACACACACGGCGAAAAGTTTCTTGGAGGGGGAGGGAAGTAATATCAAAGTAGGAATAAACTGTTTTTCTGGCGGAAATGAAGAGTATGTTGACAAATTTGCGTATGGTAGTAATATAAAGCAATGTATATCAGAAAAGTAATACATAAAATACAATATCGAGTTTATCGGGTTTTAAGCTCTTTAAGACATGACAAGAGCGCTTTGTTGGAAAGCGTGATCGCGTCCATGAAAAATATGTGCCCTGTACACAGTATAAAAATAGTGTTGCCACTTCCACAATTTCATATGCAAATACAGGGATGAAAGGTTTGAAAGAGCGTTCGTAAATGCAGAGACAAAAGCGAATCGCAGACAGAACTGGGATCAAATAATATATAAATTTAGACTCCTAAGTAAATTTTGATATTGTTTTGAGAGATAAAATACAGAGACTATGGTGTCAGATAGTTATTGAAATCGTGAACTGTACGAAAGTATATAATGGAATGGCTGACTGGTAACGCTGTTGAAAAGTGTCTACAATCGAAACTTATGTCTACATTTGAGTGGACCCGCAATCTATGACTCATGTTGCGACTCATTTGCATTAATTTCACCCCTTTTCACCCCTTAGATATCATTTGCTGGTGTTGATTCCCGGGAAGGACTTTGTAAATACATATTGTAGTAATATAAACCAAGGTATAGCTAAAGAAACATCAGGCTAAATGATACAATAATGACTTTTGAATAGGTTGATACACGAAACTATACAGTCATTTGCTTTGTTCCGAGTCTGCCGAAAGAATGTGGTTTTGTACGTATTACATATCCCTTTGTATGCTTTCTTCAGAATTTAAGAGTTTTAACAAAACTGAAAGTACATGGTTAGTTATTAAAATTAAGAATATTTAAGCGTGGACGTCATTGCAAACACCGACATAGTTAAGGCATGAGTGAGCTGTACGGATATACGTATTGAATGTCGGTATCAAACGCCATATCGTAAATGTAAGATTAAATGGGTATGTAACAAGAGGATTTATTACATATCCATTTAATCAAACATAGTTGATTTGTCATTCAATGCATGTGTTCAGTCCGTATTTCAGTATCACATACCCAGACTGTAACCAATAGGGTATTTTCGCTGATGTCTGCGCGTCGAAATTCTGTGATGCACAGAATCAAAGTATATATATATATATATATATATATATATATATATATATATATATATATATATATATATATATATATATATATATCGCATTCGTGGTTTGTTCCGAGTTGGGGTAAGAACTCGTTGATATGGCGTACGACTACGTCTCGGCCTAACGGCCTTGTAATATCCCTATACCATATCAAATCGTTCAACAAGATTCTCTCATGGCTCCCTGAGATCTTCGCCATACAAAAGGTCTAGTACGAATTTGTGTTGTTTTCACGTAACACAAGAACAAGGTTTTCCCAAATACTGGAAAAGCGAATGCATTGGCTGATGAAATGAAGTGATGTTTTAGGTCATTGTGATGACATAAAGACGACACGTTTAACCTAAACCTGGGCATTTTTATTGGCTGATTGGGACAGACCTCGTGCATCGGTTTATACTCCATACAGTGACGTATTCTCGTGTGTTTTGTCACTACCTGGGATCAGCAGTGGTGTAAAGTTTTATCCTTTAAAAGTTTTCAATATTATTTTTGTTTGAATGATTGCACAAAATACGGTTTAAACATGAAAAAGAGAGGAAAAAATGCCTTTTTAGTTTCGTTTCTACAAAGTTTAATCGAAGCACCTTCTATCAGTTACAGCAAGTAATAAAGTATTTTATTATACACCTACCAATTTTTTACCCAAGAAAGAGCCAGAATTGTACCGTCATTTCCTAAACCATACTCTCAAACGAGGCTGAGACTACTTTATCCTCGAGGTTTCCTGGTGACAATAGCAGCGCCCATAGCGATGGAATGCCAACACTAGCAGTGAACAAAGCTCTCACAGCGACGTTAGTTAAGAAACCTTGCGTTATATGTAAAACATCTGAAAGGTCTAAACCATGTTTTTGTCACAACAACAATAAAAAAGCATTTTTCCTTTATTTTGAAGTAGTAAAATATTGCCAAAATGTTCGTCTGAAACAAGATCATATTCGGAAATCGCGTAAAAAAACATTACAGTTGTACAGTACAACTCATTTACGGAAATTCATAAATGGTAACGTTAGTGAGTTTCACGCATAATGGATGAATTTGAAATTATAAATGAGTAATGTTCTCTGCAACAAATCTGTACCATCAAGTTCCAACAATTTCTTCAATCCTGTTGTAAATAACTGTCAAATAATGATGTCATTCCCGTGTCAAGTTCCCATCGGAGCCTCTCGCAATGTCCCGCCAGAAACAGTTCAACTGCATTCAACCTGGCCTCTGAAAGAAACTTCCAGTCATTCAGCTGGTGAAAACTTCCGTGATACAAAATTTCATAACTGCACAATAACTGTAAATCACATATATGAGATGTCTGTCCTCAAGCGTTGAAGAATTCGTGTTATTGACACTGATGGTAGTCAAACTGAGCGAGCGTTTCACAAACTTCATTCATAAAACTAATATTCATGCGCATGTCAGCCTTTCAAAAAGTAATTCGTTTTATGCTTTAAGATGAAGTTCGTATTATAGAGGTTGAATTTATTTTAGCAATTTCTTGTGTTTTCAACTACATATAGTGATTTTATTAAATTATCTGAAAATTGAAAGGTATATAACAAAAATATCATTATCACAGTAATGCGATTTCGATTGCTAGATCACGTCTCGTTGTCAACATAAAAATCGGGATCATGACTCGATGCTTCGCGTCTCGTAATGATCCGGATTTTCTAATGCTGACAACTCAACGTGATCTAACAATCAAGATCGCGTTACTGTGATAATACTATATATTTACCAGACCCTAGTATGGCGAATATTTCACAGAGCTACGCTAGAGTCCGGTTGAATGCGACTTATTCTTTCCGCAGATGCGGAACAAAACACCAATGGATACATCCTCGTCTCTTTCCGATACGAGTGGAATATCTGCAACTCTCTGAAAGAGACTCGAACGTAATAGTGCTGATCTTCCTAAACTGGTAGGATTTTAGCGGACGAATATCGGGCTAGATGTACGAAGATTAAATAGATCTTCATAAAAAAGGTCGACGTTGAAAATAAGAATCTACGACGTTAACGAAATATTTGCATTTTAAATTTTTTATTAAAAGATTTAAGAAATCATTCAGTTTCAATATCCTCTAAATATTGTTTACATTACTATTAGTGATGACGTATCATCGGGTCTTTATGACGTCAATAAAATTATTGTGACGTAATAGTAGCTACGGGCTTGAGGGCAGTTCCAAATGGCAAATATTGACATGCGAGTTTTTTTCTAGCATGCGACGGAAAAGACCGTGGACGATCCGATTAAACAAAACAAGTATGTAGTTTTGTGTATATGTCGCATGGTCGTGCCAGTAGTTAGGAAAAGGGTATTTCCAGAGCAAGCCCGTTGGATTTCCGATCCATAGCTAACACAAAAAATCATCAACTCCATACTTCAGTGGACTGCTATTGAGTAAAAAGGTGAAAAAAAATCGCAGGAAAATGGCGCAGAACTTAGTCACGAGCTGAAGTATGCTAGAGAAATTAGAACCACGTCAAAAGCATCATGATATATTTTTGCAATTATTTGCACAAGTTCAGTAAAAGAAAGTTCTCAAGTTTAAGCCCGTAATTGGAAAAATAAATTTGGGAACATTACGGCAAAGAATAAATCATCTCAATCGATAAGTCGCCGTAATGAACGCTATGGTGGTTTGTGATATGCAAATTACGTCAATTGGAAAACAAGGTAAATGCATATGCGGTGGCGTCTACTGCAGGATGTCTGAGGTGTTTTTTTCCGATCTCGGCAGAAAGACCCGAATGCATTAGCTGCATTGGTCTGACAAAATATAAGCAAATACAAATTACAATATACACCAGTTACCACTCTCTGATGAGGGTTCCATTGTGATGGCTTTAGCATTAAAGAAAAAAAATATCTCTTGCAGACTCTAGAGGCATCCATCTTTCACAATAACATGCCAAAACAATATATCATTATCATCAGAAAATTATCTAGTAAAGAAAACAAATGACAAGTCCCCGTTACAGTGTCCCTTTAATTTAGGTTTGAATTATACTACAACTGTATTAATGTATCTGCTAGATTGTCTATTCACCCCTTTCTAAACCATATCCATCATACTCATTGCTTTTTAACAAACTAGACTTTGCTACTTTTTCATTGAATTAAGAGCGCTCTTGTTTATCATTTTGCTTCCTAGTGCTGACTTACGTTCCTTTTATTCAATTAACTAGAATGGTCTCGCTTTCCACTGACATTGGTTCAAAGTGTCAAACCAGAAGCATATGATGTATGCATAAAATAGGCTCACCGCTGGATCGGGATGTAGAATAGGCCTGATGCGTCCTCCTTCATGTTGCAAGAGGGGACTGCTTGCCGTGGGTTGCGTCCCGTATCGTTGGAGGAAATGATTCTGGCAGTTAAGTAGATGAGAAGCCAGTTGATTGCCACTTCAATGAAACTCACTGCTTCGACCTCAACTTCAACTAGACGGGTGGTCACAGATTCAGTTTCATTAGAATGCATGCTTTGAAAGGTCACCATTGTGATTAACTAAAGATAGTGTTTTGCTTAAACCTTAGAAACAATATGGCCTCTGAGGGCGGTATCAAGGGTCAATCGAGTAATGTTTCTTTGTTGCTCAAATAAATCAACCTGTGTAGCCCTGACATGAGAAACACAAGAAAGTCGCATAAATCTCTGTCCTCTTGTGGGACATAAAAAGTATGAATATTTTTGAACATCAACTCAGACATGCTTAAATAGAGTTCAAAAATGGGCAGAAGATAATAAGATCACATTTTTTAATTCTAGACCTGTTTGCATGCATGAACGAAAATATAGATGGGTTTCGTTGCCGCATACACGGTTACCCAGGTATGTGTTTTATTTTTTACCTTGACGAGTTAGAAATATATTGATTTATGTTCACTCACTGTTGCACGCACAAAGCGCCGGCAGTGTGGAACCCGTTTTACCTATTGTTCTCTGTCCGTGGATGTGACCACGAATATTATACTTATAACCCAAATGTTCCCTATATTGTCACAATACAGATGAGTCTTATCAGGACAACTGTCCATTTTACGGCAGCAATCCTCAGCTGTTAGGTATGTGAAAATAAAAACTGTATTCTTTCTTGCTATCCGTTCTATGTGATGAGATTGTTTCATATATTGAATGTTTCGGAACTTATTTTACATTTTTCTAGAAAGTCACATAACGCAATGCTATCGGATAGAATATAGTCTGTTCCAAGTTAGACATTTTATATCTGAACAGACAAGTTGAATTCAATTATATGTTGTAAGCATTAAATGATGAGAATTGTTCGAAGTTTTATAATCCAGTGCGATTATTCTTGTCGCAGAGAGATTCTTGTTCGAAAGTGGTCATTGTATTAGTAATCTCCTAAAGTTGTTCATATGAAGACTTTAATGCGTAACGAAGTCAATTCATGTGCACGCATGCGTAATGTATATCGTTATATTCGCACTTAAACGTGTCTCATGCATTACACGGTTCAGTCATTGTATATTTAGCTGTTACGGGAGTCGTCAAACTCTAGGTTTTGTGGAACCTGGATACTGCTGTCAGTGGTGACGTTGGTTCGAGGGACGATACTGGTTAACTCATTGTGAGGGGCCAAATGTTCTGGACCAACGGGTCTGCGGAATAAGGAGGTTCTTGAGGGATCCTTCAGCGGGTTGGGAGGAGCGGACCATGCGAGGTCGTTCCTTCACCATTTGTCGCGAGCTGTGGAATCGGAATCTCCTGCTCATTGCATGGATGCCACGAAAGAAATATCATCACATATGCTGATGTAATATATTAAATTTTGAACCTTAAAATCACTGTCACTATGTGTGTGACAATCAACCTAGTACAGCATCATACGTGTTGATGAACAAGACATTAATCATAGTTGTTGATAAACAATACATTGATCATAATTCCATACACAAATCATATTTGTTGATAATCCCATACATTGATCATACCTGTTGATAGATCCATATATGTAATATCTGTTGATAGGTTCCATACATTGAGGATATCCGTTGACATACGAGATCATTTCTGCTTATTTGTTGAAATCCCATGCTTTGATCGTATCCATTTAAGAACGATATTATTTTGTTATATCCGTTGTTAAACTTTGTGCGCATGTGTAATGTGTCAAATTTATTCATCATTCATTTGTATTACAAATAAACATCTCATTCACGTAACTGTGTTAAGTGTTTCGCTAAATCTAATCCCACCCGGTTTTATCCTCTTACACATACTTCCCAACTCTCTTCGAACCCACCTAATCCCACATGCGATGTAGTTTTTACGCCCAAATACCAAACCTCGTATGCTCAGAAACCAAATTTCATCACCATTTGGCATACAGATTCGTCCTCACCTAGAAACAGGAAAAGCAAGGTTGGAAATACTACAAAATTCTATATTCCAAAATTACCACCTTGGTTATCAAAACCCTCTAAAATAATATTTGATATTTTCGAATTCAAAAAGTCCTTATCAAATGCTCTCGTTTGTAGAGTAAATTACAGGAAATCAGAGCCTCGTATCGTGGACATACGTCCCTGTGTACAGACGGTTCGAAAGTTGGAAACAAAGTTGGAGCTGCCGTTGCAGCACCCATTGACACCATCTCGAGCCGGTTATCTGATAAAGCCTTCATTTTTACCTCAGAAGTTACATCCATACTCAGATTTTTAAACTACATTGAAAAATCTATGAAACAAAATTAATTATCTTTTACTAGATTTCAGTTCCATACTGAAAGCATTGGTAAACCTTCAATTTGACAAAATGTTAATATCACAAATCTTACAGAAACATGATTTTCTCATACAATCTGGAAAATAATATTTTGTACTGTTGACTTCCGAGTCACATATCTATTAAGGGTAATGAAAGGGCAGATAAAGCACCATAAGTTGCCCCGCGGTCACCCGTTTTCGAATGGAAGATTCCATATTTTGACTTCAAATTATATATATATATATATATATATATATATATATATATATATATATATATATATATATATATATATATATATATATATATATATATATATCGGCATTTTCTATATACCTGGCAGCATATGTGGAATGAAAGCTCGATAAACAAGATTCAGAACATCAAACCCATCATTGGAGAGGTGCGTCAGTCATATGGAACATATCGCATAGATGAGGTGGTATTGTGCCGATCGCGTATAGGACACACATACGAAACTCTTGCATATCTCCTGAAAGGTGAGACTCGACCAGAATGCATACCCTGCCAAAATCCACTGCCAGTGCCACACATTCTTCTCAGGTGTTCCGACCAGAGTGCATACCCTGCCTAAATCCACTGCTAGTGCCACACATTCTTGTCGAGTGTATCGACTTCTACCCGTGCGACAAACATATTTTGATGTGAACTCAATTAATGAACTTTATGATGATGGATCAGGGGAGAAAATCGTGGACTTTCTGAGGGAATGAAATAATATAACATATTTTGGCCCTATATTTTAAGGATTGAAAAATTGTACTTGTATATTTTACTTTATATGCATTTTACAGAATTTTAACATATTTACCTTTCATCTTTTATCTTGAAGTACTTTATGTTGACATTTATTTGGAAGGATTTATCTTCTAAAAATTTCTTTTAAATTGTTAAGTTTTACATTTTTAGAACTTTACTTTTAATTGGCACCATACACACATACATAAAGTAGGCATGAGACACTGATAGCAAACATGACCCTGTATTCTCGATACATTTGGGAAAAGAACACCAAGCCCAAGCTCAAATTCCAAAAACTTGGACAGTCTAAAACTTTAATAATAATAAAATTAGAATCACTCAACTTTCAAATTTTTAAAACTTGGGTCCTTCTCACAGACTGCCAAATTTCCATGACGTCGGTGTACTCTAAGTATCATATCTAACTTGAGTCCTTCTCATAGACGGCAAAATTTCCATGACGTCGGTGTACTCTAAGTATCATATCTAAATTTTAGTTTCTTGTTCAAAGAGTTTCGGGAACACGTGACTTTGATACTAAAACAACTGATTAGGTCTCCCAGAAAAGGTATACAAAACACAGATAAAGGCAAAAGAGGGCAAACCCTTAAAATACAAATATTAAAAATAAACCCATTAAAAAAGTCCAAGACTTTCTAAGCTGGAATATCTTCTCTGTTCTCAGCTGGAACATGATGATCTTCGATGTTGTGAAAAACAAACGAGTGCTTGAAATATCGGCAGATGTGTTTATAGATTCTTACTGTCGGTGACCGAAGTCTAAAGAAACTTTGAAACAGTTATTTGCAAAATATTGATTAGAAAGCAATGAGGCTAAATGATTTGTTTTGTTGCATGGCTTCGTTGGTTTTAAAGGCATTTTTAACACATTATTAACTATATCTTGCCGAGGAAATGGACAACCCGGGCTGGTCTGGGCGGGTATCCAACCTCGACCTTTAAATTACGAGTCCGATGCTCTACAAACTCAAGGGAAACAAAATCTTAATTCTGTAAATCTAGTACCTATACTAGATATTATGAAAGATTCATTAAAAAATTCAACTCAAGTGTCCATAGGGTCATGTTCATCATAGAAAATGTTAACTCCTGAGGCCAGTTTTCTTCCCTTATTTTTGCATAGAATTTCGCATAAGGGCTGAGAAAAGGAGATTATCCGTGATGCATATAGATGAGAAAGAATACAAATTAATTGTAATAAGTACGGTATATAGTAAAATCAAACTGTGTAAAATATCACGAAAGAAAGGCTACGTACAGATCATCTGTTATATCCGGGAAGAACTGGCTGGGCCGAGGCAAACCAGAGCAGCATCTCCTTATTACAGAGATTACAGACGGTTTGCTAAGTTTATACGTTCGCTTGAACACTGGGAAGATAATTAACACAAAGGAGAATCCCGCATGTTCGATTTTTTTAGGAGATGCTGCTTTGGGACGCTTGATCAACAGAGGACGTGTTGCAGTTCCAAGATTTACGTTGCTCGCGCTTCTGAACTGCCTATGCAATTCTCCTCATCTCATAGTCTGTAGCTCCAGTATGAATGAGACTGCGCCAGGTGGAACGATCACGTGCAAGATCATACCATGACCCAGAGTCAACGTTGAAGTGTTTCAAGGATGACTTGAGGGAGTCTTTGATGCGTTTCTTCTCACCTCCCTGAGATCGTTTTCCCTCTTTCAGCTCTATGTAGATCTTCTTTGACATCCTGGCGGCGTGACCTGCCCATATCATCTGTGATTTCATCAGCAGAGTGATGCAGGTTGGTGCATCACCTCTGTCTTCTTGATGATGATCGTGAGGCCAAAATTGTCACAAACTGAATAGAAATGGTCCATACTATGTTGCATGTCAGACTCAGATTTATCATTTAGAGAACAGTCGTCAGCAACTAGGAGATCACAAACAGTCACTTCCTGTAACTTGGTCTTCTCCCGTTGTCTCCTCAGATTGGATAGCTTGCCAGTAGTCCCGTATCTGATGTTAGTGTCATAGTCACTGCAGACATCTGTAAGCTTGACAGAGAACATCATACTGAAGAGGGTTGAGGTCAACACGCAGCCTTGCTTGACTCTATCATGGAATTGCAGAATCATTACAATGAATTTTGTGTGATCTTCGACCAAGTTTAAGGTAAAGCAGGCAATGTTTAGGGCACCTTTTCTAGCCCCTTCCTCATGCTGCAGAGGTGAGCAGTGTTATCCTAAATAGGGCTGTTCAGTTGCCCTGGAGGCTGCCGTGGTCCACTGCTTCTTCAGTCCAGTGAAAAGCGACCCCATGTCCTGCGTCGCCTATTTACAGGTCTGCAGCTACAGCTCACATTGTATCCATACCTGCTGCTTTACCGCTAGCCCATCGCCTTGAAAGTATCTGGTGGGGGAAGGGGATGATGTCATGACTTGCGCGCGAGTCGGATTGAAGTAAGGGAAATTTGCGCAGAGTCACCCTCACTCTCTCGTCCAGGCCTGTCTGAATCCAGTGGCACGACAATGTCGAGATGTCTGGAGACGAGTCCGGATGCAATGGATGTTAATTGTCTGACCCGATTAAACTATGATATAGTTCTGACCAGCGTCTTTTTGCATGGCCATAGAATGCGATTGAAATGGCAATTGTACATTTCTAGTAAAAATTAATAGCAATTTTTCCTTTAAATCATGTAATCAAACAATTATAGACCTTCGTTTCGACGAATCTGAAGTTTTATGAACCAGTACACCTATCTTATTATATACTTCATAAATAGTTCCATTAGTTTAACGTTGTTGTTACCGGTCAATATCCAGCGGTATTGACAGTAGTTAAGTAAACATATTCACCGCTTCTTTATATGGTAAACACGTGCCCGCATTCGACGAACTACTTCTGGCTACGGCTAAATAAAAATGGCGAACGTAGAACGCTGACCACGCCATAAATCTGATGGCCACTAGATGCCGACAAAGACTGTAACCCTTTCAACCTGACATCAGTGCTAGAGAATTAGTAGGTCTAGCCCTCATCCAAATAAAAATATATAACATACAAATTAAATAAAGAAAATCTGAATACATCTAAGGATTTTAATTGCAAGGAAAAATAATAGAAAATAAATATGATTTATACCAATATTGAAAATGGACGGCTAATTGTCGCTAGTTGCTGCTTTTACTAAGAGAGAGAGAGTCAAACTCACCTTTTATGCAATGTATCAGTCAACAGTTTTTCTTTCATGTAAACAGTGCACTTTTATCCACTCTGAATGGCACTGCTTTATCCTTTACTCAGAATTAAATGAAACACAGGCGACTCCGAAATGAATCTATATCCTCTTTTTTAAAATAGGTATTATCCAAGACCGATAGACCACAATACCCTGGCAACAATCATAACGCACACTGCAATTTTACAATTTACCCGCCAACATCGCAGCAGCATTGAGAGTCCCAACGAGACTGTAACCTTAGACTGAATTTTTCGGGCTCATCTTTTCATAATGGTATCTTCAATTTTCATTGATGTATTGCGTCATTTTTCTTCTTAACACCAATATTTCGTTGTGTTTCTTTAGCTACATGACATTCCATCCTCTTTAGCAAACTTAGTTTCGTTTAGTGTTGAATGAGAATCACCCCATGTATGCGCGTACCTCCATAGCAGTAAAGTAGCTTGTATTACTGCGCGGCGTTCCGGGTTCATTCATTAATTGAACGACGCGTAAAATGATCAATAAAACGTTGAAATATTATTTTGTTTCAACCGTGTTACTCCTATGACATAACAGAATGATTAATATGCTTGCTTTTAAGTCTATAATAATAAAAAAAGGTTATTGACTGAGTATTGAAAATAATGGGCCCTCGTTCATGTGGCGAAGAATGTCATCGAAAGCTCTGGCATCCTCCGCCATACGACCTCGGGTCCAAAGTTTTTAATTATTAATTTAATAAGCCTATACTTATTATATACTTTATAAATAGTCCCATTAGTTCAGAGTTGTTGCTACCAGTCAATACCCAGCGGTATTGACCGTAGTTAAGTAAAATTATGTGCCCGCATTCAATGAACTACTACTTATGTCTAAATAAAAATGGCGACGGAAACGTGGAATGCTGACCACGTCATAAATCTGATGGCCAACAGATGCCGACAAAGGCTGTAACCCTTTCTACCTGATACCAGAATCAGTCGATCTAGCTCACATCTAAATAAATATATCTGTCATCCAAATAAATATATGTCATCCAAAAAAAAAATATGTCATACAAATTAAATAAAGAAAATTTTAATAGATCCAAATATTTAAATTGCAAGGATAAAAAATACAAAATAAATATGATTGATAAAAAATATTGAAAATGGACGGCTAGTGATCGCTAGCTGCTGATGAGAGAGAGAGAGAGAGAGAGAGAGAGAGAGAGAGAGAGAGAGAGAGAGAGAGAGAGAGAATGAGAGAGAGAGAGAGAGAGAGAGAGAGACGTGAGATGGGGAGAGAGCGCCTATTGTAACCAGACTAACAAAACTCAAAACAAATCAGCTTTTGATGATGTTTGCATCATTCTGAATTTGAAAACAACTAAACAAAACTGATCTTCTTTCAGGTTTCTCGACACAAACAAACCTAAAAGGTGCAACCATTTATTGTTTTCCTTCTTGTTAAAGTTAATAATTAGAACACTACCTTTCGAACAGTCTCAGATACTTATGAAGATGCCTCGTATGATTTAAGTACGTCGTGACCCAACTGACTCTGTTCAGTGACACCGATTGTAATGTCAAATCTCTCTCTCTCTCTCTCTCTCCACCACAAAGCCGGAAGCGTTACTTCAACAGTGTTATTTAGATTTGTGCTCATATTTTAATCGAAGAAAATCCCTTATTTAAAGATATATACAGGAGAAATTTTAGGTTTGAATGATGACCAAAGTTCGCCTTTCCAAGACTCGGAATGATCTGCGAAGGCATCTAACGAGAAATATCACACGTGAACTTTCGAAGGAATAGCTAACAGCAAAATTCGGCTTCATGGTTTGGTCTTTTTTTTTGTTTTTTGGTTTGTTTGTTTGTTTTTTTTTTTTTTTTTTGCTTGTTTAAATTTTTATTTTTTTAAAAGTATTTAAAAAAAATTAAATTTGTTTTCATCTGTGTAAACAAACACTTCTTTTTTCCAACTGGCTAATTTGAAAATTGTCAACATTCCTCCGATTTTTAATTCAGGAAACTCGACCTGGATAAGGCGTTGTGGAATGTCTTTGATGTTAATATATTCTTAAGCGACAGGATTCTGAAGGTCTGAAAAACAAACGGGAGAGGAAATAAAACCATTAACAACAGAATGAAAGACAAATGTAAATTTGTTAAGGATTGCAATTAAACGAGTTAAATGTTGTTATTTTCTGCGTTTATTATTGTATAAACTGTCAGCTGCCGAGTATTATTTGCTGTTTGATTCTTCAACTGACAGTTTATACCGCAATAGATGCAGAAAAAATAACAGTAAACTCTTCAAGCATTGCAAAATGGTCACATAAACGGGTTAAACGTAAAATACTTTCTAAATACATTTTTTTTTTCAAGTGACCCAGAAAATATGTCATGGAAGCTGACGAAACAGATTATACAACGAAAGAAATGGCAAACGATGCTCGGGTTTTCTGTGACTAAAAATAAAAAATGCCATACGATAACCAGTAACGTTACAGTAAAAGTATATTGGAAACTGTGAACTTTTGCGAGATTCAGCAGAATACTAATTTTATTGGAAAAATACTAAGAATTATAGTATCATTTCGAAATATGAATTTAAAGATTTGTTTTTTAGTACAGTAACAGATACATATTCTTAACGAGTCTCTATCCTATTATCTTACATAGGGGAGCCGCCTAGTAACCTTGACAACACTCACGCTGTAACTATACCCAGCACCGATCAACACAGTTGATCTCCATTAAATCTTGCTGGTGTAAATTTTATAGAAATAGACTATTCAGCATTTTTGTTTCGGATGAAAAAATAGCTTTTATAATAATGTAACATATGTTTGCTAATGCAAAAATTATATATCGGAATTTAATGCGTGAAATGTTAAAAAGAGATTGACTGTTAACATGCACGAGACTGATAGTGTCATGACTGTACCTCGTGCACATGTATTTGGTATCATGTTACTATAAATGGCATATATATACATTGAATTTCCTGTGTGATTTTCAGATTATATCTGTGAAATGTTGCGTAGTCTAATATAAGTGTGAATCAATCCTTTAATCACGCAACACATTGTTGCTTTATCATCCTCTCTTAACAATACACATGTTATTTTGCATTTGTGTTGTTATGTTTGCTTCTATAGACTTACGTAAGAATCTGGTATCAATATTATGTTTCCAAAGTTGACAGTGATCAGACACGTTGTAAGATTAGTGCGATATATACCTTTGAAATTAATTGTAGCGACTGTCTATGTATAAAAGAGAATTTGTTTTTTCTTTCGTTTATCAGATTAAAGCGCGCGTTATGATTTACCTGGTACATATTTGGTTAGATTAATGCAGCAAAGTCCGGATATAACGAAGCTCAAGGGACTCCAAAAGTCATATCTTTATATTAAAATTTCGTTATAAATGAGGTAAAATATTATATAAAACACCGGAATAGACTCTGTTATGCGCTACGTATATCCTATATTTCATTACATACGACTTCGTTATAAATGGAGCTTACTGTATAAAGCTAACACACAAAAATCCTTGGTTACGGTCGATGGTAACTTAAGTTTTATTGCAGTCGTAAATTACACGCGCTTAAAATTAGCAATTTCATAATTGATTAATAGATATATTTTTACAGTGTGAAGAGGAAGTTTAAAGACATCTGAATCTAAATGAAAAAACAATATTTAGCTTGAAATGTCACTATCCGCTTGGCCAGCATCTTTCTGACTACTGAACCGATCGAAAGAAACATCGTAGTTCTCTTCAGTGTAATAAAAGAATCATCTTTTTTCCCCTTATCAATGGAATACACTAGATGAAGGTTTTAGATATAATTGTCGGTACAATGTTGTCATTCACTTTTTCAAATAAAACATGTTTTATGCACTGTATTTAAATTGAATGTGCCAGAACAATAAAAATAGCATTGAAATTGTCAAAGATATGCCTTATAAGGATGTGTTGCCTCCTTTCCCTTGTTACGGAATTATATATATTTTCCCTTTTAATAATGGTATAGTTTATTATTTTGTTATCTCTGTTCTTAGTCTAAACAGCTGTGGTCTGATGAGTATTCATACGGTAGGCTCGATCGATATTTCGCTGAACTTTTCAGTACATCACGTGTTAGAGCACGAGGTTGAACTTTTGACCTAGTTCTCGTATTTTTTGGATTAAACGTTATATTGACCAGGAATTATAGTTTAAGGTCACATCCGAAGAATGAATCGTGTTTATTAGAAGGAAATTATTTCGAAATACCCAGTTGTTTATCGAAGACGTAGAATGGGTTTTCATTTAAATTCTGCGCATTAAGGCTATATATATATATATATATATATATATATATATATATATATATATATATATATATATATATATATATATATATATATATATATATATGAATTATAGCAGGTATTCCACATTCTTCAATGTTACATAGAGATTGAGAGGTCATAACGAATTTGATTCATTTTGAGTGTGGGATATTATTCTTTGGATATTTATTAATTAATACAGTACATTTAGGATTCAGTACTGTGTCTTCAACCTGAATTATTATTCAGCTACTTGGAATTATCGAAAACATTTCTAGAACTTGTGAGATTCCAGATTCACAAGGATTACTTGGATATAACTAATTCTTATCAACATATTAGCACAGTAAAGGCTACTTCATTCGGAACATACATTCTGAATAGTTGGATTAACTTCCGGAACAGTGAACTTTAAAACAATTTAGGACTTTTAAGGATATTCTATACTGCAAGTTATTTTTAATTCTTTCACTTTAATTGTTTGTTGAAATATTTTAATATTTTAGGAAATTAAAGATTTGCATTTTAAATCTTGAAAGCCTGTTTGAGTCTTTTCTTTTGTTGCATAACCCCTAGTCGTAACACCCTTTACACACACACAAGAATGTCATTCTTTCAAACTGTAATCAATTGCTAACATGAAATAAAATGACGTCTTATATTCTTCAGATTACAAAGCTGCCAGCTAACACCATGTGCTTTGTGGTTTTCTACGGTCTACCATCTCGAACATGTACCTCCATTTAAGTGGATCGAGATAATCTAAGACTTGATAGAAAGTATGCAAAAACTTAAATATTGTCTGAACCTTCTTCGCTACAGTATATAAAAAATTAGGCAGTGGGAACGAGTCTTTTGACATAATCAAAGACGACATGGAGCTAAAGCGTCATTAAAAATATATTGAGAACCTAAAGTGTCTAAATTATGAGTTGACCGAAGTCGCTACAAAAATAAGACAAGTACAGAATTCATCATGTCCGTCGATCAAGTCTGGAAATCTTAATATACTTCAAAAAAAAAAAAATAAAAAAAAAATAAAAATTAAAACAAAACTGTTGCAGCTGATATCTGAGAAATCTGCGTGGCAATGGATTCTTGGACATTTTTTCTGCACATTATTCTGCGTATATTCGCTTCCTATATTAATAGAGCGCAACAGATGCAGTAAATAATTGACAATACAGATAGAACGATGGACAAGTTGATATTTAATATGGCCATAACCGTTCAGTTTCCATAAACTCTATCCGTAGGATAATAGTAATGGACGTGCCTTTCCGGTTGCTGCTTCTTCTTCTGGCAGACTGACAAAATAGCCCTTAATCCAGCACTATTTGCCCAGTAAAAATGTAATGCATGAACTATTCTCTAAAGGCAGATATTTTCTATGTGAGTTGATAGGTAATTGAAAACTCGCTATTTCTCTCAGAGGAATATTATCAGGGCCGTCGGCCGGAAAAGAATTATTTTCTCGGTATATTTATGCACGGAATATCCAACACGGACTGACATCAAAATCCAAATAATTACGGCTCAATAATTTACACCAATTTCGATAAAGTATCAAATACATGGTTTTTTCTCTCCTTAATATTTTTCAGGAAAAGACCTAACAATTTTGCTTCCGTACAAGAAAATCGCGACCATTTATTTATTTTAATATGGCTATGAAATAAGTATATATCGAAGAAGCATGACAATGTTCCTTTCCTACAGGTACATAAGTAGATGGAAAATGGGAGGACTGGATATTATAAAATTAACGCTATATTTTCGTCTTTTAGATGTTAAAGAATGATATATTTTCGCGTTTCAGTGGGTAAAAGATGCTATATTTTCAAAAGTATTTTTCAAAAATTTTGGAGATCTTAAAATTATTTTGTATATATTTGTTTTCCAAAAAATTGTTTGTTATCTACAATTTTTTAAATATTTTTTCAAAAAATCTATAAATATTTTTCCAAACTTTTTATACATTTTTCAAATTTTTGGAAATATATTTTTACAAAATTTTTTCAAAAATGTTTTAACATTTTTCAAAATTTTTTATATCTATTTTCTCAAATTTGTTAGATTTTTCAAAAAATGTGTATATATTTTTTCAAGTATTTTTTATTAATTGTTTTCTAGAAAAATTTTCAATATTTTTTTCAATTTTTTTTCTATATATTTTGCGTTTCAAATTTTCTATAATAGATAAATATTTTAATAGTTTGCCTTCTAATATGTTTATGATTTCTTATTTTAAAATATTTATAAAAAGATTAACTAACAGATTATAATAGTATTTATATGGTTTATTACTTTTTAGTGTTTATTATAGCTTCTAATTTTAAAGATTTTGTTGATAAATATTTGAAAATATATATTAAAGACGGCCATTCATGGATTTGTCCCATTTAAGGATTTTCTACAAAGGAAACATTGATATAGATACTTCTCTTACTCAGACACAGCCAAATTAAAAGATAATTTGGGTTGCACTATTTCAAAGTTACATATTATAAACCTATGAAATATTTACTTAAATGTAGACAAAGTCACAAAATATTACTGCAGGTTTAAGTTGCGTAAATTACACAGGTTAACCCTACTCATATTATAAATACAAGGAATCTTAGCTGGCAAATTAAAAATGACATATAGAGGATATATACGGATTTATTTATGGATATGAGAAAATATTTCATGAGTGTAGTGGAAACATGGTATTTTAACGAGCGGCGTCAACCACGAGTGAAAATACCTAATGTTTCCACTTCAGGAGTGAATTATTTTCTTATATCCACAAAAAACGCAGATTTTCTTTTTAATATATATTTAGTGATGAACAGGAGAACCAAGAAAGAATAAGCGTCTACAACGCATTTGATAACCGCAAAACTAAATATAGCATAAAAATAGTTCCATTTATCCTGATGTATTTTATAATGCTGCCACTCGTAAAAATACCATGTTTCCACAACACTAGTGAAATATTTTGTTATACCCCACAAAAAAATTTGCTTTTCTTTTTATTATACATTTGGTGATGAACAGGAGAAGGAAAGAAAGGTAAAAGGAACAAACGTCCACTGCGCATTATTCGATCAGCTGATTGACTACCCCAAGAAAAAAGTTAACATAAAACACAGTTCTATATAGAACAAGGCATTACACATTTAATCGAATTGAATGAAAATATGGTATACGCATGAAGAAAAATAAAATGTATATTTGTAACTCCACAAGTTTAATCCAAAAAATATCAGAAACGTATAACAGAATATCGGCATCAAAATACGCGTATGAATACAACGCGCGAATTTAAGTCAAAGTTCAGGAGGACTTGAAGACGAAACTCAACAAATTCGAGTTAATGGTAAGTTCAGCTACAATGTCAACACTTTGTTTCTTTCTACTGTATCAGTTTATGGTAAATGTTACTTTTTTTCACTGTCACTGCTATCATAGAGAAACTCTGATCCTTTGAACCGGTGTAGTCCAGTTGGGCTACATGCCAGTCAGGTAGGCAATATACATGTAGGTGATGACGCTGCCTGGCTGCCAACCAGTTATGTGGGCGATGAATTTACTGTCTGCTGGGACATTTGCACAAAGGTTTTTAGACTGCATGCTGTTTTGTTGATTTTGGAAATGTACGTGGACTCCTCCATTTATTGTGTTATTACTGAACATGTGACTTTGGCCCGGGAATATTTCGGCCTTCTCCAGATGTGGGTGGTGGTTCGTGATGCGGGAGGCCTGAATGTCAGTAGCTGTGCACTTAGGGACATATGTAAAAGAGATAGTGCTTTGTGCGTTGGATAGGATGTGTGAAATATTTCTACTCTGCTGGGCATTGAGCTTACTTTAGTTATTAAGGCTATTTATGTTCTTGTGTCCAGAAATTTGCACAATCTCTTTTGATGGCAGGCCCTCATCTGTAAGCTTTTGAACAAAATGTTTCCTCACACCATAAAAGTAACCAAAAAGATGAAATTACAAAATTAGACCATGCAACTATTTAGATTTTCTGTAGTTAAAGTCTTACAATGAATTCAAAAACCGGGAAAATATTTAAGTGCTCTTGAAATTTCAGAAGGGGGCATATTATTTTGCTGTGGACTATTCATACCCCATGTAGCCGTCCCTAATTCATTTTAGAGCGATAGCAGAACAATTATAAAACGTAGAGACATGAAATTTATCGACTTGATCATGGTCATAAATAGATGGCCGTATATGAGGTTTCATGCAATTACACCAAATTTTCAATCTTGTACATATTTTTTTAAAAACTTTATGGACAAAACATTGTTAGCACAATAAGACGACAACCACTTGAGGTAGACAAATAAAATGAAATTTTACAGGTATATGAAATTTTATATATTGGTATTTACCTGGCCTGAATAGTGTTTAAGGCCACTACTGCAATTTTTCTTTTTATAAAATACATTTTTGCATTATATACATAGTGTGCAATATAGAAAATTATTGGCGAAGTAATTTTCATATTTTTGTCATTCTTATATTTTCACATGTTAAAAAAGATTTCCTATCGTGCCATGTGATGCTTGGTTGTGTATGCCTACGAGTTACAACTGCAGCAAAGAAAAAAGAAAAACGAGTACTTTGTGAGCTAGAGCAAATACATAGATACTGCGTTACTTTTCCGACCTGGAAACTATCTTTTGCTGGAGAAATTTGACTCGATGCCGTTCGCGTCTCTATGAAGTTATTTCCTTTTACTACCTGGACAAAAGTGAAAAATTTGATGTCTTGCATCGCTGAATTGGACTGCATTTGAAGTCAGATATGGTCAAATAGTTTGCAAAATGTCAAAAATTTAATTTACCACAACAGATTAGGTCATCCCAATCCAACCGCTCTCTTAAGCTGCTGATATTTATGTGATCAGTCTATGAAAGTGAGGTGAATTTACGAAAAGGGGGGTGGGGCTGTTGTGCTGAAGAGCGAGTTTAATCTTCTGAACTTCAGTTCTGGAGCAAGTTTGTATATAATATAAGAAAATTGTAATTTTCGGCGTAAATACCGAATATATTTCATCATGTGGTACCAAAAACGATATATTTTAACTCGCAACTCGAGACTTTGCCGCTTGTTACAACATTATGGTTTTGTTTGTTTCTTTGTTGTTTTTTTTGTGGGGTTTTTTTGTACCACGCTTTGAAATATATCTGGTAAGTTTGTAGGAAAAGAACATATTCTCTGTGAACTATTTGGACTTATAATTTTTTCAGGGAAATCTTGTTAATACCATTATACAAGAAACATTACAGGGATTTGCTTCAATTTTATCATGTGAAATCTTTTTTCCCTTAAATTTTCACATTGTGAAAGTAAACACTGTTATTATTTCATAATACTATATACCTGTAAGGTGTTAATCGCTTGTCAGTAGTCATTCCAGATTTTTCCTTCATTTCAGCCATGATGCCATACAGTTTATTGATTCCAAGAGCATTTTTTTAAAACCTTGGTTTCAAACAAGTGGGACTAACATTATTAATTACTAGAAAGAAGGGGCTCCCAGTGACAAACATTTCTGCTGGTCTTTTCTCCAGAAAGAGTTCATATTGTCTTACAGGGTATCGGTCAGGCATTTCAGGTACAGTATAAGCTCTTGGTTTTCTTGATCTTCTGTCTCTTGCATTTGAGCCAGATTTTGTTTTTGTTTCCCTTTCTTGTGAGTAAATTACGTATTCGTCATCATTTTTATCTTGTTTAAGGTAGACATTACCTCAGCATATTTCATGCATTTCTCGGCCTGTCCTCATTCCAAAGTGAAGCGGGCACACCATCCACAGCGATCTCTCAAGAGAAGAGGATGTGTGAGGACCTAGAACTCTGGCATTGTACATGGTATCCAATTCTGCTTCCGATATGATATATGTTGCCTTTGGTTTGTTGCATTTTCTGGTGGATTTAACTGCTTTTGCTTACATTTTAGGATTTCTCTGGCTTTGGAAAATTGTAAATCTTTTATAATTAAAAAGTGATAATTGTTCTCCCTCAAATTCCTCTCAATGGATGAAAAAATGAAGGCACTGTTGTGAGTTCATATTCTGAACCATCTTTATTCTTCACACTCAAAACAAAAGATGAAATCAGGTTACGGAGTCCCTCTGGTGGTATGCAATGTGGGAGTCTAAGATCACCTTCGGATTCCAGGTACTTTTTGAAAAGAGTGACATCCCCTTCAGTTTTCCTCTTGGTATTGACATTTTTTGCTCATTTATAAACTGTTCAACCTGCTCTGGAGTTACCTTTTCAAACATGCTACTTGTATTATTGACTTTTTCCAACAAATGAAAATCAACATCAAAGAGATTCTGCACATCCGGATCACAAACCTCTCTAAACTCCATATCATCCATATTTTTGTGGCAGACGAAAATATAACATGTGAGTTTATCAAATATTATTATGTATTTTATATTTTATTTTATGAAATAAAGAAAGAATACCAGTCATTTTGTTTACATTGCCTAAAAATATGTCTTGAAGAAGATCTCTGATAAGGGGAGATAATTCATAAAAAGTAGTTCTCTAGGTCTTGGGAAAAGTAGTTCCAAAAGTGATATCGCCACTGTGGCAATAAAGGTAGTTCCAAAAGTGATATCGCCATTGTGGCAATAAAAGTAGTTCCAAAAGTGATATGGCCGCTGTGGCAATAAAATTATTATCGCCACTATCATTGTTCTCCCACTAATATACTTCAATATCTCATTACGAAATATATAAATAAGATTAATCTTACTCATATTATAAGTAAAAGGAATCTTATCTGGTAAATTAAACGTTACATAGATTAATATTACTCATATTACACTTAAAAAGAACCTTAGATGACAAATTACTTCAAATTTATTCTTTTATTTCCTTCCATAGGCATAAGTACTAATCCTTCTTCTGGAATAAGTATTTTGGTATCTAGGGATCACATGCTTGTTTTATTAATTTTATATACCCCCATTCTATGATTATTGTTTTTTATGGAATACCTATTATGTTTCATCTCTACTTTTAAAATAAAACATTTTTGTAAAATGCATCATATAATTTCTTCTTACCCACCAAAAAAGATACACTCTTGGCTTTATTAACTTTATTATCTTTATTATTTTTTATAATCTTTATTAAATTGATTTTGTTTTCATCGCCAGTAATGGAGTATAACCCTTTCTCAAAGGCCAGCAACACGGAAAAACAACATGCACACGAACACAAAATGCACGCACAGAAACAGATTACAGCACTGTATTTAAAATGATCTGGTTTAATATAGTCCAGTTTTTCGAACATATCAAACCACTTCATGTAAGGTACATTGCTCGGATTTGGCGTGTTCGTTCTGTCAGACTCCTTTTAGCACAAAGAAGTCCGAAAATCAGTACTCGTTTTAAGCACAAAGAAGTCCGAAAATCAGTACTCGTTAACGTAATGGATAAACAAGGTTCAGGAATGGAAATATTTTGAAGCCGGGAAAAGACGCAAGTTACAAAAAGTGCCCGTATTCTCAGAAGTGAGTACGTTTACTCCCGGATGGAAGTGGTTAAAGCTATGGAATACGTGTATTCCAAGTATATCAAATACAGTGGAAGCAATAAGTCTGTATGACGTCATGTCTGAAATACTAGTACTTGATATTGTATAACATCATTTATGGATTATTTCTTTGTCTTTTCTTCACATTTAGTGGATAGACACGAATGAGTGGCTATTTTTTTCATCTTGACTTTCAATGCCATCATGAAATAGCAGTCAACATCCTTACCTATGACCTGTTTCACAAGAAATAAATCAATGGATAACATCTGCAGCAACTATGTCTAGACAAACACATATTACCTTTCCTTCATCTGCTGTAACGATGGTGAAGGTACCTTCACTCTAACAATTTCATATGAATTGTCCTTAAAATGACATGCAAAAAGTAACTCGTCACCTCCGGATATACAAATTTAGAAGTGACAACAATCAAATCTTAAGATTGTCTTGTGTTGACTTAATAATAGTATAATCACTGCCATATAGTTTTATTACCATGTAAGAATTCCCTCAAACTTGCCCATAAACATAATGACACCATGATCCCGTCACGCTAAATTTCATACCGCAGCTTGCCTTTGTACTACAGTCCAGAGAATTCCCTCCTCAGAGACATTATCCATGCGATGCAACAATAACGACACAGAGCATGTTGATTGATAGAAGATGACACCTTGGTACTTCATTTCTGAAGGGTTCTAGCCGAATAAAGAATCAGTACTAAAAAAAAAAAAAAAAAAAAAAAAAAATACCCATCCATACACCGATCGCAAACAAACCGTCTTCAAAACGATAATTCTGATTATATAATACAGCTGCCAAGGTATAATTGTCCCCATGGATGTGCAAAGATGAACTAAAATGCTCGACCCAAATATGGATTTTACTTTTAGAGTTAAACTGAGATCGAAAATTAAAACTAGACTATCCTAAAAAAATATGTATTTGATATAAATTATTCAATTCTGCAGGAATCTAAGAAGTAAAAGGGGTGGACTAAGATAAATGATTTAAAGATGAACAATCTGTGTGTACTGATGCTGAATAATTGTGTATGAGATTGGAAATTCAAACGAAGACTATGTAATTACGTCTGTAAATTATACAACTGTGCATATCTATACATGGTATTTTTCAACTTAAAAGTCGACCTTGTCGATAATAGCTGCAAAACTTTCGAAAAAATATAAAAATTATACAATGACATGACATGAAAGACAGGAAGTTGCTCTATCTTTGATAGTTGATACCTGTCAGGATCAAACATGCTTCAGGTATTTTATCTAGGAAAGGGTCTAAGGTCAATGACAGTTAAAAATTGATGAATCAATAAACATATTGTTCATCTGAGACTACTGGAAATGGTAACCATATTGCTCCCATCGACGGAGGAATGATTTACATTCATCCATGCTGCGTTTATTGATTGTTGGTTCAGATAATGTAAATATCAATTTGAATGTAGACAATCAAAATAACTCTTGATATAGATACTATATAAATGCACATGTTATCAGAATCATTTAAAGTTGTAGCTTCGTTACTGAATCAATGTTGACATTTAATTTATTTATTTTTCAAGACGAAATGGATACAACGCATTCAGTGATTCAGAGATTGCCTTGCCAGTGGTATGAGATCCGTCTAGTCCGAGCACAGATTATAAACGAAAGCCACAATAGAATTTCCATCGGTCTTGGCATTCACATCTTTTCTAAAGTATATGGGAATAAAGTCGCTATGTATATCATACGAGCACCGTATACCGATTACAAATACCTATCTTCACGCTCAAATATCATGCATCTTAAAGGATTGGTTGTACATCGAAATTGTGTATTTGAAAAATGTTTAAATGACGTGCGTGCAATAAAATATTATGAGAAGAGATTTGCAGTTATAATTATCTCCCTTTAATTTGTGACGCGTATTAAGGGAGACAATTGCAAAGCCACATACAGTAGTCACTTGATATTGATAAAAAAAGGCAATTCAAATCATGTAAAATGCTGCTCTCCCCGCATATGATACTAAAAACTTAGTTTTAAAAAAGCCACTAAAACGCAATGTTCTTGATGCAAGCAGTTGTCTTGAATTACCGTTCCTAGCTGTGAACAAAGATTATTGTCACAACTACCCGATTTACTGGAACTACAGCTCAAGATTTCACTCTATTCATGGTAATGGTGAGGCCTGTTTGTTCTGGAACTCTGGAACAAAACTCTTGCCGTATTGAACACATCCACCTATTTTGGTAAATGATCCTATAAGACATAGGGCCATACAAATTTCTAAATGAACTCAACGTCTGTCAGCCGTTGTAGTAATTTATCCTACGAGTTGGCAATGTTAAACACTATTTCTGATAAGTTTGTCGCGTGAGTAGCAACAAAGGATTTGTAAATCATCGATATCTGTTGATTTTTGTGGATACCTTTTTTTTTCCTTTCATTTAAACAGTTCAGTTTCAACTATGTCTTGATGGTGGAGCGACTGCCAGTTTCAACTATGTCTTGATGGTGGAGCGACTGCCAGTTTCAACTATGTCTTGATGGTGGAGCGACTGCCAGTTTCAACTATGTCTTGATGGTGGAGCGACTTCCAGTTTCAACTAAAAGGTTAAACGTGTGTTCAACATTTCTTGAGAACTTAAAAAATGTATCCTAATGTGTTACATATATGGTTCTATTCAAAGGATCACCGTTATTATGGAGGTTCCAAAGTACTTAAGTGTGCTGAAAATTCAAAGGCATATCTATTTTGACCTAATTGTGAAATTTTAGAATTAATTAATATCTGGTTGATGTTTATAAATGTTCATAGGGAAACCGCGTATGTGTTGTCTGCCTTCGATATGCTTTGGGTCGGGCTTCTGAGTATGCTTTTTGAACGCTAATTCTGGCGTTCTAATTCTGTAAAATGTAATTGGTCAGAATGTGAATGCGGTGAAAGGTATATTTGTTTTTTGTTTTTTTGCTTTTTTGTATTGTTTTTTTTTTGTTGTTGTTTTTTTTTTTTTGACAACATTTGTGCAGTCAAATATAAATTAAAAAAGTTCATATCGAATAAGTAAATAGAGGGAGTGCTGGCGCACATTTAAAACAGTAAGATCTTTTTTCGCATAGGCTAAGTCCACGTAATAAATAAATAAATGTTTACATCTAGAAATTATAATTTTAGCTCCCTGTCTATTTACCCACTCTAGTGCAGATATATCTACTATAGTACTATTCGAAGTCTTACCGCTGCAGTAAATGGAGATTATCAAATGCCACATGCGACAGGTGTGTATTGAAAAGTCACCAAACGAAATAGAACAAAATATCAGATATCAAAGCTAAGATATTGCTCATGTAGGAAGCAGCAGTAGCTTAAAAAAAAGGTTTGCTTTACCGTAACCACGATTCTAACTTTAAAGGTCAGATATGGAGAAAATCTTTAATATGTATATTTAATGAATTTTAGGGACCATTATGAGTAAATAAAAAAGTCCACTTTACCTGTACACATTGATCCCATCGAATCGATGAAATTTAGCTCCTTTTTCTTACCTTCTGGAAAGTTGCAAAAGAACAGAAAAAAATCGCTTTATTTTATTTTTGTTTTTTGTTTTATTCCTTTTTCTAAACCTCTGGGGGAGCAAAGGCGCAGAAAGTATGGATCGACTGATTAAACTGGGGTTGACCGGAAAGTCTCATTGATCCAGATGTTTGGGAGTACTGCACGTTGTCAATTTTGTTCCTGTCTTATCACAGATGATTAAATTATCACAAATCGTCCTCAACGGTGAGTAGGGATTTAGACATATATTCAGACAGCTGAAACGCGACATTATTTGATATAATATTAAGGAAGAAAAGAAACAAGAAAAAGGCATCAAATTAAATATACGAAAGAAAAATAAGTCGCGCCAATTAATTGGGGTAAATAATGTACAATCATAAGCACGAGTCATATCATTTACTTTTGCTTCGCCTTATAACTATAAATGAGCGCAAATATAAAGTAGAAAATGTAGAAAGATTATTGAAAGATATGTATTATATAAAAGTGATATTTAAATATTTTTCCCATTAACTGTCTCCATTGATAGAAATTTAGCCTGAGACTTATTTTTGAAAAGTTTTGACAAAATATTTTTTTTTATTAACTTTATTTCTCCTTGAAACTAACAGAAAAGGTTTGAAACCAAACTCAGTCAATACCTAAATTACTCTCATTTACTACACAATATCAATTTAATTCATTCCAACAAATCAATTTGAATATATTTAGTTTTGGTTGTATTGTTTAGCCATCAATGGTTACTTAGGGTGCAAGATGGCTTTATGTGCAAGCTTTTGTTTTTTCATACTTCTTGTTCAATTGTTCGAGTATTTACCTTTGTTTTACTCTTTCGTGAATCTTTAAAACTATTATCCCTGCTAATCGTTTAACAATTACATCATTTCCGCACAGATATGAGAGGAATGTAATGCGTGCACCAGCTTGGTGAGGTTAGCGTCTTTACACCAAGTTATCTGACAATAGCGCAACATAATTTGATAGGAACATCCGAAATAAGTTTAAACAGAAACATCCATATTTGACCTTTAAAGCGTACAAGAAATTCCAAAGGTTGCAAGATTTACTGACTACCGGGACAACGTAAGGATGGAGAAATAGGTTGCCAATTAAAAATGTGTAAGCTGCACTGGCAAGAATTGAGACCCTCTAAAACTAACGGTTATGGACTATATTATGGTAATAGATACAATAAATTCGAACGTTTGGATTCGAACAGGGATCTAAAATATATCGATGCGATGACGAAGTAGAGGAACTATAGAGAATATACAGAGATACATACTAGAGAGATACACGGACAGACTAGAGAGATACACAGACAAATTAACACGTGAACCTGCAAATAATAGAGGAGTTAGGAGAAGGAGGTATTTACACTGTAGAAGCTATACATGAGATTATGTACGTAGTCAAACATCAATACAATTTATAATTTTTTATTTTTGTTTGTGACGTAAGTGCATTTATCTCCAACTAATTGTTAGAGAAGGAAATGAAATACAAACAGATGGACCGTAATGTTGGACCCTAATGTTAAAATGAAATACAAACAAATAACTCAAAGAAAGATAATGCTAAGAAATGCTTTATATCGGGAAATAATTAACGATTAAGAAGTAAGAAGTTTTAGAGATTAGTGTATGTCGATTCACGGTCTCCGACATTTAGCTTTTTCCAGGCACTGCAGTTTTACTTTCACGTTTTTTGTCTTTGCTTTGTACATTTGGTTTTCGTTATGGCGATGACTTCAATTTATAAATGGTATAGCCTATGCAAAAAGCAACATAAAATTGGATATGGTCAGAGTCCGAAATAATATCGTTTCCTTACTTAGCTCGTCTGTTTTCTCTGCTAGTAATTCCTTTTCCATGACCGCCACCATTTGCTCAAACTCCACATATATTTTTTTCCAATTCTTCTTGTTCGATCTGTGTAAGAGAAAGAATCTGTTCAAATATCATACTGTACAACGAAGCAATAACTATTACTTTCCTGAAATGTTGTACATTGTGTGTATACAACGAAGCAATAACTATTACTTTCCTGAAATGTTGTACATTGTGTGTATACAACAAAGCAATAACTATTACTTTCCTGAAATGTTGTACATTGTGTGTATACAACGAAGCAATAACTATTACTTTCCTGAAATGTTGTACATTGTGTGTAAATAAATGTCTGAGAAAAAACCTAGTATATATAACTTACCAAGCATCATTACACACGGTTTTATAAATGTCTTACAAGAAATTGCTGCAAAAACTTGTCGATTACAAGACAGGACCACCGTCTAAATTCTCTCTCGCGGAGATATTTATATTGCTTGTACCTTTTGCTCTGTCCGTTATTACAAGATACGATTTCATTGTGCACGGATTGTTGCCGGAAAAAAATGTGTCTTAGATAAAATACATCTAGCCTTGTGGCTTTGTGATGCCTTTTTTGTATCTAAACTTTTTCTACAACATCCAACATTTTAATGTCTTGTAAAAATCTGTAATGTATTGTAAATAGTTCTGCATTTTTCCTATATAAGAATGTATTTCTTCCACAGCTTTGATTGTGTAGGATGTTATTATGATGCCTACAAAAACAGTCGTAATTTTATCCGAAGTTGTATATATTATGCATATTGTTTTGTGCAACCTATCCTGTAAAGCCGTTTATGTGCATGCAATTTAGCTATTACTACCTAATTGTGGAATCGAAAGTATGACAAGTGAAGCCTTTTTTTTTTTTTTTTGCGAAATAATACCCTCATATTGATTTATTTAAATACTTTACATGTTTATAAGTTACAGTGTTTTGCGTCGTGTTTTGCCTCATCATTTATTGTGTACATATACGTCGTCGTTTATTGTGTGTCATAATCAGATACCATGAACATGTGGCAACGGTTCAGTGAATCCAGAAACAGTCCTCGTTTTATGAACAGAATTGATGAACATGTGTCACCGGTCCAGTGAATCAAGAAATACGTCACTTTCGAGCTCTTTTATCTAGAAAACACTTTTTAATATCCGCCGAATTTTGAACCACGGGCCTTTCGATCTGTATTTCAATGATTCACGCCTACACCACACTGCCTTTCTCACTCTGAAACATTTGTTTACCCGTATAATCCTTACAGACGACATTGTATTAATTCTACTCCAGTTCGACTGGTCTAGTAGTTTTAATTTGTGAAACAAAATTGTACTGGTCAAGTAGTTTTTTAATGATTTTCAAAACATCCCTAAGTCTGACTGGTCTATTGATTATTCGCTTTCATTAATCAGATCGAAGACTATGGCACATTTGTTCGTTGTGCCTGGCTCCTTTGCTTAGGGTCAGTGGTTAACATCTGCATAGTATTTCTCTCTATGTTCTTTTATCATTCTATCGCTCCTGTTTCTTGCTTGTTTGATTTTTTTTAAAAACAATTTATATTTTGTTTTTCGTTTTTTTAAGTGTACTTCGCTTTCCTTTTGCAACTGATCTTTTTGTGTATTTTTGTTTCAGCATGTTGGTGGAAATATTTGTATTTAATTGTTCTATTACATAAACACTTGAATGTGTAATCAGCAAATTCTTCAAGCACATAATAATAGGCTTTCGATCAAGCTACTTCTTAAATGTATAATTTCTACAACGTTGGTATCTGCTGTTCCTTTCATCCAGTTGTTTGTTTGATTTTTCAATACTACAATTTTGCAGCATTTTATAATCTGTATTTATTGTTGTAGTAACATTTTATAATATGTATTTATTGTTGTAGTAACATTTCATAATATGTATTTATTGTTGTAATAACATTTAATAATATGTATTTATTGTTGTAGTAACATTTTATAATCTGTATTTATTGTTGTACTAACATTTTATAATATGTATTTATTGTTGTACTAACATTTTATAATATGTATTTATTGTTGTAGTAACATTTTATAATATGTATTTATTGTTGTAGTAACATTTTATAATATGTATTTATTGTTGTAGTAACATTTAATAATATGTATTTATTGTTGTAGTAACATTTTATAATATGTATTTATTGTTGTAGTAACATTTCAGATAATACTAGAGTATGATATATCTGCACTTGAGTGTGTGTGTGTATAAAAAATATAGATATTTATCTAAAATATATTAGAACAACTAAAGACACATGCTGTTGGTATGGTGCGACTTAATTAAAAAACATATTTGAAATCGAAATGTTGGATGTATAACGTGTAACAATTTTATGTGCTTTATTACGAATGACACAGTATAAGGGTTTCCAAACGAAACAATTCTTTGCATATACCATGCATACGAAAATTTTTGTAAACTGATTGATATCGTGCTGTGGTCGGTGTGTTTCAATAATTTGTAGCAAAGTTCTGACTATTGGTATTAAATAAATTAGTATCTCATTAAAGTCACCGGGCAACTTCAGGCCGTTGACATATAAATCGTTGCAAAACACAGAAATGATCATCAAAAAATAAGATGTTTCATGCAACATTATAGTTCCTGTCCTTCAGCTATTGTGTATCTGAAGCATCGACTAATGACTAATCTGCTCATTGACTTTCACTTTTCAATGATCCATATATGGGGGAATCTAACAGATTCCATTTGCCTAAGGGTCAAATATGAAGGAAATATTCAAGGAGTCATGCGTATATTAAAAATCTGCTTCTCCTGTAAAATGTAAGCCTTCCGAATTTCCGAATTAAATTTAGTGCTAAACTTGGTGAGAAGTTAGATTGTCCCAAATTACTGACTCTATTACTTCCATTGATTTAGGCTCTGTTTATTATTATTTGTGACGTCATTCGAGAAAGAGTCGAACAGTCATTACTGCATGAAGTGTATTGATAGAACGGTCATTGCAACTAAAGAGGGAGAGGAAAAGAGAGATAGAATAATGCTATTAAACACATCAAAAGTCAGTTGTTTTCTTTTTCTTCTTTTTGTTTTCAATTTCTTGAGGAAGAAATTAGCAGAGAGATTAAACTACATGTCTCAAACAGCTATATATCATCAAGAAATTAGCGAGTTCTGCTCATACTAAATTTTCTTCCAAGCATATTTAAAACAATCAAATCATCACTAATCTGTCTAAAGGTTGAAAAGATATATATATATATATATATATATATATATATATATATAGAGAGAGAGAGAGAGAGAGAGAGAGAGAGAGAGTGAGAGAAAGAGAGAGAGAAGAAAATAAATCGTCAACTTTCAAAAGCGTACATGATTTGAAATCGAAAACTTTCGCTTAACCAGTTATGGAAGAACAACTAAATGCAGCAAATATAAAGTAACCGTAGCGAAAGAACATGTTAGGAGATAAAAGGCAACATTTAAAGGAAATTTCGCTTATTTACAACCTGAAGTATATTCTAAAGAGTTATCGCTAATAGTTTGGATCAAACATAGGTATTTGATATACGTATATTCTCGATCAATAAAAAAAGTGGAGATTGCGTCAATGTATTTGAGCTCAACATGTTTTCGTAATTATTACCCAAAATGTCATCATTTAATTTTTTTTTTTTTTGTTGCTGTTTTTTGCTGTTTTGTTTTTGATAACCGTCAATGACTGTAGCGAACATGGGCAAAATATCATTACTCCCTACAATTTCGTCAATTTCCACAAGATCATTGTTAATTTCAAAACCACACTATAATATATACTTAGACGAATTATAGGTTCCACTGTTACTTCACTTCCGCACTTCTTGTATGGGAGGGAGGAGGGAATGTCTGTTTTTAAACTCAATAGTTTGTATTGTAAACGATGCAATAGAATCTTTCTCTTGCAGCGAATTTGGGGATTTCAGATATGGAGGGTTACAATCATAAGTGCAAACAGGAACCTTCATATTCGACATTTAAAATACTGATTTCAAAAGCAATGCACAATGATGATGGGTGTATCTCTCCAGTGTTCAAATGAACCTCCTTCTTAATAGTGCAACAATAATATCAGTATTGGAGTGGACATTAAAGAACGTTTTCTCCCATTAAACTGTATATAATGGCGTACCGTATTCTCGCGGTACTAAACAAGAAACGAATCACAAATAAAAGACAATAATTTACATGCTAATCAAAGTTGCCTTACTTGTTTATTTATCAGTTATCTCCAATCCTGTATTCAGAAGATATTGTACATTATGCCAATTTTGCGATTATAACAACGTCCAATGGAACCTAATGTGTCTACCACCATATAAACGAAATTCTTGTATTCTCGCGGCAAATGATGTAATCGCTGTACGGTGGCCCAAATAGGGCCTGACATGAACACGATGTCAGTAATAACACACCAGATCGTCGTAGCAGAAAACGTAGAATTATAAATTTTAAAGTATTAAATATTTACAGTTGTTATCAGTCTATACAATTATATATCCAGTTACTAGTATTCTCTGAAGAGGTAATGCGGACACCTGAAAACACGTTCTTTCCTCAATACTCGAATTTTAAGCATAGTGACTCCACCACAATGTCTTTAATTTACAATCATCAGCTGTTTGCATTAATAAGATCTTCGGGATCTGCGACTTTCGACTATTTCAGACTTCTGATCTCATACACATTGCTACTGTGTTTATCAAAAGGCACTCTTTATTTAATTTATTAAAAAATAAAAAAATAAAAAAACAAAAAACTTTTCTTTGCAAAATTTCGTCCTCTTCATATCGGTATATTGTTGACGGTGTTACTTGTCCATCTGTTATGGACGTAAGGAATAGATTCTTTACTTTCTAAAGACAGCTGTGATGTTTTCTGGAAAATTGCTCTTCTATTTTCACTCCTATAAGTTCCCTCTTATTTAAGTATAAGAATTAATTGCGTATTTATTACAGATTTTCTCGTAATGTAATAATTAATATGAATTACTGGTATAATTTCATTTATATATTTTGGCATATCAATAAGTATATCAAAAGAAAGAACCATAAATGATTGCAACATTCTGGGACGACGTCAAGGTTTGAAAACAACGACCATTATTGTCTACCATATTTTTGGCAATGAGCGACATGTAAACAATATCAATCATGTGACTATGCTTGCATCATTGTAAACCATCATCAAGTCAATTTCTTTACTCAGCCAGGCGGGAGGTAATTCGGCTTGCTGTATCAGTTGTTGAAGACTTATATTTGGATAGGGGGTAAAGGAAACGTAGATCTTTGATACACTTTCTATTGATTAATTATGTTCTTATTTATTTCCAGATATGGATCATTGTTGAAAGAATTTGTTATTAGTTTAGATCAAACACTTCTATTTAACAAAACTACCTTTATAAACGACCGGCAGATGGTGCAAGTATCTATTTAGAACGGAAATGGTCAATACCTCGAGATTAGGGAACCCGCGAGAATAGGAGAAACGAGTATAAATGTACAATGATCTGAAGCCAGTTGATACATTTTGTCCAGACTCGTGTCAGATTTGAACTTGCCTTACTTCCGTTTTCAAGATTTATTGTGAAATCATTCCCACCTTTCCTGACATTCTAAGAAAAATACATGTACATACTGTACATGCTTGCATAATATTATTGCTGCATATTGGTGTTTTTCATGAACTATTCGTTTTAAAGAACCTGCCTCAGTCTCTTAGACGATGATAAAGTACACTATTAGGTTGGTCATACTTATATAACTTGTGGACATGTTGATACTCTAAAACATGGCAGCCATTTTTGGGGGATATACCCGTCCCATGACGCAGTGGAACACAGCTTGACATTCCGGTAATTTCATTATACATGTCTTGGAATTGACACGTAATGTGCGATAATTTTCTAGGTCAATAGATAGCAAATGATCGACTCCGTAGAAACATAGATTTTCTGAGTGAGTTGAAATATAGTTCAAGCGAGAATTTCCTACACCACACAGAAAGAAAAGACACTAAACATTAGACAAGCATATAAATTTCAAATAATTGGAGCTAAATCAGACACTGAACATTTGATACATTATCAGATAATCGTCTTTTCTCCAGATTATTTTTCCCGGGTAAAATTGGTTCATTTAATTTTCCAACTGTAAAAGATGGTCATTTTTTTATATTTGTAACGCAAAAAGGCTCTTAGTTGTGAAATTCAGAGTAATATCTATAAAAAAAACATTTTCTTCTGTGGTATATAGTTTATGAAGCAACATGTTTTCATTTCATTATAATGTCCTCTCTCACCTGTGAAGTTTAAAGAAGGCTACTTCTATGCCATTATTGGACAAGGGACATTACCAATAGGTAACCCTATTTATGAGTTTCTGAGGACAAGCGGTTTGAAAATATGTTAACGAAATATTGCTGCTCTCAAAAACCAGATCATAAGTAATAATAGTCCGAGTTTCCTCTGACCCTTCACACCCCATTTTTGATATTTGGACCCCGACATAAATGTCCAAATATCAAAAATGGGGTGTGAAGGGTCAGAGGAAACTCGGACTAAAGTAATAATTTCCACTCCCTTTGTCTTCAAAATCTAAGGCATGATTTTTGTCGGCTAACAAAATATTTAGCAGTTTTACAAGCGAATCTGTCTGAGATGAATTTCGACATTCACGCGATACCGAAGCCATTTCACTCCATTTTTTGCTTAAGCTCGTGACATATCTTAGATTTATGATAAACGGATTAATGAAAAATATTCTAGCGTTATGCAATTCCTAACGGAGTGACATTCAGTTGTCGTTTTGGAACATGATATGGACGACTAGCAAAGAAATGATGTATCTACGCAGTTCAATCTTGTAAGATATTTAAAAAAAACAACAACAAAAAAACCCCCAACAACAACAAAAAACAAAAACAAAAAAATAAGAAGATCGGGTTTCCTATAGATGTGAATTTTTTTAACGTGATCTTGAAATTTAATTATATTTTTATTCAAAGGCAATATATATACAATAAAAAGTAAGTGTCTCGATTTTTTAGGTGTTTTTTAAAATAAAAATATGAATAAAATATTCATTTATACTCTCTCTCTCTCTCTCTCTCTCTCTCTCTCTCTCTCTCTCTCTTCCCTTTATCCACCCTCTCAATCTCTCTCGCACAGCCACCCACTCATCCATGTTAAAATCTCTAGCATACACAAAAGATGCAGTAGAATGATTTAGATTTAAATCATAATTGTCACTGTTCCACTTTAAAATACCCGTCTCTTTCTCTCTCTTGATGTTGCACACACACACACACACACACACACACACACACACACACTCACACCCGCCTGAACTTTCTCTAGAATGATTTCTATTTAAATCATAATTGTATCTTTTCCACTATAAGATACCACTCTCTCTCTCTCTCTCTCTCTCTCTCTCTCTCTCAAGCACACACACACACACACACACACACACACACACACACACGTGCAGACATATACACATTTTATAATCTCTCTCTCAGACACATCATGAAAAGTTAATAATAATAATAATTTTGTTATGGTCTATAGCCTGTTGAGTAAGGTGATTACATAAATTAGAAGGCTATGTTTCTCTAGTTTTTCAGTTTTTCATGACAAATTAATAATAATAATAGTAGTAGTTTATGGTCTGTAGCCTGTTGATTAAGGTGATTACATAAAATAGAAGGCTATGTTACTTTAGTTTTTCACTTTTTCAAAAACTTTTGCACCAACAAAATGTAGAACCATTGTGTGTTTCTCTAAACATTTTAACATACGTTTTACCGTTTTTTAAAACTAGCATAGAAAAAATGTTACAGTACAATCAAACTTAACTTTGATATTGGCCGTCATATTTTACACGACTTGGGAGTAAAACCAATATTTTCAGGGCATGGTTTGGAAATTGTAACATTGTAGTTTTTATTTACACACGCCTTGCGGAAGCCACAATTACAGAAAATGCAGACGAACTGAATTTTTAGCAATGTAAACACGCAAAATCATATTGCGTTCCTTAATGTTTCGCAAAAAAAACAGTTTTTTAGAAACTGATCAATAAAAAAGTATGCCAATGAAAATTTCTAACATAGGATTTACCTTTGTCTTCAGAAACTCATATATACGGTAACCTAATGTTAATTTTTCCTTGTCCTTTAATGCTGCTGCTGCTGCTGCAAAAAAAAAAAAAAAAAAAAAAAAACCTGTTAAGTATGGACCGCTTGTCGTCAGAAACTTATAAAAGGGTAACCGATTTGTTAATTTCTCCTCGTCCTATAATGCCGCAAAATAAAAGATGGTGGCCTACTTTTATTTCTTCTTACACTGCACTATTAATATTATAGGGATTATGAGAATAGCAAAGAGGATGGTAATTTTGTTTTAAAATAGGAGGGGAAGCTGCGGGTAGGGACATTATAGAAGGGGTTAGAGATTTTAACTTTATTTATAATAGGGATCATACGGGGATAAGGGGGCTTAGAGAAATTATTATCATTGATAAGGGTTTTAATTTTATTTTATACAAACTTTCACATTCTACCCGGATTGAATGGGATGGTAGTTTGTTTTTTTTAAAGGAGGGTACAGGAGGGTGGGGACATTATAAGGGGGTTATATAGTTTAACTTTATTTATAAGAGGGCTCATAGGTTGATAAGGGGGCTTAGTGATGTTAGTTTTGTTTACAAGGGTTTTAAATTCTAATTTTGTTTACAAGGGTTTTAAATTCTAATTTTGTTTACAAGGGTTTTAAATTCTAATTTTGTTTATCCTTCTTTTACATCATGTCCTGTGTGAATGGGATGGTAGGTTTGTTTAAAATAGTTGTCTAACTGCTTTAGAAATGACTAACACAGAATTCGTTACATCTTATTGATTTGCTGTAAAGAAAATCAACAGTATATCTGGAAATGATTTTGCAAAACATATTTCTACACTGTTTCTTCATGTATATTTATCTCTGTCTGCCCTTATGTTTCATAATATCGCCTGAATTTAATTCAAGTCGTTAGTATCTGTAGAAAACGTCTGATTTATGACACAAGAAAGAAAGCTTCTCGAGATGATAACAAACACTGGCATTAAGTTAAAACCACTACAGAAACGCAGTCTCACTGCACGTTGACCCCATTCTTACTCCTCATCCTTTAACATCTATTATTACATACAAATGCGTGCACATAATTTTTGGACGATGTGTATGAATATGTATCCCTGTATCAACAACGGATTTAACGAGCCATTGATGCACTCGTGTGTTGTTATACTTATCATTTCTCCGAGCCGCACCCAAAACAAATGATTCTACATTCCGTATCCTGTGTGTATTAGTTGAAAACATGCAACCCTGTTACGTTCTCCAGTCGCAAAGAAGAGAAATACTGGCAGAGTAGAGAAATAAGATGTGTCTCTTGCCCGTCGTGTGTCCTCAGAGCGACAGAAAAAACGATGCAGGCAAAATGGATTTTCAACTCGTCTGCTCCACAGTAACCGGTTTGTATTCTCATTTGTATATCAAACAAAATACGGCTCAGAATATATGTAATTTGACGTATTTACCTGCCGAATATCTGGTACTTACTATATTCCTCAGAAATGATCGATACGATTCGCAGAACGATTCGCAGAAGTGTTGTTTTTTAGTTTTTCTTCAATAGATGTTCGATACGCTCATGTACATCGACCGTTTTACATCAGCTGATCGGCAGCGCGGGCAGCCCCTGTAAAGGATTAAGTAAATCCAACATACTAGATCAGCACTGTAACTAGGGAAACTTTAAATTGCATCTTAAAATTCCTATGACTTTTTTATTTTTATTTTAATTTTTATGTAAGACTAGCGATCATGCATTTTTTTTTCCTTCTGGTATCAACGTTTGCCCAAACCATCAGCTATCTTGAAACCCTCGCCCTTCCGGTTCAGGTTTCAACGACCCCTCGGGCTTTGGCGAGCGAGCAAGGGTTGTAACACACCCTAGGGATTCGGCGAACATTGACACCAGAAAAGAAAATACGTTTGATTCCTACAATATGTGCGCACTTTGACGCATGGAAAAGAAACATTTCTGACTCTACCTGACTCTACGTTTGGCGAACACTGACTACTGATTGATACTGTGCAGAGTCAAGTCTAATCGAAATCTAAATACATATAGCAAATCTCGTGCCAGAATTTGTCTAGGACACTAAGAGGATCATGGTTGCATGCCAATTTTCGTTATTAGTCTTCATTAGATTAGTGAACTTAAAGTACCGTCTCTACTCGCGTATAGTCGTTACAAACTGCATAGACCCAGATCTGCCGGCGCATTATGCGACGGACGATCTGGGTCTATGCAGTTTGCAGTTGGTATCGGATTATACGCGAGTATATCCAGTAGTCCGCTGGGCAGATTAGTTTGTTTTAAGAGCAAATTTCATGATACAAAAAGTACATGAAAACATGTATTATGTTCGTACAGAGCTATGATCGTTGCAACTATATGCAAGTAGTGAAAAAAAACTGCTTCAAGTGGTTTCGTGCACTTTTCAAAATTATATTCTAGCACAAAAGTCAAATATTACGCCTTCAAGAATACATTTTGAACCGACACCTTTAAAATCTAAAGTGACAATCACGCAGACTTTGATTAGCATGTACATGAGCCCTAACCCCATTCACATTTTAAAAGACCTTCTCCGTTGTACCTGTTCTTGTACCGCAGTTTGCCATTAAATCGATTGATTAAAACTATTTCTCCACGCTATATCAATAATTCTGTATAAATTTACTTCATATAAAAAATGGCGTCCCTTCTTTCATATTTAAGACCAAATTTATCTAAGAAAGAGAATTCCATCACAGTTTATATGAGTGACGTACCTTTACAAGATATGCAATGGCCGAACGTAAAGTGTATGATAATACGTATTATCCTATTAACGGGAGTGCTCGAGCAATGGTGACTTTTCACAAAACTAACAGAGAGATACACTCCTTAGAAAAGCAGAATTAGAAAAGAATAGACTTATTTTAATGGCTGTTCAGTAGATACGGAAATTAAATAAAGACCTCATATGAGAAGTTTGTTTACCTTCAAACGATTGTATGCAAGACTAACTACTGAGATAAACATTGCTATTCTCCACTAGAAACAATTTGAAAAAATTTTGGTGGAGAATTACACTTCCAAAATGACCTATTCTGCGAAAAAGCAAACACAATCTTTGTTAGAGACTTGGATACTGACTTAACACAAAACGAACTTACCCATGGTGAATACACTTTGTTTTCTCGCTTTTTAATCATGAAGGGTCCATCTGCACCAAAACTCAGCGCACAGCCTGATCCAGAAAAAGGTCAGGTCACTAGACATTCAACGCTTCTTCCATCAATCGATACATTGTTTTCTTCTGAGATTATTTTTTTAGGGATTGTATATAAATCATCAAAAGATGTTTTCCGCTGTATGTCCCTAAATAAATTAGTTAATACACCACTACAAATTTTCGGTCCGTGAAATAAAAAGGTGTAGCAAGTTTACGTCACAACTGCCGTCAATGATAGGTTGTGAGTGATAGCTAACGAGATATATTTAGTTTCACTGCTGCTCAACATTCCACTCAACATTCCAATTAAATCTGACTGGTCTAGTGATTTTAATGATTTTGAAAACACCCCTAAGTATGACCAGTCTATTAATTATTCCACCTGTTTCGGTGTCAGCCAATTACATATTCCAGTATATGCCGTCACATCTACGAAACGATCCTTTTACCCTAAAGCCATATTATTTTTTGGATGACTTCACCAGCAAGGGGATGCTATTGAAGAAATCGCACGAGACCTATACATGTTTTCTCAGACTATTCATGTTCACGTGGATCAAGAAAAAGCCACTTTTTTACACAAACTTGTCGTGTGGGTTGTCATAAGGGACAGTGAAAAGCCACATTCTCAATAACGGTATGGAAATACTCTTGTTTGTTTATATATTCACAACGCTCGAATATCATTGTGACAGCCGTTTGCTAATTATGGCGAGAGTCCTGTTATCTACCAATAGGTTCAAGGTGAGTTTAAATTCTCGATCAAACTCTCCGAAGTTATCTAAACATAGGCTATGCGTGATCTGCTTCTGAAAATCGCTGCTGTCAGGGATTTTACAGGGTTAATTTGAAATTAAGGTTCAATATGGTTGTGATAAATATGTTTGACTGACTCGTCAGGCACTAGAAATTGTCATTTTCACGGGAAATTACAAGTTTCTGCGTGCCTATTTTGCTCGTAAATAAAAGCAAAATAAATATGACATACGACAGTTTAATGTCAGACGTAAATTGGTAATGTATTTTCGTCTCTGCGGTTTAGCGGGGAATATTGTCATACCTCAACCGGTCCGTCCATCTGTATGTCTGTCCATTCATTCGTTCGTCTGTCATGTCCGCCAACCGCTGCTCTTCCTTAAACACTGGGTAGAAAACTTGCAACGTTGTTTACCCATGTGATAGCTAAATGCGAGAGGTGTTTGGTTTTTGGAGGCTTCTCTCCTGGGGTCTATGGGAGGGTGTCAAAGGTAAAATATACAAAGATTGCAGTAAAAGGGACATTTCTGAATATTTTTTTTACCAAACTTTAAATATGCAACCATACCACTATGACACATTGGGCTTGGGTTACGACCTCAAGCGGTGGTCGGAGCAAGGGTAAGAAATGAAAGGCGCAGGGATTTGCCATGTCGATCCATTGAAATAGCTCCAGTTTATAAAATAATTAAATGTGAGGATTTTAAACTGCACACATCTATGCAATTATGATGTACATGAAAATTATTTTTTGCACTAAATGACAGTTTGCTAACCGCTTTTGAAGTATTTGCATCATTTATCATAGCACGACAGTTACAACACCAATAAATTGATTTTCAAGTCGATGCTGCTTTGATATTCTGGATCACATAGATGTACCACGTTTGTGAAAATGACGATATTTCATGTCATGTATGTCCTTGAGACGGTCTTAAAGATCTGTCATATTGCATCGATCTAGTGTGCCTTTAAATGTCGGCTAACATTTTGATACATTTGTATTGCCGGTGATAAAAATTTGAAGGAAATTCAAATATCTCATTTGCTTATTATTAATTAAAAATCAATTAGCCTAAATGATGATAAACTAGTACTTTTGATGTCCAACTGAACGTTTTCATAACGGAAGTGACGTGTTTCATCAGGGAAATATGCGCAAAAGTACATTTGCTCCTTTCAATAGGATCAATAATTAATGTCCTTAAAAAAAACATAGCCACGTATGACCAGTTTGCCTCAACATTGTATTACCAATGCACAACTTTTAAGCAATCTGTATTTACTTTTTTAAAATTTCCCTTGTTGTCACCTGAATTATAGGTGTGGCATTCCGTGTTAAATTCTTACATCCAAGGAAACAATTGGTTTAATAATAAGCAAGATGTGAAAATAAAATTCAGTCTCAATAAATCCAATAAATCTCCCCTCCCCCCCTTAAACTCTTACACACGAATGCTATTCATACGTGTTATGCTTTTGTATTTGTATAACTTTCTCCAGCAGATGGAAAATGGAGATTATCTGTGAAACAAATATTGTTGACATATGTTATAAAATGGTACTGACGACTACGGAGCACAGTTAAATCCGTTTATCAACGATCACCATGAGACGTAGCGTTTATACTTGAATAACAGTTCGAACCAACTGCAAACAATATAGACCATGATCTTCCGTCGCATAATGCGCAGGCAGATCAGGGTCTATGTTGTTTGCTTTATTGATTAGTCCTTACAAACTGCACAGAACCAGCTCTGCCGGCTCATTATGAAACGGCATATCTGGGTCTATGCAATTTGTAGTTGGATGCAACTTATACGCAAGTATTGACAGTCGACTGTGTTTCAGACTGTTAGTTATCCCTTGAAGACTAAATACTATGAATTGGTCAGAGACATTCTTTATAGGTTCACAGAAGGGATAAACCTTTGTTTTATGTGTCTATATAATCAGTGTAAACAGTCCTACGTCACGTGCATTTTAGATGACTTCGGACTTTTCTGCACTGCCTTTAAATCGCAGCCCCCCCCCCCCCCCAAGCCAATTACAAAAATTGGTCGAAGTGTTCTAAAAACAAATCAGAGCTGCTCTGACAAGCAAACCAGTTGAGGTAAATAGCTACTTTTTTAATCAGTATTTTTCATGCGCTACATCGTTTTCAAAAAAACAAAGCTTATAGCAAAATTACAGTCAAAACCTTGCTTGAATCGAGCATGTTTTAAAAAAAATGGCGGCGTCAAATTAAAGTCAATTTTGTGTGGTATTTTATATATATATATATATATATGGTCGAGATGGTATAAGAGTTGGTGCTTACAGGCAAAGCGATGGGCGCAGTAACCCTCGGACCCTGGTTCGAATCTCGGTAGAGTACGAATTTAAAAATTCTGTAACCTGTATGATAATATTATTTATCCGTATTTAAAAATTATGTTACTGTTATCAAGCATTCTCCTGAAGGATCCAGGGATGGCACTTTCCGCTCTGTTTGGTGTATATTTGTAAGATATTGAAGTAGTACATACTTATCTCGGCTCTGGTTTCTTCAAGCGCTTCGACCAATTGTTTCAATTGACTGTCACATAAAGCCACTGTCAAAAAGCCAGATGTATTCCGCATGCTTGTGACGTACGATGCCGTAATTAATAATATAAATTTACTGTAGTTCTAATTCACGATCAAATCACATAGGGCTTCAATGGCATTCTCATAGTTCAGCATGTATGTATATATGTAGTAGCGTTTTACGGCACAGACCTGAGACTTTCTCAACCATATGATGGTGATTATTATGATGGTGGTGGTAATGACGATGAACCACTGGACTTCAAACAAACGTACAGAAAGCGGAGGTCAAGATCGGTCTCTTCCATGGCCGTCACAATGTGGTGAACTAAATTGACAACTCTTTCAATGTGTTACGACTCTAGGTCTTAAAAATAAGTAACAGAAAGAAGGTGAAACCAACAATGTAAGTAATATCAACAAGTAATTTATTTCCCTACAATACAAAGTACAGATTCAAAAGATACTTACAATATTATAAATCAAATTCCAAATAATCCTAAATGTCCTATCACAAGTCCAAAAATATAGAATGTTCCGAATGAATTCCAATAGTCTTGAATGTCCTGATATGCCACGATGATACAATCCAGAATGTCTTTGAATAAGTTCACAAAAGTACAAAGTAATATAGTAATCTAATGGTCAATGACCATTCAGTAATTCCAATGAATGTTTAAATAAATAATACCTCTCGAATGATATTTTAGTTCAATGGCACAATGTAAATCTGATCACAAATGGATTCTCACAGACTGATCTAAACAGGAATGAAGTTGATGCGTATCAAGTCGCTATTATATACCTATTCTCTAATGACCCACATCATAACAGGATGTGAGTCATTCTATGGAAAAAAAATCCCAGCCTAATAGCAAATAAGACCGGCCTTTAACTCAAATGCTGGTAAACATCCTGTTGACAAGTAACAGTATTTAAAGTACAACTCACCTTTATGGAATAGATTGAAACACACATTAGAGATTCAATATATATATAACAAATGTCGATGTCGTGAAGAAAATTGAAATCTAACTTTTTGACAATGTAGTGAAGCCAACGGAAACCTTCCTCATTTTCATTCTATATAGGTATATCTATATCTTTAGTAACGAAATATTCCTATGAAGATGTCGTATCCATGGGAATAAAGTAACGAAATATTCCTATGAAGATGTCGTATCCATGGGAATAAAGTAACGAAATATTCCTATGAAGATGTCGTATCCATGGGAATAAAGTAACGTTTATCAGTTTATAATCACACAGATATATAGTACCATAATAATATGCGTCAAATTATATTTTAATTCCTGTTTATTGACCTATAAACAAAAGTTTTATAGAGTTGGCGATTTTTTTCAGGGGCTAACTATAGATTACTCGATCGTCCATCTCTTTCTCTCTCAAGTTTATACAACATATCGTGCATTCCCTTGAAGTTTACAAAAGAATACTTTCGACTAGATTGGAACTGTATCTAAAATAAGGCAGACATTCTAATTCTTTCCCAAAGGTTAAGGCTGTTCATATGGTCACTTACCTAAATATGTTCACAAAAAATGTATTATTTTCGGTCAGAAATGTATGATTTTCGGTCATCTCTTTCGTTCTTTTTTTCTTTGAAAAGTAAGTTAGGAGGTAAATCACTTTTCGGACCTGATTTCGAAGCCTGCATTTAATCATATTATTTTGAAGCAAGGTTAGCGACATGAGGCCCACTTGGGCCTCTCTTGTGCAATCTAACAACTTGCCTGTTGATCTCCAATATCTACAACAACAACAAAAAATTAATAAGAGGTAGAAAAAAATAAAAAGTCAACAAATTAAAGTCAGGTAGAATTTTTAAATTCACTCTTGGTAAGAATCATTAAGCTTTAAACTTTCTGACTAATCGAATGCAATAAAAATTTATGGAAAAAATATATCAAGAAGAGAACAGCAAAAGTCCAGTATGTGTGTTGACATGGATAGGACGATAAAAATGTCAAATGAAATAATATATGTGTCAATGTAATGCAACAAATTATTTTTATTCACTCTTTCACGAAGTAATCTTTCCTCCATCATACGATTTATAATAGATCAAACCACTTGATAACAATTCCAAATAAAGAATAACGAAAGCAATAACAGAGCAGTGTCTGATCTGACAGTTAGTGTCCTAAAGCAAATTGAAAGCAATAACAGAGCAGTGTCTGATCTGACAGTTAGTGTCCTAAAGCAAATTGAAAGCAATAACAGAGCAGTGTCTGATCTGACAGTTAGTGTCCTAAAGCAAATTGAAAGCTTCCTCATTTTCATTTAATATATATATATATATATATATATATATATATATATATATATATATATATATATATATATATATATATATATATATATATATATGTGCTCAACGGTTACATATTTATATCACAATGTTAAGAAAATCATATTTTATCAAATTATAATCACATAGATTTATATAGTATTGTACTCATCAGCATATAATTCAAATTGTACACGCCTTTCCCTACTTTATAACCGAAATGTTTCATGGAGACAGCGAAGTGTCGTGCATAGGCTAAGCATAACTAATACAGTGTACATCCGTTCGTCTGTCTCTTTCTCTCTCAAGTACATACAACATATTGTGCTTATGCTTTGAAGTTGAAATAAGAATATTTCTTTCAACTAGATTTGAAACATCGTCTGACAGTTACCTAAAAGACCTCAAATATTCTTATATATATATATATATATATATATATATATATATCTTAGTTGTCTCTGGCATGCATTTTGTTTCAACAGCACATTATGAGTGAAATCAATTTTCTGACCTAATTTCAAAGACTACATTTATTTCAGCTATTTTTGGAGGCTTATGTAGTGGGGGGCTGCTGTCTGTTCATATGTGCGAGAGAGAAATAAATACATCGACAACTATGAAAGAAATGACTTGCAACTATCTGCCAGAATTTTTTGTAATCTTTCTGCTCTTTTACGCGCTTACTGCCTAATTTCATCTTATTTGGATGGTATATACAGCCCAGCTAGCGATCAAAAGGCCCTTAAGACATCATGCGAGCGATCTGATAAATTGCTTACTTATTTCTACTGTCTACAATCAGAAAAAATATGGTAAGAAATAATTTTTAAAAAAAGGTAAAAACAAAAAGGTATTAAAAAAATGAAACTCAGGTTGATTTCTTTTCTTCCGAATTTGCTCTTAGAACGAGCCATTAAGCTTTAAAACTTCTGACTAAGTCAAATGCAATGAAAGTTAATGAGATACCAAGATGAGTATTTGTGCTGATATTGGAAGGATATGAAACGGTTCACACGACAACCAATGTGCATATAAACGTAGAATTACCTGTATGCTCTCAACTATTCCAACTATTTACTGTTTCAACAGAGTATTCAACTTACTGTCGTCATACGATTTACACAGATATTATGCGAAATTGAACCCGAATGGTGTTATCTCAGAATATATGTCTGTGTACTTAACTGGTGTCCTTCAATCCACAAATTCATTCAACTGTGCCAACAAACTGGTTTGACTTATAGTGCATCACAATTAGGAATATCTTGGAATGTTTCAGGTATTGATCAATACTTATTGCTATTGCTTACTCAGCTAATGTTGCCAAAATATACTGAGCACGATACACATACAGTTGTGGAGAACATTTGTATATTGTTTATGTTTCTAAAGGCTACGCATTAAATTCTGGCATCCACCTTAAGATTTCTTGATTTGAAATATTGCTATTTGTTGCGAATAAAATCCAAACAGTATTTTGCAATCCAGGAAGGAAAGGGGAGCTTTCAGGTCTACTTTTGATCCTTCATCTATCCATAATCGGATCAAAGCTGTTCAATGCTGAGACCATTTTCTAGAGTTAGTATGATTCACAAGATTATTATTATTTTTTAAAAATATAAATAAACATAATACAAAACTCCAGGTAATGATCAGTGATGATAATCGATGTCATAAAAATCTGTTTCATTTTCAATTCTGATTTGCCGTAGCAGTGTACGAAGGAAACATAATGACATTAGATACTGTTGAAAGTATCGTATTACGTACAAATACATTACCATGCAGTTAGTCATGATTTTATGTGGAAGGTATTGATTAACGGAGATAAATCTTGTCCTTTCAAATAGAAACTAAATCATCTACTTCCGCAATAATATCAGACATATACTAAATTAATATAGAAAATAGTTTCAGATGACTTTAAGCTATAATACAGCAATTTGCATTTTCAAATTATATGTGCCTTGTGTATCGTATGAAATATTTATTAACTTCCCACTTAAAGAAATTGCTTAGGATTGAATTATAACCATGTTAAAGTTGTGACTAGCATACACTATCCCTGGCTAAAACAGTTTACGGTCTTCTTCTTTTAAATATGTAAAAATGTCATTCTCTTTCTGCCTTCTTGTCCTTCCTTGCGCCCTTCTTTACGTCTTTGTCCTTAGCTGTATATTCTTTGTTCAGTCTCTCTTTTTCCATCGATGTGTTTTATCTTTTCCCAAGTTGGTTGGCTGATCCACTCTTCTCTTTTGGATTGTCTATACCCGAGAACTTCTTTTGCTGTCTCTTCCATTGCGATGTTGCAATCCAGAAGTTCCATTTCTCCTTTGTCCTCAAGGAGACTGTACCTATTGCGCAGAGACAAGATGAATTCTTTTTTCGTTTCCGGATTGTCTTGCTTTGAGGCATCAAAGCGTTTCTTCCTGGTGTTCCCTAGTCGGGCCTTCGTTAGCTTGAGTTTGAGCTTGGTTATAAGTAGGTTGTGATCACTTCCAACATCAGCATGTATCATGGCTCTCACATCCAGCATGGAGTGACGCCACCTTCCATTGATGATGATATGGTCAATCTGGGTTTGGGTCCTCCCGTCAGGTGACATCCAAGTTAGTTTGTGGATGTCTTTGTGAGCGAAGATGGTTCCTCCAATAATCAGTCGGTTGGCTTCACATATCTCATAGAGTCTTGAGCCATTTCCATTCATGGTCTCCATTCCATGATTATCTACAACACTCTCACGGCCGCTGCTATTGCATCCTAGTCTAGGATTTAAGTCTACCATTAGTAGTATCATATCATGTTTCTGGATGTCCCCAATTACAGCTTGTAGGCTCTCGTAGAAGTAGTCTTTACTTTCCTCTTCAGCATCCTCTGTGGGAGCGTCGCAAATAATTACGGACAGCTTTACAGATCTTGAGTTGAATCTTGCATAGAGGAGTCTTTCATTAATCGGTCTCCAGATATTGGGTCTCTTTATTCTCCATAATAAGAGCAACATCCTCTTGATGTGTGTCACCGTGTCTTCCAGACCATATTATTGTCTCCCCGGTAATGAGGTTTTGTCTCCCTGATTTTGTCCATCTTGTTTCTTGAACTCCTAGTAGGCTGAGGTTGCACTTAGTCATTTCTTTAATGGTCTGGGCAAGCTTGCTTGTCTGGTGTAGGTTCGCACATTCCATCATAAAATCCTGGTCATGGTCTGGGCAAGCTTGCTTGTCTGGTGTAGGGTTCACACATTCCAGCATCAAATCCTGGTCATGGTCTGGGCAAGCTTGATTTTCTGGTGTAGGGTTCGCACATTCCAGCATCAAATCCTAGTCATGGTCTGGGCAAGCTTGCTTGTCTGGTGTAGGGTTCGCACATTCCAGCATCAAATCCTGGTCATGGTCTGGGCAAGCTTGCTTGTCTGGTGTAGGGTTCGCACATTCCAGCATCAAATCCTGGTCATGGTTTTTGGCTTCAGAAGATCTGTTGTTGGGGTAAGGACTTCCGTTTGGCTTTCATCACTACCCGACAATGGTCCACCTTCCTGGTCTAGGTCTCTTCCTTCGCTAGTGGTTGTATCTGTACTCGTTTCAGTTTCTGTAGAGTTTGAATTTTTTACGCGGTGGGGTTGCTTGCCCCACGCCCAACCCTCCTCTTGTATCCGGGCTTGGGACCGGAAGGGGATCCCTGGCAGAGTTAATATACAATTATATACCTTTCTTAATGTGAATATTTATAAACCAGTAAGCCTTATGTTGACCAACGCGAGGATGAATTCAATATGATACTTTTACTGGTTCATAAAACTCCATAGTCATCGAAACAAAGGTCTATTATTGTTTCATTACATGATTTAGAGAAAACAAATGCAATTTAATTTGCATTAGAATTGTACAAATGCCATTTCAACTGCATGACGCTAAAACTTAACCTAATGACATCTCATAAAGTCAAGGACATCATGACCATGAGAAATGAAGAATGGCCATTTGACATGCATAGGTTATTAACATTCGGAACATCCTCGTCTCTTTCTGATCCAAGTCAAATAACTTCGACTGTCTGAAAAAGACTCGGGGGTAATCGTAGTGATACTTCCCAGATTGGTAAGATTTTGGTGGACGAACGTCCAGCTAGATGTTCGATGAACAGTCTTATACCATGATAGGTCTTGAAAATAATACTCGACGACGTTTAAACAGTCAATGAAATACCTGCACATTTAATATTTAATGTTAGTCCTTCAACTTTGTAATGAAAAAATTGAGGAAATCGTTCGGTTTCAATTGTTTGCAACTGTTGTATGCGTTGCTGTTAGTGATGACACGTCATATATTCGTTGTGACGTTAAGAAGTTATTATGCCATAATAACAACCACGGGCTTGAGGGCATACAAAAATGGCCATTATGTGCATCCGATATTTTTTTCTAGCATGCGATGGAAAAGGCCGATGACGTTCCGATTAAGGTATTGACTGAGTATCGAAAAATATTGGACCCGAGGTCATGTGACGCAGAATGCCCAAGCTTGTAAGGGCATTGTGGGCCACATGAACGAGGGCCCAATGTTGTAATACTCAGTCAATAACCTTTCTATCATATACTTAAAAACAAGCATATTAATCGTTGTGTTATTTTATAGGGATAACACAATTGAAAGACCCCCCCCCCAAAAAAAAAAAATAAAAAATAAAATATATATATATATATATATATATATATATATATATATATATATATATATATATATATAAATAAAAAAATCAACGTTTTGGGTGTTTTGTTGTTTTGTTTTTTTTTAAACATTTTATACGGCATTTATTTTATGAATGAAACCTGAGCACCGCGCAGTAATACACGTCCTTTACTGCTAAGGAAGCGCGCATACATGGGGTGAATCTCATTCAGCAGTGAACAAAACTAAGTTTGTTCAAGAGGATGGGATGTCATCTAGTCAAAGAAAGACAAGGAAATATTGATATAAATGACAAATAACGCAATGCATGAATGAAAATTGAACATACAGTTATGAAACGATGAAAATATTTCGTCTTAGGTGGTCGTTGTGATTGCCCTTGATCGATTTTGTTGTCTTGGAGGCCGGTAAATTTGAAATGTGCAGTGTGCGTCAGGATTATTGCCAGGGTTTTGTGGCCCGGTTTTGGATAATACCTGAAAATAAGGATATAAATTCAATTTGAATTCGCTTGTGTTACATTAAATTTCTAGTACAGGATAAAAACAATGCTAATGAGAGTGAATTAAAGTGCACTGTTTACGTAAAAGAAAAGTTGTTTATTGATACAATGTACAAGGGTAGTGAGACTCTCTCTCTCTCTCTCTCATTTCCATTGATGTAGTGCGTCATTTTTCCTAATATCAATATTTCGTTGTGTTTATTTGACTGCATGACATTCATCCTGTGTAACAAACTTAGTTTCTGAATGAGAATCACCCCATGTACGCGCTTCCATAATGTTAAAGTTGCGTATTTTACTACGAGGTGTTAGGTTTCATTCATAAAATGAACGACATGTAAATTGTTCAATAAAAAGTTGAAATAATTTTTTGTTTTAATTATGTTATTCCTATAACATGACAGAATGATTAATATACTTGTTTATAAGGACTTGGAATATTGTACTTCCCCAGCGGACACAGTACAAATGATGGCCATACCAGTTATCTAGGGTATTTGATTGTATAGAACATTTTTAAAAAGTATGCAGTGATTGAACCTATCAAATGCCTTACTAGTGTCTAAAAAAACATGCAAACACATGGCTAACATATTCTAAATAATAGCTGACCGTTTCTTTAAAAGCATGGAAGTATAAGTCTCTTGTGTGTTGTTTCTTAAAACCAAGCTAATTATCAGAAATTGTGACATCACATCGTTGTAGTACAATACTTACATTCAAATATTTTCGAAATAATTGTTGTGAGTGTAGTAGATCTATAATTATTTTGGTCTGTCAGGCCATCAATTTCACTTTTCAATAGCGGAATAATTGTAACTTTTGTGAAATCATCTAGAAAATGGTTATGTACAAAGATACAATGAAATAACACCATTAAAAGAACAAGAAGTCAATTATCTAAAAATTTTAAACGTTTAAAATAAAAAAAATCTGACCTTCTGACCTTGGACATTTACCACCCCACCCCACCCCCATTGTTTAGCTATTGCACGTTCGATCTCGGACAATGAAATCAGTTCAATAAAACTAGAAGGGGCATTGCATGCTGAAAGAACATGATCCTTATTCGAATCGTTTTTTACACTACTGAGTAAGGATTCAAAATCATTTTTCCACATGTTTCATATATTAGTTTTGCTATGGTTCCCATTTATGCAATTTGGCAGCCTCTTGGAAGTTGCAGGTATTCTTTCAATTGCTTACAGAATTCACTTTGGTCTAAATTTTCAGTTTTATTTGCAAGAGTGTCTGCTCTATCTTTTTATTCTTCATTGTTACACAGTCTTAGGGCATACTTAAATTGAGCTCTAGTTTGGTGCATTAAGTCACTGTGAGGCTCATAACGAGATTTACCGTTATCAGGCCACATAAGGTAAGCATTTTGTGCGTGGTCGTGCAGTTCTTTCACGCAGCCATTCCAGCCTGGTATAATCCGATGACCAGGTTTGGATTTTCTCACTAAGTATTTACCAGAGTTGGACAAAGTTGTTACACTATCAGTATAAAATCAGTATAAAACCCATTAATATGTTTCATATGCACAGGATTACTTCAGACATCATCATTACAGACCACTACTCAATCTTGTTTAATAAGAATGCAGTTTTTGTTGGGGTATAATTCAGTTTTTCGTCGGCAGTGAGGTCTGACCAATCCATGTTGTACTTAAAATTTAAGAGTTCATGTGGGCATGAATCAAGATCGGGAAAATTAGGGTAGAGACACAATGATCCAAATAAGAGACAGTATTGTGCGAGTCACTGACAAAAGAAAACTTTGTTGACGGATCTACAATATTTTTAGTCCGATATGGCATAATCATGTTCTTCACAAAATTTGCGAAGTTCATCTTCAAAAGGAGTTGATCTGAGCGTATCAGCATTCCAGTCACCTAAGATATAAATATTTGGTGCACTATCAATTTCTATATTATAATTAATTTTAACGAAGTAATCGATAAATTTCCCTAAAGGTTAAAGTAAATCACAAGGTAAATAGACATTGACAAAAAACAAAGAGGAAACACCTGCTTTATGGTAATATCTATTAATCTGGGATCATTAAGAAGTTGTACTTCTATAATACTTGCAAGAGATCTACAATATAATACACCGACACACCTGTAAGGTCTACCTATGTCTATGTCTTTAGAAGACGGAATTGGTGATACACCTGATCCATAAAAGTCCTCATGCACTGATGAAAAACAGTCTAACTCGCCGTCTAATAGCCACAATTCTTGTAGAAAACAAATGTAAGATACATCGCATACAGTTCTCACATTTTTTAATATTTCTAGTTATAGAACGGCTGTTATATCAAGAAAAAGAATAGTAGCCATTATACATAGTTGAGTCCAATAAAGTAAAATTCGGAATAACAGAGTTTAGTTCCGACTCTGACTGTAATCTCTAACCAACATATTCCTTGGCCTCGCACCCGCATTGACTATCGAATTGTGAGTGAGGTTATCACAGGTGATTTTGAAGCTGATGTAAGTATCATATTTCGTCCGTAGCCTCCCCACCTTGGTTGCCGTAACTCCAGAGTAAAGCTCAATACGAGAGGAAATGTCAGATTCAAGAGTTCAGGGACAAGTCTTGTCACAAACATACATGGCTATAGTATTGGACTCAATATGTGCAATTGAGAGTATGCTGCTTTTCCTATTATAATACTACCATGACTCATTGAAAACCGATATATGGATGGTACATTTAGAAAGGTTTTATCTTTATCCAAATCCTCGTCTTGGGCATCGGTGTCTTCTGAAGATACAATCAATTTTAATGTAGTTGCGCTATGATTGGATTCACCATTATCCGAATTATTATTATCCTAGGTTTCTGATGTTGTGCCTCAACGAGCAGATCGTGCATTGTTTACACCAATCCTAATAGCTTTGCTGTTGAAGTCCGTACATACAGTAGTGTCGTGTACGTTACAAGCAACGATTCTTTCTGGCGAATGACCTGCGGCAGGATTTTTCGCTGTTGGCATACGTGATTGCTTTCATAGTTCTGAATTTCTTTTGGTGTAGCCTCGGCTTGCTGTTGAATTTCCATTTAGTATAATGTCGCACTGAACTACATTCGAAGTATCAACATGAGGTGGCAATGTTACTGGCGAGGATGACGAAGTTTGTTCACATGAACGTTGCATTGTACTTAGAGTCTCAACACGGACTGACTTTAGAATAGCCACTGAATGTTTTACATTTTACATGTCCTTCGATCAAACTGACATGTCCACATAATTGTATGATACAGTGGGCAACTTTGATAGATCGAAGGCACAAAGCTGGGTATGTCATTTGGGTCTGTGGACAGAAATAGATGTAATATTTCTTTCATGTTATTTCCAGATTTATCAGTAGCCTTCAGCTTTATCATTCTCTTGTCTGTCTGTACCACTGAAAATAGGGTCTGTTTTGCTACCTCGATATCACTGTCACAATATGTATCCACACAATGTTTTACTATATAATCACACGGCAAAAAGTTTGTTTTATTTTGTACAAAACAAAGCCGCTCACTCACCATTATTGAGGGGCTATTAACGCCAATCTCTCACTATATTTGTAGGGTTTCTCGACGCCCTAGGAAATCTTTTGAGCTCACATTTCTTGCATATGAATAAATCCCCCTGACACAAATAACCATTAGTGGTTCTACAATCTTCTCAATGCATGTCTAACTTTTCAGGCATAGTTTAAAATAATAACAACAAATATCTAAAACATTTAAAGAGGTAATCTACCACACAGCATAATAGCGACGCCATTTTAATAATAACAATACAAAAATGAACGACATAATATGATGTTCTATAAAAAGTTGAAATGAGTTTTTATTTCAATTGTGTTATTCTTATAACATAAAAGAGCGATTATTAGTCTTGTTTTAAGTATATAATAAAAAAAGTTATTAACTGAGCATTGAGAATTACTCGTTCATGTCGCGTAGAATGTCCTTGCAAGCTCGGGCATTTTGTGCCACATGAACTCAGACCCACTGTTAATAACCTATATTGTGAACTAGTCAACCTCATATTGACTGACCAATCGGAGCACCAGTGAAGTGAAAACATTTTGTATTTACTTATACCTGCTCCAAAACAAAAAACAAAAAAAAACTAGATTTTCTTTTTTCTTTTTTGTTTTTGTGAAGTACAAACATTTTGTATTGTCACGCGTGGCGAAGCCAGGAGTGGCAATACAATGTTTCCACTTCACTCGTAAAATAGTTCCTTACATCTACTGAAAAACGTCGATATCCTCTTATAACGTCACGTGAAAAATATTCTTAAAAAAAAAAAAAAATGCGTGCGCAGCATTGTTTGATGAGGTGTACCAATGTGTCCGTATTGTTACGACTAGGGGTAATGTAACAAAAGAAAAGGCTCAAACAAGCTTTCAAGATTTAAAATACAAATATTTAATTTCCTAAAATATTAAAATATTTCAACAAACAATCAAAGTGAAAGAATTAAAAATAACTTACAGTATAGAATATCCTTAAAAGTCCTAAATTGTTCTAAAGTTCACTGATCTGGAAGTTAATCCAAATATTCCGAATGAAGTAAGTTCCGAATGAAACCTTCACTGTACAGATGTGTTAATAAGAATCAGTTATATCCAAGTGCTATAAATTCCAAATAGTCCTTGTGAATATGGAATATCACAAGTTCTTGAAATGTTTCCGATAATTCCACGGAGCTGTATAATTATTAAGGTTTCAGAAGACAGTACTAATCCAGAATGTACTGTATACTGATATATATCACAAAAGTAGAATATTCACACACAAAATGAATCAAATTCGTTTATGACCTCTCAGGCTGTCAAACTATGCTAGTAATACCTAAACACAGCAATAATCCTATTATATAGCTTCTGAATGCGCAGAACAGAATAAGGAAAACCAATTTAAACTGTATTGCGACTTAAAAGCAATTTAATTCTTCTAGAAAACGACCTTCTCCGAACTAATCAGAAATTAGGTTATGCGTGACATCGCTAAAGTACTTTTACGTTAACGTTTTTACTAGTCAATAAAGTATTGACTCTTAGAATCTAGGTCAGAAGTTCAACCCTCACGCGCTAAATTACGTGATATACTAATGTTACAAGCGACAATTCTTCCCACGACCTAATGTACTGAGTCACATTGAAATACCGCATATGTACTTTCTGCAAGACGACAGCTGTTAGACTATTATGCAGAGATCATTTATACCATTATTTAAAAACGAAATAATACATAACTCCGTAACAGTATCAATATATCAGTATCCGATTTCACGTGCCATTGATGCATGGGTGTTTTGTAATACTTATCATATTTCAGGGCCGCACCCAAAAAACTGATTCGAATCGTGTGTGTGTTAACTGAAAACATGCAATTCTGTTCGGTTCTTCAGTCGCACATAAGAAAGACATTTTCCAATATGAGAAATAAGACGCTCTCTATTGCCTTCGTATTCATTCAGAGCACTCAAAGTAGATTTTTCAACTCGTCTTTTGTGTTTATTGTTTGTCTTTGTTTGTAAATGCCTTCGACAAAGACTCTGTGCTAGTCTAAAGCTCTTAGGCTAGTTAAAAAAAATAGTTTTGCCCTGTTCATTGCCATTTTTTTTTTTAAAATTTATCTTAATCAGTCCCTGGCACACGCGATCCCTTGCTGGATCCAGTACACTGGAAAGGACTGTTATTTGCCAAACATGGCCTGTTTTACCTCTAGGCAAACTAGGCGATCGCCTAGGGCGGCAAATTTTGGGACGGCAAAAAACTGAACTAATAAAAAAAGAAGGAGAAATAGTGTAAAATAAAAGATAATAAGCGTCTAAAAATAAAAAGAGAAAAACAGAAGGAAAGCATAAATCTACAATATTCATTTTCGAAAGTTAATTGTGGTGGAGGGGGAGGGGGCGCAAGAATTGAAGGTTCGCCTAGGGCGCCAAATACCCTTGCACCGGCCTTGTCACCATGTATATATATATATATATATATATATATATATATATATATATATATATATATATATATACACATATAGTGGGGCGATTGAAATGTGGCTATGAAATAAGATTTCATTCGACATACCATTTCACGGCAGTTCCAAAAGGTATTGAACATAAAAATCTAACAGATTTGTGAAAACCCTGACTTTGTTAAAGTATATGACCTATGCTTAGTAATATATTTTTTATATTATTTTCCTTATAATAACATTGAAATTGCAAGCAAGGAATTTATTTTGACTGTGAAAAAAAATGTAAATCTTATATTCCATGAGATTATATGCGGCCAATATATTGTGAATAAAGGATTTGGGTCGATACTGTACTTATTTTGAACATTGCATACAATCTTATTCATGCTTTTTGTCATTTATGCATTCTTTTTTCACATAGATTGTTTAAGAAATATCCTAAATAAATTGAGAATGTATATCACGCTCTTGTCAAATAGATAATGTAAGAGTCCACGGACTTACAGCTCAAAGGGGTTAAACTTACAGATGCTTGTCAGATCTTACCGCAGGGAAAGAATTATTTCCTCTGTAAAGAGAAATGAATCATCGACTGAAATATAAACCCCAATAAATACTGATAACTGTACCGGAATTTGTATGCATTTTCAAATACGATATTGTTTTTCCCCTTCTGATTTTCTTCAGAAAAATGGGCTTTCGAGCAGAAATATGAACATTTATTAGTTTGTCAGTGTAAAACTTACCTGTAAAATTTGGTTTCATATAAAGAAATTATTATACTGCAATTTCATCCACTGGAACCGACATCCTCACCGAAACTTTACTAAGATGTATGTGTATGTTCATCTCAGGACGCTTTCTCCTTCTATTATTCTGCATATATTTCTAGAAGTGGCGTAAGTTGGTCGGTGTGTGTGAGGCTCCAGAGAGGAAAACTACTGCTGGATATACAGGAATATCGTGTGGACAATTACGCATTTCGTGCAAAAACGAACATTTCAGTATGGATTGTTACATTTCAGCTTAAAAAATGACATAAATGTGCTATTCAGCCGACTGTGATATGCACCGCTGGATTCCACGCACCGTCTTCATATGTTCCTCAGAAAGAATATATTGATAAAAAGAATTTAAATCTTGCCATTTGCAAGAAGTGGAATGAAGATATAAAGTAAAACCATTAAATGTTGGACAACAACTTTATTGTGAAAATGTCTCAAGGCTTTTTTCATTTTTTAAACGAATGAGATGCATTGATAAGACCAGGAGAGTCTGCTAACGAGTTCAGTGTTGACGCCGGTTCATTTGTCAGTGCTCATTCACAGAATCATCTTCAGATTATTTTTATTGTACTAATAAAATAATATTGAAAATAATTATATTTATACGTATTTTTAAACCTCATACTCAAATTTACATACCTAGATCGAAGGTAATTGTAATTAGGCTTAAAAAAAGAGACATCAACCAATACGAAAAGGAAATAAAGGAAGAGAAAGGACATACTGATCACAACACGATAATCTTGGTGGCTTTTAACTCTAAGAGAAATTCTAGTTCTCTGTAAAAATCACAAGTAGTGATTGCAACGACAGAATCTGCGTGCACATATATGTCGATCATATAGGATTAAATGATCATGGTTGGGTATTTATCGAAATGTAAATTGTTACCTAATCACTCACGGAGTAAATAAAGTCGGGACTTTATTTACTTTGTGAGTGATTAGGTAACAATTTACACTTCGATAAATATCCAACCATGATAATTTAATCCTTATCATTCCAATTTCAGCGGATTTCATCAATAAAGCATTCAACTTTAGGTGGCTCGAAGTTTTCTTTCATTAGCCTCTTCACACTGCGCCAGAATACCTTGCCTCGCTAGCCAAGTGTAGTCGATTCTTAAATAGCATTATAGGTAGAGTGTCAGAGCGGATCATGGCGGTGATCTGAGAAATTTTTGTCACTCGGTCTAATGTTGTTTTTTTTTCGTTGTTCTTGCTTTATACGCATTTCGATCTTTCAAACCTAAAATCCGTGTCCATTTTTAGTGAGAATCCTGCTCTCACGGTATATGACCATGACCTTCAATAACAGCTGGTGGAACATATTATCGAAGCAAAAACGCAGTAATTTTTTAATGTAGAGTGGCTCTTAAAATCGTAAAGCCTGCCATATGGTTTGTTTGGCTAAAGGGATGAGTGTTGAAGTGCAGGAAGGACTGTGCGATTACATTGTTTTGAACTTCTAATCGGCGATTTTAATCTTGGGTTGCAAATTATGTGTGTGTGTGTGTGGTGGTGGTGGTGGTGGGGGCTTGTTGTTTTTATTATGGTGTAAGGAGTTGGTATAGACAAAACTCCACCTAAAGTGCACTTGAAATTGATTGGGAACCGAAAGTAGTCCCCAGAATTTACTGATGTGGAAAAAATTCCAGATCAGTATCACGTGACCGTATATATCCAATCACATTGCAGAAAACTCACTCAATTCATAACAATTGGAATTATTACATTATGGATGACGTTTTGATAACATAAAGTCGTTCGGGTTCAACTCTTGGTAATATTAGGTTGGCCAACAAGTGATATTCACCCAACCATTATGTTTCCAGCGGAAGTATATCCGAAAATACATATTTATTGTTTCTTCTTTTATGCACATGCTGTTCTGTTTTCTATTTCTGCATGTGTCCTCGTCAACATTTTAAACGAAATACTGACCTTTTGTCTTGCAATTTGAATTTAGAAGCAATATTGTACTAATTCGGATAGCCATAATTTAGAAGCAATATTGTACTAATTCGGACAGCCATTACAAAATAACAGAAACTTGAATCAGATATTGCAGCTTTAGATATGTGTTGCCTGCCGTATGAAAAAATGCCCATCGAAGGAAAATTCACAGATCTGAGCAAATACCCGCCAACATCTCCTTTATTTATTATATTCCAAAAGTATTATATTCCCATTATTTTAAGAGACTCGTATAAATTGGACTGTAATGATATGGCAAAGTTTCCAACAGAATCTGACTACAAAATATAATCATCTCAACAAGTTACTACAATAAAATTCGACACACGTTTTTGACATTTTACATCTCGACATTCTTTTCTTCAGTTTGCAGTTTCGTTAGACTAAGGAAATCTGAGCTCGTTGTAAATTAACAAATAGCTATTAATACTTTTCACAAGCATTTACACAACTGAAGCTTTTTGCTGCTGTCCCATATTAGTCACTCTACACAATAAATGATGCCAAAGGGAATGTTATTGCCCTGGGCATTCAAAGGGAATGTTATTGCCCTGGGCATTCAAAGGTAAAATCTATGTAGATGTTTTTTGCATTACGTTTCACGTGTAATATTATATCGATACAGTAATAGAGATTTTTTTTCTCCATACTTTATGACTTTAAGCTCCAGTTTTTATCCGTTAGATATGGAGATCTATGTTCATATTCCAAAGCTTTTTCAATTTTCTCACGGTTTACGATTAGGAATACAACATGAAAGATGTGGCATATTATTAGGCACTTTTAAGTATCAAATAAATTCATGAATATATTTTGTATCATTTTCTCATTAAATGTTACTCAGATTTGCACCAGTTGAAGACCATGGGCTCCTCTTATCAAATATGCAAAATGTGTATGTTGGTGAGTGAATCTTTTCAGTGTAATACAATTGTTGCGATCCCGTCAGTTTCTGCAACACTGCGTGGCCGATTTCCGGCAAGTCGTAAATCGCTAAAGATTTCCAAAGGTCTTGTGTGACTTTATCTTTTCTTTGACTTTATCTTTTTTTTTGACTTTATCTTTTCTTTGACTTTATCTTTTCTTTTATCTTTTCTTTGACTTTATCTTTTCTTTGACTTTATTTATCTTTTCTTTGACTTTATCTTTTCTTTGACTTTATCTTTTCTTTGACTTTATCTTTTCTTTCACACAAATGTTACTGCAGTTATTAACATTTTTAAAAAAAATCATTTTCATTATTTAATAAGAGACAGAAGTCGCAACCACATCATTTTACCTTCCAATTTTGCCCGGAGTTCATAGGGCTATGATACACCTTTGCTGGTACTGGCCTAAACTGGCAAGCCAATATCATAGGCCGGTAACAAGTAAACTCTCTGTCTCACGAGTAGCTAGCTACGTCATTTCACAACGGCCTGTTTGGAAACTTTCCCTTTTGCTGCATTGATTGGTTGATAGCTTCACATCGGTGCGTTGCATAATGGGTAAAAAGTACAACATTTTTGTACTTTGTTTAAAAAAAAAAAAAAAAACGATAGTTATCTGCGGACTCACAAGCACCAGAAGTATGACGCAGTTGTCAATGAACGATACACACAGTTAAATAGCTACGTCATATTGTTATGGTAATAATATAACAATCATGTCATTTCGAGCTGCGCAATAGGAGTTAATTTTGCAAAAGCGGATTACATTAAGGGAAATCAATAAAAATTGTCTGATTCAACTTATCTGAGAATGGTGCCAAACATACTTGATCTCCGTTAAAGCCGTCAAAACAAGCGATATGGGGAATAACCACAACACTGGATTCTCGAGATGCTTTTTTTATTACATGATGAATACCAACTCAAACTTCCGTTCGCGTGTTTTGAATCCTGATTTACATTACATATGTAACGATTCTTGTTACACTAGAAAAAGGCACAACTTTAGCTCAAGGGACTATTTGTCTGGCTATTTCTACAATATACAGCCTTAACTCAAGGGACTATTTGCCCAGCTATTTCTACAATATACAGCCTTAACTCAAGGGACTATTTGCCTAGCTATTTCTACAATAGACAACCTTAACTAAAGGGACTATTTGCCTGGCTATTTCTACAATACACAACCAAATCGTAGCAATGAAAATGGGAATTAGATAAGTGTCTGTATATATTTGAATCCCGAACACCAAATATTTTATTCCTTATTCGTATTTTTGTACATCTATTCTAATACTGCAGTTTGCTTTTTAATACCTGCCGAAATATCGTTACCTTCAGAAGCGTCTTTCATGTAATCAAAAACATGTTAGGTTAATTGAAAGTGACCTTTATACGCTCCCTTTCGCCAGGGATTCAAACTGAAAGATTAAGTCACAGTTTAAAGAGGATTCCTCCCTAATAAAAGTCTTTGATGGTGACATGGTGACTAATCTCAGCAGTATGACGTGTCCGAACGAATATGCACAGTTCTGCTTAAATGCGTTCGTAATTTCCTGTCAGTATGTGAAAGTGAAACATTGGTTGAGACAGGTTTTATATATATATATATATATATATATATATATATATATATATATATATATATATATATACATATATATAAAGAGAGAGATAGAGAGAGACAGAGACAGACAAACAGACAGAGAACTTCAATGGGACTCGATCTTGGTACCTCTGACAGTGTACATTCACTCTGACAACTGAGTTATTCGTGACACGATATATCATGTGGTTATTTTGCCGAATGACCAGTAAGCATTACAAATTTGAAACCGCAGTTTAAAGTATGGTGAAAAGCAACTTTTGCATATAGAGGACAGCTGAGTAGCTCCGCATTTGATCGGTAAAATAATAGTGTTTTACCGTAAGATACTTTTGGGAAACAATTTGTGGAGATACTCCCATGTACTTTATCATAAATGTTGCTTTAAAGACGGGACAACAAAAATTTCACAATTGAACGAAATGACTTCATTGATGTTTTATCCGCTTAGAGCTGCTGTATCAGTATTGTATGGCCTATTTAAAAACTTCGTACGTAATAATGAAAAACATCTCAAAATATTTTTTGTCTTCTCGAAATGTTATCTTGGGGTTCCAAAACAGCCTCTTTAGAAATAAATCACTATTAAGTTCGGCCATGTCTTAATGCATAATTACTTGATATAAAAAGGGCACAAAAGCACATCTGGCACATACAAAGTGTACAAAAGGATTACCTATATAAGATAATAACCGTTTTTACTCGCGTATAAGTTGATACCAACTGCAAATTGCATAGACCCAGATCTGCCGTCGCATAATTCGCCGGCAGATCTGTGTCAAAGCAGTTTGTAAGGACTAATCCGTAGAACAAACAACATAGACCCTGATCTGCGGGCGCATTATGCAGCGGCAGATCAGGGTCTATGTTGTTTGCATTTGGATTATATTTATACGCGAGTACATACGGTAGATTTGTACTTCTATGACTGCATTACCTATTTACAGTCGTGTTCTTTAGATTCAACAGCGACTGATTAATACACTCTTTTAAGAAGAGAAAGAAATGAAACAGGAAATACGACTACCGTCTATACTCGCGTATAATTCAGATCCAAATGCAAACAACATAGACCCTGATCTGCCGTCGCATCATGAGCCCGCAGATCAGGGCCTATGTTATTTGTTATACTGATTTGTCCTTGCAAACTCCATAGACCCAGATCTGCCGGCGCATTATGCGACGGCAGATCTGGGTCTATGCAGTTTGCAGTTGGTATCGAATTATACGCGAGTATATACGGTTTTCAAGAAAGAAATTAGAGTGTATTTAGTAATGTGATGTATTATATGAGAGAATCGATATTCTATCCCTACGATAAAATATTAAGTTGCTCCTATTAATTGTGTCTAGAGGTATTTGCCAATGGATAGAGACATGAGTTATCGACGTAAGAGTTAGCCTTTTAAAATGTTATTGAAATGTGAGTAACGAATGTACCGCAAAGTTTGCTAGTATAATTAGGGACTTATCAACATAAAATCTATACAAACAATTTAGCATATAAGTTGTTTCTTGGGTCAATGACACTCGAAGTTTGCTGAATAAATGTATATATTGTTCTTTGAAAGATGCAAACGTTAATGTGTTGCTCCGTCTTGCGATATGATTTTAGTTTTCCACGTACCATCTAATAAGTCATTGTTCAAATGATATCAAATTTAGATTTATTTGAATTAAGAAACCCAAGATAAGTTTTCATGCAAAGTTGAATAAAATATTGAAAACCCCTTGAGTTTTTATGGCATCACTGAATCAATGTCGACATTACAATCGTTTTATTCAAGTCAAGAATGACCAAGTACAACTATCAGATTTGGAGATTGAATGCCTATGGTAAAATATCTGCTTTGGCAGAGAAAAGCAGTAACGAAAACTACAGGGAAATTTTCATCAAAGCACCGTCTACCAATTACAAAATTCCCCTCTACGCTAAAATTTGACACACCTTATTGATAGGTGGGGCGTGAACTGAAATTTTGATTTGAAAATGAAATGGTACGATCAGTAAGTATCGTGTGTGATACTTATGAAACAAACTCAAGAGGTAATGCCAAAGCAAAAGTCTGATATTGGATATTATTAAAGAGTGTGGAGACTACTACAGAGTACCAACACCGAATAAAATGTCGCCCTTCGCCGTAGAATACTGAACATTTAGGTTCTTTTAAAAGAAAGTTAAACTGAGTTGCCACTTTTAGTTTTGCAGATAAATAACTAACAAGCCATTGGTATCTGCAGTTTTTATTTACACTGATAATCGATCTTTCATTCACCATATAATACTGGCAAAGTCAATTATTTCTGGAATGTATCATCTTTTTATGCATTCTACATAGTAGTAGATCACTATAACGCTATCAGAGTTATAAATACACTCCCACGCCCGTTATTTTGTCAAAAATAATTTGTTGATTAATAATGCCATACAATTTTCTGGATATAAAAAATCTCAACCCCAGCATCTTTTACTATAAAAAATCGTATTGTCCCCCCATATAGTGTACAATCCGTTCATAACGAGGTCTGGCCTGGCTGAAATTATTTTTCGTTAGATCAGGTGTTCGTTGTATCCCCATTTCGTTCACATAGCAATAATTCTATTTTGAAAATGCAAGGCTTATTACTCACATATGACTTCCGTTATCACTGACTGATAAGACCAATTTTGTCAGAGTAGTATCCAAACATATCGCTGAGGCTCGTCCAGAGTATCCAAACGTATCGTTGAGGCTCGTCCAGAGTATCCAAACGTATCGTTGAGGCTCGTCCAGAGTATCCAAACGTATCGTTGAGGCTCGTCCAGAGCATCCAAACATATCGTTGAGGCTCGTCCAGAGCATCCAAACATATCGTTGAGGCTCGTCCAGAGTATCCAAACATATCGTTGAGGCTCGTCCAGAGTATCCAAACGTATCGTTGAGGCTCGTCCAGAGTATCCAAACGTATCGTTGAGGCTCGTTCAAAGTCTTACGACAGAGTCATTTCCAAACGTATCGTTGAGGCTCGTCCAGAGCATCCAAACGTATCGTTGAGGCTCGTCCAGAGTATCCAAACGTATCGTTGAGGCTCGTCCAGAGTATCCAAACATATCGTTGAGGCTCGTCCAGAGTATCCAAACGTATCGTTGAGGCTCGTCCAGAGTATCCAAACATATCGTTGAGGCTCGTCCAGAGTATCCAAACATATCGTTGAGGCTCGTCCAGAGTATCCAAACGTATCGTTGAGGCTCGTCCAGAGTATCCAAACGTATCGTTGAGGCTCGTCCAGAGTATCCAAACATATCGTTGAGGCTCGTTCAAAGTCTTACGACAGAGTCATTTCCAAACGTATCGTTGAGGCTCGTTCAAAGTCTTACGACAGAGTCATTTCCAAACGTATCGTTGAGGCTTGTTCAAAGTATCCAAACGTATCGTTGAGGCTCGTTCAAAGTCTTACGAGAGAGTCATTTCCAAACGTATCGTTGAGGCTCGTTCAAATCTTACCACATAGCCAGTTAGTTCCCTTCACAAAAAGGCTCAAGATGAATGAGTGAACCAATTATTCTAAACTAAGTGGTAATCTTGTCTTTCCTCCTGAAACAAAATATATAGGATTTTTTGGGTCAAAAAAGGACTGCTGACGTAATATTTTGAAATATTTCTGTCTGTCTTATATCATGTATTTTTTGTTCTTTCAGTTTAAATCCAATCGCTCGTTGTCACAAACATGCTCTCACATTTTTACACGTCTTTGAAACTTGCTTTTTATTGTACCTGGAATTTAAAATCGGATCAGAATGTATGCATGTAACAACTATGTTTACCAGAATATGCAGTGAAAGACTAGAAAAGGGGATTGTTTATTTGTGTATGAATGACAACTTCAGCTGCAAATTTGTAAAATGGACACTGCCGGTATATCTTAAAGTGTCAGTAATTACGAGGCCTACAGATTCATAAAGGTTTTGATCACTAAGAACATAAATCATGAAGCAACGACCTCTTTTACACTGTTTATGCAATTGGTCATCAATCAAAAAGATTTCCTATACATTATTGGGTACTTTGATTAAGTTTGGAATGCGATAAGCATTATACATACCTATATGTTATACTTGTTACTTTTTATAATCGCATTTAAACCATTTGAGAAATATGTTTTGTAAAATGGAATTACTTCTGATGATATGTTCTATGAAAATAATAACATTTTAGGTTCAAAAGTTAAATGTCAGACTCGAATTGAATAAAATGTATGTTTTAAGAAGAAAAAAATAACCGCATTAGCTTTTCTAAATTATCATGTTATGCGCAATGACAATGCCTACTGAAAAACGTTTTGTTCATTTTGATGACAGAATTCCGTCCTGTATTCGAAATATTTCTCGTAATGTGTTATGACTTTGTGCGACAGATGCATCTCAATTAAATTGAGTTTTATTGACATGGGCGCCCTGCTCCAAGCTGTACACAGCTGCACCATAATCACAGGTCACGAACATATGTTTCGCAGACTTGAATAATTCTCATTCTTTTCCTACAGCACACGTGTGACTGAAATATCGGCTAACGTGTGTATAAAGTTTTTGTTGTCGGTGACCTAAATGTGCAAGATTAAAAACAAATCCTTTTTTAAAAAAATTTAAATTCAGAAAGCAATAAGTCGTTATGATGGACTTTGTCTTTCCAGTGTTCAATCAAACTTTTTCATGACTTAAGCAACCTTTTATTGCCTGAAGCGGACCATGCATTACCTTTTTCTCCCTGAATGTAACTAAATGAAACAATACAAAAACAGAAAGAGTAACAGGAACAAAGTTGTACAGCGCTACTTGCGACTGAGTTACGATGAATCTTAAGAGAGCGTACACTTAAGACGCATCGTAACAAGTGGTTCTGTTAAAATCGAAATACCTACATCGGAATTCAAGTAAAGTTGATATTAGAAGGCAGCATATTATGCGTTCTCTTCTGAAGAAATTGCCAGGGGCGGATCAAGAAATATCGATTAGAGGAAGCTGATCAAATAGACGAGGGGTCTGTGGAACGGAACCCGCAACAACAGGGGCCCAGGGGGAGAAGAACTCGGAAGCTCTTGCATCTTAAGCATTTCCAATGCATAATTTGAACCATCTAACTGTAAAGAAGACTTACTTTAGCAAACGTTCTGGTTGTTTCGCGCTCTAATATTTTTTTTGGGGGGTGGGGGTGGGGGCTGCAGCATGGTCCGCCCCTGATTACGAACAGCAAATACGCTGAATCCTATTTATCATTGTATTTGTCACTGTGAATACTGATTTTTTAAAAGTTTGCATGTTCACGATTTACCAACAAAGCTTTATCTTTCTTTGTATTTTTAACTATCGGTTCATTTGATACCTGGAGAAAATAAGGTTACAAAGAAGAAAGTTTTGTAATAGAGTGGCCCATACTATGACCCCAAAAGGAACTGCAAACTAGGTTGGAAATTAGACCCCCTTCTTACAACTATCATATCTTACCTGTTTGCATTGTGGAATATAAAAAAAATATTTCTCACAATATTTGACCTCCTAGTTAGGTTAAACTGTCCCAATCATGGGACCTCCATCAATGGAAGCAGGCTAAAGCTCTCCGTCCAAATCATGAGTCCTCGACAACTGGAAGTAGGCTAAAACTGTCCAAAGTATGAGTCCTCGGCCACTGGAAGTAGGCTAAAACTGTCCAAAGTATGAGTCCTTGACCTCTGGAAGTAGGCTAAAACTGTCCAAATTATGAGTCCTCGACCACTGGAAGTAGGCTAAAACTGTCCAAATTATGAGTCCTCGACAACTGGAAGTAGGCTAAAACTGTAGACGTTATGAGTCCTCGACAACTGGAAGTAGGCTAAAACTGTCCACGTTATGAGTCCTCGACAACTGGAAGTAGGCTAAAACTGTCCAAATCATGAGTCCTAGACAACTGGAAGTAGGCTAAAACTGTACACATTATAAGTCCTTGACCACTGGAAGTAGACTAAAACTGTCCACATTATAAGTCCTCGACCACTGGAAGTAGGCTAAAACTGTCCAAATAATGAGTCCTCGACAACTGGAAGTAGGCTGGAAGTAGGCTAAAACTGTCCACATTATAAATCCTCGACCACTGGAAGTAGGCTAAAACTGTCCAAATAATGAGTCCTTGACAACTGAAAGTAGGTTAAAATTGTCCAAATTATGAGTCCTGAACCAATTAATGAAGGCTAATACTGTCCAAATCATGAGTACTCGATCACTGGAAGATACTGTAGGGATAAAACTGGAATTAAGCAACATCCCAATGTCACGACACCATATAGCAATTAAAGACTATCTCCGCTACTCCAGAATTCGTACGACATCTTGTCTTGGAGCTACAGTTTAGAAAATCAGTCGAATTATGTTTTGTTTGTTTGTTTGTTTGTTTGTTTGGATTTGTTTTAAAAAATATAAAAAAAATATAAAATAAAAAATTGTTGTTTTTTTCCACCCTTTTTTATCAGTAATTAAGTAGGCAGGAACTTTATCCAAAACTAACGTTTGCTCCCTTCTCTCAAAGATAAAAAACTAGACCTATCTGATAATAGGATTCTGAACCACATCTTTAAAATTGTAAACACAGTAGGTAAATGAGGACGAGATGTTGTACTTACCTATATCTAATGTCATAATAATTGTTTACAAACGATTTGGAGTGCCTGATCATGGCCATTTTCTAGTCTTAAAAAATCAGATAACAGAAAACAAAGAGACTCTTATTTCATGTCCGTCAACCAGAAATCGAAAATGTATTTGCTTTAAAACTTTATTAAAGACATGTATGTACCGATGGACATACATGCTGAGATGCAATTAATTCAGACAAAGATTTGTAGCTATTCATGTATTTAAATATATGGAAACGTTTCAAAATATATGGAAACGTTTCAAAATAGATTAGAACAGAAAACGATACTCATTGTCTTGCCAGTTCTCTTTAACAATAAATGCGAAAGGTTTAGAAAACGAAGCACATTTAAACGCTTACTAAGAGTGAATATGTATCGATTTTAGTACTTAAGTGCGATAGAACATGAAACAAACCTTCGCTAAAAAGGCTTCTTGAATAACAGACGCACAAATCTTCATGATCAATAGATAAATGTTCTTATTAGCCTATGTGAAATAGTTCTATAAATTTGCATATATTAATTTATGCAATCTTTCACACAAATCCTATTGAAATGAATAAATTGTCGTTATCGGAAAATTTTCTGTCAATTAATGTCGGGAAGAAAATCTTTGTATTTAAGACAAAACTGAACCAATATGCTTTAAAACTAGGTTGTGTCAGCAATTCAATTGATAGTATTACTCCATGTTCAGAAGGAACCACGATTTAACATTGAACAAGATCACACATTACTAGAAATTCAAAGTACAGTTAAATAACTTTTGTTTATTATCCAACTTTCCCTCTTGCGAACACGATATGAATTATTTTCTGATGCGATGTAAGAAACGTATGACCATTACAAAACCGTATGGATTTAATATAATGCTCGTTATGAGTAAAACATACAATTATAATCACACTAGACGAAATTATCGGATGCCATCGATTTTATCTGAATATATCTGATAATGGTGAAAGAGAAAGTGCTGGTTCGTGATACACAATATTTGTTCAATTGATTAAAATGAAACGACATCACAATCATAAAATTGCACAATAATTGTGTTCGCTTGTGAAAAAAGGAGACATTTTAATGAGAAAAGGAATGAGGCCATGCGTAAACCTTGAACTTATGTTTGGCTTCAATAAACAATTAGTTAAATATTTCAAGTAATGTATAAAACAGTTCCTCGAGTAGATTTGGCCCAAAGGCGAAGGTTGAGGAATGGTCACTAAATCAGCTGTTGACACTGTAGTGTAATTTATATACTTATCTCTCATCGCAAATGTACATACCACATGAAATGATAAATTACTCATATCAAGATTTAGTACCGACGGATTTAAAGTAATATTTCTAAAAATATAATTACATAGACATACCGTAAAGCAAGAATTTTCAAAGGATTAAGTTGTACATCTATTTTATGTCCTAATTTATCTCCACTTGTTTTAACTTTTTACATCTATTTTATGTCCTAATTTATCTCCATTTGTTTTAACAACCGAGGAGATAAAGCAGCAAATATTTATAAATCGTCCACCTGTCTGTACATCAGTATCTGTGAAACTATGCACATGCGCATATTTGTGTTGAAACCTCCAGCTGAAATTTGTACTTTGTTTTTTGTAAATAAAGGACAAGAGTCTAAGTGTTCATTTCGTGTCAAATAACTGAATGGAATCAACCATCATAGAATGGAATCAACCATCATAGAATGGAATCAACCATCATAGAATGGAATCAACCATCATAGTCTTTCTATAGCAGATAAATAACTCTTTTCAAGCAAGCCATTTTATTGTTGAATGGGAAAAGAATAGTTTATCCTTGGCAATTAAAATTAATTTGTATCGCTGTAATCCTTGTTGTTTTGAACGATGATAATGGACTTGGTGTAGGGCGATCGGAGATATCACTTAAAATAAAAATATGAAAAACCTGTCCATTACTTGCCACATTTATGGGATTATATATTGTAACAAGCCAGTGATGTAAAGTCAGCTAGTTTATATGTTCACATCAAGAACGGGGAAAAAAAATGTTGAACACATTGCGTCAATTTGGCTTAAGATCGTTGTTTTCCTTATATTTCCAACGCTCTCACAACACTCGTTGTCAGTGAAGGGTTTTATAAAATGCGCTGATACCACAAATAATTGTAATCGAACCAAACATCAAATACCAATAACTGGGCTAAACTAGAAGAAAAAAAGTTCGTGAATATAACGATCCCTGTATTTTTACTAATATTTCAGACATGTCTTTCCTAAATGAAAATGGTGCCGATCTGACATTCAATATGGCCGCCAAGGCAGCCATCTTGAAAATCTGTTATCACTACTCCTCATGAATGGGATTTTCACCAAAAGACTTATTACGATGTCAAGCTACTCTTCAATGAAAATGCTGTCACTCGGACATCCAAAATATGAAAAATCTTGTTATCGCTACTTCTCCTGAATATATGGTCATATCAACATGGGGATTTCACTAGAAGGCTTCTTATGATGTTTAGTTATTTCTGAATGAAAATGGTGGTGGTCTCATTTCCAATATGGCTGCCATGGCAGCCATTTTGAAAATCTGATATGGCCCCTCCTAATGAACGGAAAGTCATATCTACATGTGGTTTTCACCAGAAAACCTCTTTTGATGTCTAGTTTGTCGTAAATGCGAGAGTTATAATTTTCGAATAGCGAGTTACTTTCGCGGTGACAAAATTTCGCACTTTCGATCATACGACGTGTTACAGGTGTTTTAATTTTGCGCTGATGACCTTCGGGCATTGTTGTTATTCTTCTTCTTCTTCTTCTTCTTCTTCTTCTTCTTATTATTATTATTATTATTGTAAGTAAATAATCACAGATGTTACTTTTTGCGGAATACTGATTGATCGCGAATAATAAAAAACCCAAACCCCCCCCCCCCATGCCATTTATTCACATATTGTTAAACCATCAATACCTCCGTGTCATACACCCTTCTGATTTGTTTGTTCCATGCCATTCGGATTTCTTCCAAGAGGACAAAGTGAAATCGATTGACAGTGACATCGTGCTTGACTAATAAAAAGGTCCTTCGGATATACCTCCACATTAAGGGACAAAATTTAGTTGATATCGATTAATTTTTTCCCAACATTTACATGCAAATGTTTGTTCTGGATAGTTGACGTCAAAAATGTTTATAACGTGGACTTAATTTTATCTCTGTGTTAGCCAGGTTTTAATCGGTGTGACGCAAATAACATTTTGTTGACATAGTGCTCAAAATGTTCAGCAAGGATGATTACGCTTAATCTTTATAACCGTATTTTTGTATGTAGTTTTCTTTGCCATTTGTCCAATACGATATGCCCGCACGTGAGTGTCGGTTGTTGATGCCATTGAGATTAGCCATTGTATAGCAATTATTGAACCACCATCTGCAGACTGCTCTGACATTTGTAGAAAAACTTCCTGAATATTTGTCATTGCCTCTCTCGTCATTTTTAACTTCATACTGTCCTCAGTAGTGAATATTTAAGGGATGGTATCATCGTAGTCATTAGTTATCCACATTCATTCTATTATGGACAGTGAAATTATTGGTAATGTGTATACTGCTACACCCCGTCGTACTGAAAATTTGATTTCCAATTTCTCTTGAAACTAACGGATCCGTCTTGGTACCTCTGCATAACTGTCCATCGGCCATTTTTCATGTCGCAGTACGCATCAAAGAAACACTGTAATCTGGTGAAATTTTGTATATTCCATTGTTCTTTTCTCCTCTTTGAAATAACTCAAGGCAATCTGAAATGACAGATACTGTAGTATTATTATCAAACATCGTATATTGTCGACTACCTTGTTTGCTCACATTAACAATTAAGGATAGTAATAAGTACTGTTAATTAACAGGTGAACTTCATATTTTACAGGATCTATTAAGTCACGAACCTTGAAAATCGATTACACGCTGCGTGAACGACGGTAACTACAAATAGTTATGAAAATAATAATGAAACTAAAAAATAAATAACAGGACAAGATTGCAAGTATTGTTTATAAATATTATCAAAGCGCACAAGAAGGGCGCGTGAATATATGTCATTACCTTAAATGGAATTTAAAAATCACTCAGATTTATATATTTGCACTGATACGTAATTTTGAAGATTTTGAAACCAACAGTCTACACGAACTTTTCCACCAATTTAGATGTGAATGATAGGATCTTTAACCATTATTCAGCGTGTACAAACGTTTGTTATTCTGCTGAATTCCTCCGAGCATCATTATTATATTCAGAACATGCCATCTACTATAACATAATATGGTCAAATTTTAACTTCTTCAAATTGCCATCTTTCTTGAATCACGTCATGAGGGTTCAAATGTCTTTAGTTATTAATTTGTATTGGAAAAATAATATGTTCTATAGCTTGATGATAAATTATTCCCTTGCACACATATATATTTCATATACATGCTGTCAGGTACTAACCCGTATAATCAACACAAATATATATTTCATATACATACTGTCAGGTACTAACCTGTATAATCAACACAAATATATGTTTCATATACATGCTGTCAGGTACTAACCTGTATAATCAACAGAAATATATATTTCATATACATACTGTCAGGTACTAACGTGTATAATCAACACAAATATATATTTCATATACATGCTGTCAGGTACTAACCTGTATAATCAACACAAATATATTTTATTTCCCTTTGTTTGCGAAAGTTTAGCAAGTTTACTTTCAAAACTATTTGCTATAAATAATGGAAACATAACAATGCGATGTATTTCCACGATTCAATTAAATGTGCAATTGTATAAATAACTGCTCGCAGCATAAAGATCTAAATGTAACAGTTTGTATAAACAAAGCCAGTCTACAAATTACATACTAAGATTCATTTAACTTACTTCGTATACTAAAAAATTAAAGTGAAACTTATGAAATCTTCTATCTCGTCTCCACCCAGAAAAAAGTAAAGTTCCATCATTTTTGTTTCATGTACTTGCAACTTGTTTGATTTAAATACTAAGGAGGAAGACGTTTCTAGAGTGATTCATGGCATGGTTGCTTTGGCTCTAATTGTATCATGATATTATTGATCATTTCAATTTGGTTTGTATAAGCAAAGGATAATACATATCCTCTGTAAAGGCAAACGAGGTTAATTCATCTTTGATGAAATAGGGGGAATAAAACGGTACATCTTGATATACTAGATTAAGGACAGATACATAATATCTTAGCATGTTTCCATTGAGACAACGTGACAATAATTACTAGAAAGACAACTGGATACCACAGTCTTTGTTGCAAACAGCTAAATCATTGTTACGTATTATGCAAAGACGCAATAAATATTGAACAAATGATAGAAACTTGATTTAAATAACCGTGTTCCATTCAATATCGTATGATAAAGATTACAGTCAAGTTTCATCAGTAAGTCTTTTTTCTTTTTCTGTTTAAAATAAAACAAATCACATAACATTTCAATGTTGGATGCAAAACCTTATCCCATGTTATGGATTACAAAACGTTATCCGTGAAAAAGAAGTTAAATGTCTCTGATAAGTAAAAACCTGCTCGATCCGATTGGCATTATTGGATTGACAACGTGACATCACAGTCTTTGTTGCAAAATGCTAAATCATTGTTGCGTATTATGTAGAGACGCAATAAGTACTTAACAAATATTAGATTCGATAATCCGTGTTCCTATAAATATATTTTGACAAATATTAGAGTCAAGTTCTCTCAGTAGAACTATGAAAATGTAAAGACATTTGAAGCTCTAGTAAAAGCCCCACAGTAATCCTTGACATTTTCCTTCTTGCAATACAAGCCGTAGATCCACCGGTTCTGCCATATAAAATGTGAAATTTTAGTTTTCAGACAACTGCAATAGTGATAGGCCTTCACCTGGTAGCAGGTTCTTACTTCATTTAAGAAATTAGTGACTGTTGTGGTTTGCATCAATTAAAATCTATAGCCAACCATTTCCAAGTCCGACACCTCATGAATGACAATACAGCGAAATAATTTACATAGTAATTGATCATATAACCTAGGTCCCTAACTGAAAGGAAGAGACTATGGCCATATGGTTGCACCCAAATGCACACAAACACATTTGTGAAGTCACGTCCATTCCACGGCCTTTTTTAATTTCCCTGAACTCCATACAGTAAAGGTATGTGCTATACCACTGTGCAAGTACAGTTTTAAACTTTGACCGATGTGTCTGAGTCGACCGCCAAAAGAAGAATAACCATATGACCATTGTCTCTTTCTTTAAGTTTTGGACCTAAGTTGTATGCTAAATTACTATGTAAATTATTTCACTGTAGTTTTTATACTTTTAAACCTTTCGATAGCATGGTTAAACGAATTTTGTGCTATGGTTCAGAAGTCTGGGCTCTAAATATTTTGGAAGTAATTAAAAAAGTACAACACAAGTTTTGTAAACGGTACCTTAATCTCTCACCATCAACGAATACTGCTTATGCAGTTGGATAGATACTCATTATGTGTTACCTATTATACACGGTGTATTAAATTTTGGCTACGTTTAATTCACATGGATCAAAACAGGTATTCCTATAATTGTTATATAACGTTAAAGGATATTGATGAAAAAAATCGTATTACATGGGCAACACACGTGAAGAAATTATTATATTTATATTGGTTTGGTTTCGTATGGATTGAGCAAAGTTATGGCGATTAATTCATAAAGATATTTCAACAAAGAGTTAAAAGTTGTATGATAGAAACATGGCATAGTGAAGGTATGGGTTGAACACGACGAAATTATAGATGTTTAAAATCTTTGCTAAATCTTAAACAGTCTCTACCTATAGGACTTCCATTAACATTTAGAAGTGCTATTCTTAGATTTATATGTTCCCGCCATAATTTAGCGATAGAGACAGATCGACATCATGGTTTGGATATATCTGATAGAATCTGCCCATATTGTGAAAAGAATGGTTTAAGACTTGCACATGATGAACATCATTTTCTCTTAGTATGTAACACATACGAGATGGTTTACATAAGAGATGGCTTAATAACAGATCATTCATAACTTTTTTTAATCTTTTGTCCGCTGTTAACCATACTACCTTGACTAGTCAAGCTACTTTTCTGTACTATGCCTTTATAAGAAGTTTGGATTGATTTTTGTGGGGTTTAACGCCATTTTTCAGTACATGATACATGGCGGCCAGTATCATTGGTGGAGAAAGAACACGACAAAACCCCGGGAGGAACCACCTACCCACGGGAAGCTACTGGCAATAGTTATATATATATATATATATATATATATATATATATATATATATATATATATATATATATATATATATATATATATATATATATATATAGTTATATATGTATAGTTATATATATATAGTTATATATGTACAGTTATATTACCGGTTGTTTATGTGCGCTCAGTTCCAACTTTATATTATGCTGTTTTATATGTATTACGGGCCGGTGATCTGAACTGCTGAATAAATGTATTGTATTGTATTTTATTGTATTGTATTTATTGTATTTTAAATATGTGCATTCAATAATCAGGTAGAATTGAACAAACAAACTTTATTTGTCATAAATATTGCCAAAGAAAATAATACAATCCATATAGAATAAACGCAATAATAATAACATAAAGGGAATCGGCTTGAGACATCATGAATTATATGATGGTTTCATATTTTGTGGAATAGGCTGATAGTGTGGGTTTAACACACCTGAAATATCACAAAAAAGACGTTTTGATACACGGGTTTATTTATGCACTCCATGTATGTAAAAGTATGGAACTACCGGGCTGCCATCTTGCTATATGAAGTAGCAATTAACAATTGATGTATTACCTAAGGAACGGATATTCATAATGCGATCCTCCTTTGATTCTGGAAAGGGTCAAGGATCCGTCCAAGATAAAAAAAAAAAAAAAAAACAACAACTGAGCTATCGCCAGAGCATTCATAACAACGCCCTACTCATTTGTATAACACATCATATAAAATCAAAGTGTGAATTAGTAGTAATATTGTAGTAATTTCATGAAAAATGGGTGACAAATGTTGAGGTTATGACGATTTGAATTTGTACATGATATATAATGGAGGTCAGATAGGTGACGGAGATTGGGCTTAAAAGTCCGTCAAGCCGCCAGTGTTTGTAAATCATATGATGGTAACATCTTTGCCAGCGTCAGTAATGGTCGGTGATCCATATGTATCGGCATGTGTTAGGGTATGAGTGACATATTGCGATACATTAACATTTGAGCGCATTAACCCTCCAAGTCTAAACGGTTCATGCACGGCCTCATAATTTTTGTCTTCATTTTTATTTTGCAAGTTAATGCGAGTCCCAATTGTCCATGATATACCATTATCCACAGTGTCCATATCTTTTTGTCAATAGTGATGTGCATCGTTAGTTTGTATTGATAGTTCAGATTATTTGTTTAAACATGTCCTCATTGTACATGATATATCAATGTCCACAGTATCCATGTTTTTGTCAATAGTGATGTGCGTCCTTAGTTTGTATTGATAGCTCATTCTGTCTGCGTAAACATCTCGCTGTCCATGATGTCCCATTGTCTATAGTGTCCGTGTTTTTGTCAATAGTTACGTGTGTCCTTAGTTTGTATTGATAGTTCATTCTAAATTTGTAAAGATATCCTCGTTGTCCATGATGTACCATTGTCCACTATTATCATGTTTTTAAAAATTATCATGTGCGTCTTCCGTTTTAAGTTTAGTACAACCCATCAGTGTAAAGCGTGCGTTAAATACTTAAGTAGAATTTAACAAACAAACTTTATATGTAATAAATATTATGAAACAAGTAATACAATCCATATGGAACAATCTCAATATAATGAAAAAAAATAAACCAGCTTGAGACTTCAGGAATTATATGGTTTCAGATTTTGTGGAATAGGTTGGCGTCATATAGAAACTTTTCTTGATAGTGTCAATTTAAGCGCACTTACAACATCACATGTTTTTGGTACATGAGCTTGTTTACCAATTACGTCATGTGTTTCTGTCCAAACACATTTATGAACTGTATGGAATCGCCAGGCTGCCACCTTGCTGTACGAAGTAACAATTAACAATTAAGGACTGATGTATTACCTAGGGAAGGGATACTCATGATGCGGTCGTCCTTTGATTCTGGAAAGGATTAGGGATCTGTCGGGATAAAAAAAAAAAGAAAACTCAGTTTGAATTGATAGTACATACGATTTCTGTAAACATGTGCGTCCTCGCTTGCATTGCGAAATTTCATATTCTTTAGAATATTAATCCTACAATACCCTCCTTGATACGTCTCCGTTTGCTATAAATTTACTGCCAGAAACTGTATTTCTTTTCACTCCATGATAGCTAGAACAAATCTTATCGATATGCACCAAATACAAGAAGTGTGTGTGTGTGTGTGTGTGTGTTTGTGTGTGTGTCACATCAAGGTCTACTACGACGCCTGTGATCAATACTGGTCCATTATACATACATTTTATATATATATGGTTACATAATTAAGTCTTCCCGACTTCACGATACCTACTAAACCACTGTGCACTGTGCTAACCAAAATATTAAATAAGAGAATACTATTTTTATGGAAATATTTACACTTACTCAGAATAGTTACTTTAAGTTACTCTTCGTATTTGGTACTTGCAAGGTGTTCAAATTAACGTCAACAATACATTACTTACTCTTCGTATTTGGTACTTGCAAGATGTTTTAGTTAACGGCAACAATACATTCGTTACTATTCGTGTTTTGTACTTGCAATATGTTCTAATTAATGTCAACAATACGTTAGTTATCCTTTGTGTTTGGAACTTGCAAGGTGTTTAAATTAACGTCAGCAACAATTTATGGTACCATCCTACATCAAATCTGTGTCTGAAACATCGGCTAATGCATTCAGAGACTTTCATAGGTAGTGAACCTAAATACTGAGAAACTTAAAACCTAAAACATGAAATTTATTCTAATATTAATTTATTAAGTAATGCACCGTATTGATGGGTTTAGTCTTTTCAATGTTCAATTCAGAGCCTGAAAATTATGGTTGTCCGAGGTCCGGGACCAATCTTTCTTAGCTATGGACCTGTCATATGTTAGCAGCGCTAGCACATCGAACCTTAAATATTTCTTACTTGTTCCGATAAATTGAAGAAAATGTGCTTTTTAATCTTCAAATCATCCAAAAAGAGTCAGAAAAGTGCACTGATGACGGAAGTCAATAGATAGTGAGAGCTTGGTGGTGTAAATATTACTGAAGATCGGCAAATTAAGCATGCAATACGCGAATCACCAGTCTTTGCTTGATCTTCGTCAATCATATGTTTGTCTCTTCTCAACTAGAGCTAAAACTAAGCATCAACTGTGAGTTAATTTTTAGTATGGATTTACCAGCAGGGGGCAAGAATCAACTACAGGCCATTCGTTTGCTACATGAGGTGTTCCACTGCAGGACCTCAAACATCCCAGCTCCGAAAAGGATGCAAACTATGATAAAAAAATAAACGTATTCGGACTTTACAGGACCACTGGCGAAAGACTTGGGCATGGGTTGAGTATGATGAAAAGAGGTTACTTATGTTTTGTTTAGCCTGTATGGTATACCCAAGTCAGCCAATCGTACAGGTGCCTCATTCAAAGGCACTTCCAATTTTAAAACAGACACACTGATAGCGCATGAAACTACCAAAGAACTTATTACTTGCACCAAAAAGGTTAATGCTAGTAAATCAAAAGTACCCCCTCCTTCATCAATACCCAGATTGCTCAAGCCTTTACAAAACTGATTGCATGTCAGAAGAAAAGGCTTGAATATCTTTTCAACACCGCATATGGGTTGATCAAAGCTGGTAAACCTTTCTCTAATTTGAGTTTGCTTGTAACATTCAGCATAAGAGTGGTCTATATTTGGTACAAAATTACATCAACAGTCACGGCTGTACATCTTTCTTCAACTCCAAAGTTTGTTCCCTGAAGACACCAATACATTTTGTTGTCTGAATTTTCAGTTTGTATTAATGTTGTTATTCCCCCCCCCCCCGTCTTTCGTTAATGTTAATGCACTGTAGTAAATATTTGCATGTCAGGCTTAGCAGTTGGACCGGTCCTTTACTTCTGCGGACCTGGGTAGTGTAAGGTCCTACTGGTCCTGGACCAGTGAGTCAAAAGCGAAATTTTCAGACCCTGAATTGGGTCTTCTGACTACTATTGCAAACTAAGTAGTCACTGAAGACCATGCATTAAAATAAATGTCCCCCATCCCCAAAACAGTATCAATATATCAAGACTTTGATTCTAGTTCATAAGGAATTTAAGATGCACTTGTCTTGATCAAATATGAGCTTAAAACATGTGTACCGGTGTTAAGATTTGGTGGCATATAAGACATAAATTCCTGCATTATCCACCAGTTTGTCATCTCAAGAAAACTAACTACTGTATGTATTAGATTTTATTTTATTATCGGTGCATATTATGTATGATTTAAACGCGTTGTGGCTTTCAGAAAATTATCTCGAGAACAATTTGCTTGATCAAAAAATAACGTGACATATATTCTATAGAATTGGGGAGAGTTATTCGAGACCTGCAAGTCAACTAACAGGAACAGTATCAATTTGACTGACATCGTCGCAAGCCACGGGCGAAAATCCGTTACATTGTTTGTCGCTGCCAGCCAAAAGATTTCATAATTTCTCTTGAATATGCATAAACCTGCTAAACCAATTACTGCGAGCACGAGTAAACATTTCTAGCGAAGTTGACATAACATGAACTTTCATGATATTTGAATGAGCCAATCAAAGTTTCTCTTCCAAACACAGTCACTTGTCGATCTATAAAAAGGGCACTTTCATTGATATGTATGAGATTGTTACATTGTGTTGTTGATGACGAATTTTTTTATTCGTATTCATGATAAACGAGGAAGTATTGTCGCAGGCAGCCACGAGTGAAAAAGGAGCGTAGCGGATTATCACCCGTGGCTTGCAACAATGCTCGACTGTAGGCAAATGATAGTTCCATCCATAATATCATCTGCAGTTAATAAGAAAATTTAAATCTCTGTCTCAAGAAAAATCTTGAACCCAGATAAATATCGGAGATACTTGTTTTTCGTCCGGATCTTTTCCTCCGGGGAAAAATGGGTTTATATTTCTTTCTAACTCGGAAAAGATGACCAGTTGTCAAAGTCAAGTACCTCTAAAGTTCCTTTCTCTCCAGAGTAATAACTATATGTAGTTTTCCCGACTAAACACAGATTTCACCGTACACGTTTTCATCCTATTGCAGCATCGTCCCCACCACCACCACTTTAGACAGATGTATGTTGACATTTGGATTGTCTCTATATTCTATAAGTTGACATTTGGATTGTCTCTATATTCTATAAGTTGACATTTGATTGTCTCTATATTCTGTATAAGATATACGTTGAGATAAGATAATGACGATGTATAACAAAACAATGGAAAATGCGAAATAAATATAAGAAATTGAGCGGGAAATAAATGTCCGGAAAATACTGATAGAGAGTAAGCAATGCTTCTAAGGTATCCTTCATACTACCGTCTATACTCGCGTATAAAACGACACCATCTGCAAACTACAAAAGACCCAGATCTGCCGTCGCATAATGAGCCGGCTGATCTGGATCAATGCAATTTGTAAGGACTAATAAGTAGAACAAACACCATAGACCCTGATCTATTGGCGCATTACGCGACGGCAGACCAGGGTCTATGTTGTTGACCCGTGGATGCGAATTATACGCGAGTATATACGGTAAGTAACTTGACGCTGAACATAGTGAGAATATATTTGTGAAATCTATACTTCATTTTGCATTCATATATTTTTGGTGGAAAATCTTTACTAAATTTTGTATGCACCACTTTCATAAGATTTTGACGTAATTACTATCCTAGCCGAAGTTCTCCTGGTAATGAACAAAGCATGCAGCAATTTGTGTTTTTAAAAAAAAGGGGAGGGGGCGGTCTATAAATAGGAGAGCCCAACCGTAACTTAGGTTTATATGCTGTACTGTGTATATTATGGAAAAAAGGAACTTTTATTATTAATATTCAGTTGACCTGTAACTACTCCTATTTCATTAACATATTCATTTTTTTTATTTGATAAAATTTGTAAATGAAATTATCAAGTACGATAGGGATGATGACATTTAGTTTAACCTATACATTTCATAAAATTCGGCCTTTAAGTTTTGTAGACATTGATGTTCCAAGTTGCTATAAAATTCAACTGAAACACGGTCAGTTGTCTACGTATCACTGCTAACACGTGATAGGTCTAGGAGATACTGAATGAGGTATAGGGGACACAATGTGGAAACTATGTTCTTACATATTAAAAGTCAAATAATAAAAAGTAGTTTACAGTAACCTAATTTATCTTTTTATCTGATCATACTGTACCCTCACATGGGTCTTTACATGCAAAAGTCAAATATTGTTTATATGTATATATATATATATATATATATATATATATATATATATATATATATATATATATATATATTCAAAATACCTGAAATGTGTACGCACGCGCGCGCGTGCGTGTGCGTGCGTGCGTGTGTGAGTGCCTGCGTGCATGCGTGTGTGTGTGTGTGTGAAAAAGGTCCCTAATGGAGAAAATCAGACTATTCCAATGTCACAGTAATGAGTCTATATATTTAGAAAACCATGAAAAACTCGGACATCAACATAAATTGTTTCGGTCCAGTTAACCTAGTTTGGATTTAACTCAGTTGATATAATATCTCATTCATTAAGATGTTATCATCACAATAATAGATATGTGATATGCTACAAGTCGAATCCAATATATGTGTCATTATTACTCTGGTTTCAAAAATCTCCAAGATCACGCATGAGAATAACGTTAAATAGTCCTGCAAACTCACAACAACAAAAACTAATCTAGAATTTGTCTTCTTTTTCTTTTTTCTCAAAAAGATATTTAAATAGATCATTATGAGACGAGTGTGCTTTCCATACCGTTATAATCGCGTGTAAGTCAAAACCAACTGCAAACAGCATAATGCAATGGGAGATCAGGGTCTGTGGTGTTTATTCTATTGATTTTTTCTAACAAACTGTATAGACCCAGCTCTAGCGACGCGTTATGCGAGGGCAGATCTGTGTCTATGCAGTTTTCAGTTGGCGCCGACTTATACGCGAGTATAGACGGTATGTAAACGGATGATACTGTTTACCTAAAATATGTTTGTAGTAACAACTAATTTCAGAACAGAAAATTCATCATGAATGAATTCAGATTGTGTCAATGCTCCAAATGACATCGTCATGCTTTCATTATGTCGTTCTTCCCAATGTCGAAGTGATCAAGACTCCAAACAATCTGCAGTACAATGGACCACAATAAAATACATTTTGGAACATCAGTTCAATAAAATACATTTTGGAACATTAGTCCAATAAAATACATTTTGGAACATCAGTTCAATAAAATACATTTTGGAACATCAGTTCAATAAAATACATTTTGGAACATCAGTTCAATAAAATACATTTTGGAACATCAGTTCAATAAAATACATTTTGGAACATTAGTTTAATAAAATACATTTTGGAACATTAGTTCAATAAAATACATTTTGGAACATCAGTTCAATAAAATACATTTTGGAACATCAGTTCAATAAAATACATTTTGGAACATCAGTTCAATAAAATACATTTTGGAACATCAGTTCAATAAAATACATTTTGGAACATCAGTTCAAAACTACTATTACAAATCAGAATGTATTTGATGTTCAAATAAAGGTGAAAGAGTCGCAATATACAATCAAAAGTAGGCGGTGATCATTCTGAATTGACGAAAAGGAAAACAAACAAAGTTCACAACAAAATTGCTGGTTGAAAATATGTCTTTTTTCTCCTTACTTCGTTTATAAATTTATATATAAGATTAGAATTAAAAAGAAAAATTTAACGTTTCATGCTCAAAATTATATACCCGGTTAAATCACTGTCAATTTGTTAGGGACCGACCATTTAATTTTCGCGGCTGGGGTTGCTGGGGACTTTTTTTTATAAGAAAAATGTCCGGCCCCCAAACAGCTTGAAAATTGTTTCTTCTTTAGATTTGTAGAAACAAATAAAAAAAAAACAACAAAAAAAAAAAAAAAGAAAAAGAAAAATAATTATATCCATTATATTGGTTTGAAAAAATAAATTATCTTGAGGTAAAAGAAAATAATATCCTGGTTCAAAAGAAAATTCCAGCCCCCACCCTGCCGGAAATTAAATGGTAGGTCCCTTAATCTTCGAAGGTGTTTGATATCTTTGCATGATAAAACTGCAATACAAACTCCAAACAAAAGTATATCACGTTCATAACAAACATTTGTATAAATTTCCCTCACTACATGATTCTTATAACCTTAATTTGGAGTTAAAAAGTGTTTCAATGCTACTCTCTTTCCATGCTGAATCCTGAACCAAAGATGGCGATACTCATATGTATTCAAGAACTCCTTGCCGACTGCTGCTTTCCTATGCCTCCTATCAATCTTACCAAGCAATGACATTACTTTAAACCCAGGGTCGTCGAAAAGGAATAATAAAATTATCCTGCACTGTATACTCTAAGCAGGTCAAATCAAATCTGTAAGGTATTCGGTGAGATTAAAAATCCTTTCAGTAACTTGTGGACTCGCCGTCCATGAATATGTGTTTCTCTGGATGAATATACCGCCGTTTTGACAGGTCAGAAGAAATTTTTTCTGCTTCTAATGTAGCGAGCGCCTATCTGACTTTTCAGATTCCTTCTTCTATCCTTCAGAAAAAACATTAGAATATACACACCAACCACATCCAAAAGAAGGATATGAAGTCAATCCTTTTATAAACTCATTGAAATTCGACAAAAACATCACAGAAGATTCTTGCTTGCTTATTTTAACATAAGCTGTATTGTAAATAAATTCGGTGAAATTTTGCAACGTGTGATCAATAAAACTTTAGATATCCTTTCTCTTACAAAAATCAAGTTCGTCTCTTCTTTCACGATGTTCAGTTTACTAGCTCAACTCCTGGTTACCGATGTCCCGGAAAATCCGTACCGCACAGGGTGGTGGTGTTCTTGTCTTTGTTTGTACCAGCCAGAAGAAGAGCGACCTAGAAGAAGAGCAGACATCGTACCTGCACATTTGGAATGTATCTGTACTGAAATAACTCTTCCGAAACATAAATGGCTCTTAGCTGGTGGCTATAAACCTCCAAATATTCAAGATGGGATTGTACAAAAGCTCTTAGATAAAAAAAGCTCTCCACTTTGATATTTTATGTCTTTAGCAGACCTCAGTTGTTACCTATTAGATCAAAACAAATGACAAACCCTTCTTGATGATCTAGATATTAGTAATATCACAAATGTAATCGCTGAACAAACATGCTTTAAAAAATCAGGACAAATCTACACTTATATTCGTTAAGCAAGCAAACAGCAGTATCTAAACAATTCTGAAAATTTTAGCACTGGCATTAGTGACTTTCACAATATGACTTTTACGATAATCAAAGGTAGAGCACTAACAACAACTCGCAGTAAACTTACTTATCGTAGTGTTAACGATTTTAAATGTAAAACATTTCAATGCTAACCTACGGCTTACACCTTTTCATGCTGATTATATATTTGATGATCCGAATTACATCTACTGTGCCTTTGAAAAATACTTAATTATGCCAATGAGGAACATGCTCCTCTAAAACAACAATACAAAAAGAAAGCAATTATAAAGCTCAACTACTACATAAATACTGAAACATCCAAAAATTTGAACAACCACATGAAACAAAGAAATTTGGTGACAAAACTCAGACGAGAGGCTATACAAGTCTACTTTTTCGAATGCTATACAAGTCTACTTTTTCAATATTTCGCTTGAAGCATTAGTCATGTCACGTGATCCAGCGCGTGAGAGTTTGAACTTTTGAACTTCTGACCTGGATTTCGTAATCCAACGAATGATTCATTTTGCTGACCAGAAATTACAGTTTAAGATCACAATTCTGATGTGTTTGTTTGAGACGTAGAATAATTGGCTTTTTATTTGATTTGCACAGTCAGAGAATATAAATAAGATGTAATCGCAGCGTTCGTCATTCTTCATAAGTACGTTCAGCCTGAGAGGTCATAAACGAGATTGGTTCATTTTGTGTGTGGTATTCTGCTTCAGTGATATTTTTATTATACAGTACATTTTGGATTTAGTACTGCTACTTAAACTTTAAGAATTATTCAGCTCCGTTGGAATTATCGGAAACATCTCTAGAACTTGTATGATATTCTATATTCACAAGGATTACTTGGAATTAATAACACTTGAATATAACTGATTCTTGTTGGCACTCCAGCACATTGGAGGTTTCATTCGGAATACTCTTCATTCGGAATAATTTGGATTACCTTCCGGATCAGTGAACTTTAGAACAATTTAGGACTTTTAAGGATATTCTATACTGTAAGTTATTTTTAATTCTTTCACTATGATTGTTTGTTGAAATATTTTAATATTTTAGGAAATTAAATATTTGTATTTTAAATCTTGAAAGCTTGTTTGAGTCTTTTCTTTTGTTACATAACCCCTAGTCGTAACACACGTAAAACTTTAGGTTTTGAGTAGTTTTCGATTTACTGAGGTTCTCAATTTCACCGAAAATGCGGTAGACTTTAGTATAACATAATGTTTATATTTATTAGTAGCTACTTTTCATGTTTATTAATATAATGATCTTGTTTCAGTTTATAGTTATACTGCAGCTGTTTCCACTAATTGTGTTTCAACACATACATTCGTACATGATTTGATAAAATGTTACCATCCGGTAAATATGAGAGAATATTGTTGCAAAATTGCTCTTTTGTTGGTCTTTATCAGCCAAAATGTCAAAGGTATGGGCGCGAGCATCATACAGAGTCAGTTGATTAGCAAATAAAAATATTCTCCTTTGATTTGCACAACCACTGGCACATTGTACAAACAATTCACTTTGTACGAACAAATAACTTTGAAAGCTGTCACTGTGTTTAAGACAACTGATTAACGTAACTGTATCAACTGGCCATAATCCGTACCAGTGTGTGTCCGGGCTTTGATATATTTCACGCATGGCCCTATGCTATTTCAGGGAATTTGGCTGGCCTCATAATTGTGCTCTAGCAGCTGGTTAATTTTCGGTTTTATGGAGTTCACTTCAATGTAAAATTATCTTTGGGATCGAAAAAAAATTCGGTTTTCAGAGATGAGGGGCTTCGGTTTATTGGAATAAATTTTATTGAAATTATCAAAGGTATGTATGTGTGTGTGTGTGTATATATATATATATATATATATATATATATATATATATATATATATATATATGTAATTTCTGCGTGTAATTTTAGATTAAACATTTCTTCTTGTACATTTACTTTCGCTGCATGTATTTGTAGGCTAAAAGTTTGTTGTTGTCGATGAATACCTCCGACCAGCTAATGTTTTCTTGCTTTTATAATATGATAATACCGATTTAAAATAAAAATGGTATATGTCTATGTGTAATTAACTACATCGGCTATCTCTCTGATCAAACAAACTCTTAACAATATTTTTTGTTTTTCTTTCACAAAACTATTACCGAATCACTGAAAGACTCTTTCAATCAGTTGGGTTTCAATTACCTCCCCTGGATGACGTCATTCGATGATAACGGCTAAAACCTACACGGCACTGAAATGATTGATAGCTTGTGTAGACAGAGTGAGATAGCAGCATTCGATTTTCGTTTGTCATTATTAATATCAATTTAATGTTATCTTAAGTTGATAACTAAACTTTCCGAGCACTGATAGACTAGAAATCAACGATAAGTGTACAATATATCATACTCTTATTTGCGGGTTCTGACATAATCATCTGTATTGCTTTCTTTTCGATTAATTAAATTACCATATCATGCGCCGAATTTGACAAGGTAATCCATTAAGCCTAAGCCATGCAAATTTAAGAATCTTAATTTCAAAAAAAGGTCTAACTTGTCAATGATGCGGTTAAATTTTAATAAAAAAACTTTACGATCAACTTATTATTGCATTACCCGTATATCAAGAGACCAATTCTTTCGTTTATCTATCCATTTTGCGATCAAGATTTAAAAACTATGACAAAAATCCAAGGGGACTAAATATATCCTAATGTATTTAAAAAAATAATAATAATGAAAGATACACGTTCATTGATACAATAAGAAGTGTAACTGTATACTAGTTTGGAGTTTTTATACCGAATTAAGGTAATAAATTCATAGTGACAAAGAATTATACTCACATTAAAATTGGATATTTTTAATAAAGTTTAATTAATCAATTGATGAATCAAAGAAAGTACTGAAATTAAAAAAGCAATGTACAAGTGGATTTTCCGCGTTTTTAATTGTATGTATTGAAATTTAGCCGCATCCTCATTCAACCTCACATCTGATGAGTGACAACACTCCTATATACACAAAGTGCGACTTAATGAAATCGTCTATAGTTTGTCTTTTTACAAGAAGATCACGATAAGATCTCAAAACACGATAAAATAGTGTACAAATTAATATCACTATCTTAGATCATCAACCACAACATAATACTTCTCCATACAGAGGGTAGTCGTAGTTTTTGTATTAACCGCTGAACTACTGTCACGTAATATCATAGCGATATAGAGGATCTCAAATGGGTTTTGATTTAATATTGAATTTATTAAACTCGTTGAATAATTTACAGATTCTGTCAGCTTTGATGAGCAAAAGCTGGAAATTATTCAACGAGTTTCATAAATTCAATATTAAATCATTCCTAATTTAAGATTATGTGTATCACATAGTTGGTACTGTATAAGATAAAAGTAAAGAGATAGATAGAGGAACAAATAATTTTCACGAATATTAACTGCTGCTTTAAACGTTGTACATACAAATTACAGCTCGAAGAAAACATAGTTCCAGGATGAGTTGACAATAAATACTCATTAACAGATGAAACACGATTATTAAATAGCAATTATTCAAAATAATACTTAAAGAAAGACACTTTCTTTAATATTCATTGAATAATTAAGAGAGTGGTTAGTGTGGTCAGATAATAAATAATTACGAGGTAGATAATTACGAAAATATGTGTATCTGAGAGAAATTATACATACAACTATGCAGGTATTAGTTGAAAGATTAATTAATGGAATTAGCGTTTACGTATGAAGCGAGAAAAAGGCAATAATGATCACATAAAATAATTTATGTCCGAGTGAACCTTTTCGCTTTTAGGACGAATTTCTGAGTTGGCAAGTTAATACTGATGTTGAGGAAAGAGAATTTTTAAAATCATACACGTCTATGCTCATCATACAGTCTGCACTCAACAAAGAATTGATAATCGTTCTCTATTTGATTCCCACAGGAGCCAGATGGATCAGCGATTCAATTAAGGCAAAATTGTTCATACTTGAGAATACTGCATTTATGTCTCAATCAAGCTAATAAAACATAAATTAACCGATTGCCACATGCTAGGTAGGAAGGGGCTCAGATAGTACGTTTTGTTATGACTCATTTGAAAGTTTGGATAGTTGGACTTAAACTTGTTAGTAAACGTAACTCATTCCAAGTGAGGAAAGGAAAACAAATTTTAAATAATGAAGTGTGATTAGGACGCTGAAAAAGATTGTCAGAATTTCGCAGATTATAAGTAGTTGTGTCTTATTTATAAGGTGTGAGTAAATCAGTGAAGTATTCAGTGTACTGCTTATTTATAATTGTATAAAAGGTACATATATTCTTTATATCCCCCTTTCCGCAAAAGTAGGCCACCCTCTTTCAAAATAAAATCGTTTATCTACTAGCATACTTTGGCAAAACGGAAATTAGTCTGGCTGCCTTGGGTTGTACTTTTTCTAGTTTTTCAGAGTCGGTAATAGTACATGATGACCTCACTTCAGTTCCATATTCTAGTATTGGACGAAGATAAGTTAAGTAAATCTTGTTGGAATTTACTGACACATTTTGAGGCAGATTTGAGAATATTATCGATATGGTTTATTTGAGATTTATTGGAAGTTAAGGTAACTCCCAAAAAAATGTGTGATAAAACAAACTAAATTGTCTCGCCACAGAATGTAAGATCATTGAAATAGTTCATATCCCTGTTTGTAAACAAAATACATTTTGATATGTGCCTGTAATTTGTATGATTCCAATTGTCCCTCTTTAAAAATGGTACCACATTTGCGAGTTTCCACTGTTTTTGAAATTTATTAGAGCGATATGCTGAATACAAGGCTAATGGTTTGCAAAACGAAAGACTCGTGTTTTCTTTTTTTTACAAAAATGATACTGATTATGTCTGAACCTGAGGCTTTATTATTTTCAAGTTATGATATAGCTTGAACGATCTCGCTGTCATGAATTTCAAGGCTATCAAATTTTCGAGATATAATGTTCTCAGTTTCTGTTGTTCCTCTGTCAGAGTCATTAAGGTGAAGATAGGACAACATTAATCTTTCAGTAAGATTTGTTTTTTCGTGAATGCTTGTCAGATGCAGCAAACATTATGTGTCCAGAACAGAAAACAAAATTTGACAGCATTTCTTTATCAAGGAGAACTGTAGTCAGGCGTGCTGAAAAGATAAGTGACAATTTGATGCACCAACTTCGAGATGCAAGCAAAGACTTTTTGTGGTACTCTCTTGCGTTGGACGAAAGTACCGATGTACAGGACACATCACAATTGTTGGTATTTATACGGGGAATAAACACCCGTTTCGAGCTTACCGAGGAATTACTTAGTGTTGAGTCACTCAAAGACACAACCACAGGCCAGGATTTATTCAGTGCTGTTGTGAACTGTGTTGAAAGAACTGGGTTGGTGTGGAATAAGATAGCAAGTGTAACAACCGATGGAGCGCGTGCTTTGACTGGGAAAAACGTAGGTCTGGTGAAGTTGATGAAAAAACCTGTTACTGATTTTATTACTACTAAGGGTCTGAAGCTTTCTGTAATCGTTTTCCTGCACATACGCATTTTGCTTGCATATCTTTTTGAGTATCTTGCGCTTGTGATGGTTGTGGCGACGTGTTTGCTAATCAGAAAAAAAGCCTCAGTAAAACTCGGACATGAAAAATAATCACGCGTCATGCAATTTACCACACAGTTTTTATAAATGTATAAAAATCCCGAATAGCGTGTTCAGTCTTTAACTTGGTCTTCAATTACTTTCTGCTCCACCTGGGTGTAGCTACACGAAAAAGGGCGGGAATAATTGTTCTCCTTGTCGTACGCCTTTATGCACTGAAAAATTTAGAATAGTTACCATTAAGTCTTATATATGGTTTGATATATTTATAACTGCTGTATATAATATTACAAAACTTGCTTCGAATGCCAACTTCTATAATTTATGTCCATAACCCTAATTTCCAAATTGTATCGAAGACCTTACTAAAATCAACAAATGTACACAATTTCTTTCTTGTAGCTTTCGTTGAGTCATAAAGAATAAAATATTATCACAGGTAGAATAACCTTTTCAAAAACCGGCCTGATTCTCTCTCCGTGAATATAATTACTCTATAAAAACATATTCAACCTATCAATTATAACTGAAGTGAATACTTTTCCGAGTCAACTCAGAAGAGCTATCGGTTGGAAGTTATTTAGATTATACTTATCACCCTTTTCTTTGTATATAGACTGTATAATATACTCAAGCTATGAATCCGGAACAAATCATAATCGATAAAAGAATGGAATCATAACTTATATACAAGAAGCTGCGAATTTCTAGTACTTTTCATATATTTATTTATTATTCCATCCAAACTGCTTGCTTTACTATTTTTCAAACTCCTGTGATAACGCTGTTTAATATATTATAGTCAAAATTTGTTTAATTTTCCGACGAAAGATCATTTATAGAATCATCATGATTAACAACAATTGCATTCATTTCCATTTTAAAAGATTCAACAAATCTCGTTAATCAAATCCAGTATTGTCTATGATTATTCAAATTTATGTTGCGTAATCTTTCTCTCTGAAGCCTTTTATATTTTTATTTATATATTGATTCATTTTCCGTTTGTACTTTCTACTGGAATCAATAATATCCTCTCTATTTTTATTTGTTCGTGAATTTTGAAAAATCTTACGCGCAGTATAATATTTCCGTCCACCGAGTTTACATTCCTTTCCAAACCATTGCTTATTTAGAGATATCTTGAGACTAAATATAAATTTACCAGCCTTTATTTGTAATGCACTGGTATCAATAATATTACTTATTTTATTACAAATATATTTCAAAGTTTATTCCACATCGTTATCTGCCGGTTGTCGCGAATAAAGTAATTGTTTCATATCCTCATCGGTATTGTTTTAAGTTACAAATTTATTTCTGAATCTCGCCAACGCACGTACTTTGTGGGAGTTAGACTCAAATATCATCACTTCCAATACACACGGCATTTTTATTAATACTATGAATATTCGCATAAAATGCTAATTCAAATGATGCTGCATGATGAATATGGGGGAAAAATGTGGACCGAATTCATGAACTACAAAATCCTTAATGGACTTTAAAGCCGACAAAAATGGCATTGTGTTGTCAATTATAGAACTATCATTTGAAGTACACTTTCCATTTCCTTTATCTTTACTCATACGTCCATTGACTATAATTGCATTAGTATTCTTGCATAATTCAATTTTTCTGGTCTCTGTAGAATTTGTTCTCCTAATATCGCGAGAAACTATATTTAAAGAAATATTGAGTATTCTTAACTCTTCTTCAACATTAAAAAATTATCTAGCACCCGCATCAAGACCAAAATAATCAAACTTGTAAATAATATAAAAATCAACAAGGGAAGTGTTCTAGCATTAACATCTCCAGTCAAGTATATACATCATCGTAGTCAATAAAAAAAAAGATTTATTTCCTTTGGAGTTGATCTAAGATATCTTCTATGAGGTATGTTGATCCCTCTCGTTAAAAATACACAATACCCATGATAACATCTTTTACTGATTGTGTTCATAGTGTGACTGGTCTAGTAATTTTTCTATATGTGAAATAACGCACTCAACACTTCCTGGGCTAGTGATTTTTAATTAGTACAATAATACTCCAAATCTGACCGATCTCATAGTTTTCAATTTGTAAAATAATACCCTCAAGTCTGACTGGTCCAGTAATTTCTGATTTGCGAAATAATACCATCCAAGCTGATTGGTTCAGTAATTTGTAGAGCAGTAAAGATATTGAGCACTATTGTTGATTTTGTAACGAGTCATTAGATTTACATTTATTCCAGACAGAAACGGGAAAAATCCTATTATAGTCGTATTTATCTGTGTTAATTCAACAATTTATTAATTGGTCTTTAATGCTCAATATCTTTATTACTTATATTGTTTCATACTTAAATTAAAAAACATTAAAATCTTGAAAATCTCAAATTTGTGATATTATCATTTGATATATCATTAGGAAATATGATTAATTACCCAGTAATGTATTATATTGTACATGTAATTGTTTCAAAAAAAACCATTGTAGTTGATCCTTACACTTTTAATTATGAATGACTAAGTCAGACAATGTTTTATTGTATTGAGCTACATTATTTTCTTTCGCTTCTTCTTCAAATAATTGTTTGTAGAGAACATGCCTTAAAATACATCTGTGTTTGTTCCTTGTGCCTCTGCTGAATAAGTTCAGACCTTATAGTTTGTTTTCTCGTCTTAACCATTGTTGAAAATGTATAGCTATTTTTAAAAACCCATTTTAAAAAAAAAATTACGAACAGTATATTAATTCGTAAAATCTGATTCATGTTGCTGAAAACATTTTTCAAAGCATGTCTGGACATGATTTGATAAAATATGTATGTATATCATTTCATTATCATTTACTCCGAATCGCGTTCTGTCCATTTATCAATATCACATCAATTTAATTCATGTCATCGATGTATGTAGAAAACTTCTACTGTTTCACATACTAGCATATAATGCATTGGGAAATGAAGAAGTAATGTTTCATGAGAGGTTACCCAAAGCTGCATTCAATTTCAAGCTAACATAAAAATGCACTGTACACTGGCGTAAAATATATATTTTTAAAAAATACTAATCGCTGTATATCGGATATATGTGCACGTTGATACATAATAAACATATAAAAGTATTTTCTAACGATAGTTCACCTCATACTTTTGCGAATACTCTCACTAGCCACTATTACGAATACTCTCACTAGCCACTATTACGAATACTCTCACTAGCCAATATTACGAATACTCTCACTAGCCACTATTACGAATACTCTCACTAGCCAATATTACGAATACTCTCACTAGCCAATAATACGAATACTCTCACTAGCCAATATTACAAATACTCTCACTAGCCACTATTACGAATACTCTCACTAGCCACTATTACGAATACTCTCACTAGCCAATAATACGAATACTCTCACTAGCCAATATTACGAATACTCTCACTAGCCAATATTACGAATACTCTCTGGACCAATAAATCTTTTTTACGAGAAAAACCAAAATACGAAACATAAAGAATACATCTTTTGATAAACACGTAGATTGTAATAGCCTGAGTATAGATTTATGACCTTTGTAGCTAATACAAATAGTGACAATAAACTCTTTCAAGTACTTTCTTTTATCTTTAAAACAAAAATGAATAACTTATACCAAAAGCTTTTTATAATAATACATTTAGAAAATGACTCCCTTACATTTAGGACGATGATCATCCTGACTCCACCTAAATACTGAGGACCTCTCAGTAAAACCACTGTGCTTGTTTTCATACAAAAACATGCTTTGTATCACATGCCCAGCCAATCGGTGAATTGAGATATTTTCCCTTTATATCATAGTAAGAAGTGAACAGGTATTCTCTTCCTAAAGAAAAGACCTATACGCAACTTTTTCCATGGATGTTTAGTACTAGACTTATCTAAATAAAAACAAAAGTCTCCGCCATCAAAATTGTATGCAGAATATATACATGATGTGTAATTTCCCAAGTCTAATTTTATTTTAATATTTTTTTATAAATGAACTGTAGTGCTTGAACCATGATAAGTTTCTACCCCAGTCAAAATGCGATAAAAGTTTTGAGAAATGGACACTTCTTGGAAAACAATAAACATGGATTCGAAAATCACTTTGAACAGATCTTTAAAAAAAATGCAGGGTTAAAATTATAAGAGAAAAATATATGTACCGATAGACAACTATTCTTCTAGAAATAAATTCAAATAAAAATTGTTTACTTACATATGTAAATATAAATATTTCAATTGATAGCCCCGAATCGACTTATATTGTTGAATTTATAATACAGCAGTTTCAATACACTGGGAAGCTGATTGAAAACTCCTGATCTAATATACATAAAATTTGCTTTGCTTGCTCTGATATTTAACAACCTACCAACATTATAACTCGGCAACCGATCTAGAAAATTTTTCTAATGTCAAAAATACTCAGTGTCTACCATGTTAGTAGATATATTGCTCTTCCAAGACAATGTGAAATTGTAACCTTGTCAGGCCTCCCAGTAAGGGGATGTTTAATGCCCTTATGCGTCCTACTTATTGAATTAAGGTACAGATGATGAAAATATTGATTTAAATTTAGAAATCCAAACAAACGTTTTCATAAATATTATTGAAATGCATACATTGTTCTTATCAGAAACTTCTTCAATTATCCGTGAAATCTTACAATCAATGTCGACATATATATATATTTGTGTTTCAGACGAAGTCGATCCATTGCACCTGTATGGGTCACGAATTTGCGTGCCAGTACTCAAAGTTCGCCTAAATGAACGGAGAACGTAATGGAAAACCACAGAAAAATATTTACCTGTTAGGATATTTATATTTTATTCTATTATATACGGAAATATGAGTGCTACATATAGCATACGCACATCGTCTATCTATCACAAATAACTACAATATCGTATTGACAAGTTGGGTGTGCATTTGAATAGGATGCTCAGATGACACTGGTATGACTAGACGGTATTAGGCACACACCTATAAAATATGTATTATACAGGTTTCTGTATTTAGAAATAAAACAAAAACGTCCAAGGCAAATCCAATTCCCAGAATTGTAAAAGTAGACCTGATATTGGAAATGACTGCATACAACACCATAAGACAGGTTCTAGTAAGAATGATACCCGGCCTTTAAACGCGTGTCTATACAAAGCTCAATGTTTACGAACCCCAGTTTCAGTTCGACCATCTATACTCGCTTATAAGTTGATTTCAACTGCAAACTGCACAGTCCCAGATCTTACGTCGCATAATGAGCTGGCAGATCTGGGTCTATGCAGTTTATTAGGAGTAATGAGTAGAGCAAACAACATAGACCCTGATCTGCCGGAACATTATGCGACGGCAGATCAGGGTTTGTGTTGCTTGAAGTTGGACTCGACTTATAAGCGAGTACACCCGGTTTTCCTTACTTTGCATGTGGCTTAATAGCGACTCACATGTAATGGCAGAATTATGTCTGAAATGCTTCTTTATAACTCATTCTAGAGATACTGATTTATTGAATCATAACATGATTCGATGCATCCCGCCTATTTCCTTATGATATCACCAATTCCCGCAACGCCCTTTCATCACTTCATTACACGACACATCCCTTGAGACACAATGACATACCATTTTTTTCTGATTGAATCCAATCACTACAAGCAACTACCGTCTGTACTCGCATATAAACCGATACCAACTTCAAACTGCATAGACCCAGATCTGCCGTCGCATAATGCGCCGGCAGATCTGGGTCTATGCAGTTTGTAAGGACTAATCAGTAGAACAAACAACATAGATCAGAGTCTATGTTGTTTGCATTTGGACTCGTATTATACGAGAGTACAGACGGTATATGCTGTTGAAAATATGGTACGAGGCACACATACAATTTATCCAAACATTTAAATTCTACTAGTCCCTGGTATACAATTTACCCAAACATTTAAATTCTACTAGTCCCTGGTAATAGTCGGTTGATATGAGAGGTTTCTAATTCATCTTCGTGTCGTACAAATGTGTATGGGTTATGGTCAAAACCATTTTTAAAAAAATGTTTTAGCTGGACCATATCATAACTTGTAAAAATATTCTGTGGATATGACGAACAAAAGACTTGAATCTGAATCCTTTAAAAATGGTGTCAGTATAGCACGTGCATACCAATACACAATCGATACTATAGCATACCAATACACAATCGATACTATTGCTACAAAGCATATTTCATATTTTAAATTAATGATTTTTCACTTCAAGAAGACTTAGCATTAAAAGACTAAAGCCATTTGTGTGTATCAAGACTTCCGATGATTTGGTTGGGAAGTCAGCAGGAGGTTTCCATACCTTTTCATGGGTAGTTCACAAAGAAATCATACATATACGGAAAATATGTAAGGAACTATGTTTATAGTGTACTATGATTTTGACTCGGACAGATGGCTTAAAGACTACCCACCAAAATTTGGGATGTTTTATGCTATAATTATTAAGAGAGAAATCAATTGCCAGATGTGACATAATTAACAACTAGCGCAACCAAAAGTTTTAGATATCACAAGGTACTGTAGTGGAATGGTTGTAGCTATCACAAGGCACTGTAGTGGAATGGTTTTAGCTATCAGAAGGTACTGTAGTGGAATGGTTTTAGCTATCACAAGGTACTGTAGTGGAATGGTTTTAGCTATCACAAAGTACTGTAGTAGAATAGTTTTAGCTATCACAAGGCACTGTAGTGGAATGGTTTTAGCTATTACAAATTACTGTAGTGGAATGGTTTTAGCTATCACAAGGTACTGTAGTGGAATGGTTTTAGCTATCACAAGGTACTATTGTGGAATGGTTTTAGCTATCACAAGGCACTGTAGTGGAATGTTTTGAAAAGGTAGATTCAGGTTCCACCCATTGCAAGCCCAAGTTGGAACCAGTTTCAAAAAGCCAATTATTACAAATCTTGAAACAAAGTCGTAATATGCGAAAAACTTTTAATGTATATATTTAGTTCTTGGTATTGTTGTATTTCCATCCTAGGCCAAAAGACAGCGTTGCCAGTGTTTCGTTTTAAGAGCAAGAAAATGCTGATTCGACCTAATTTCACTTGCATGGGTCTACTCTGGAAATTAGGCCATGAAAACCATTACAGTAATTCACCGATTTTCGATCAGTAAACATGATTCAAGTACATTAAGTCAATCCCATATCAGATGCAACTGCTATTCACCCCCACCCAAACTCCACCCCCTAAGATTAATGAAACACGAAAAGAAGAAGCAAAAATATTTAAAAATACCCGCGCAACATTGTTTCTTCAGATCTCGTAGACTTTATTGAATCATTTGTAATTTATAGTCTGCATTCGACAAGCGTTTGCCCTAAATTTGACATCCTCATTTTATAGTTATAAGATAAGAGCCTAATTCAGGATGTAGAAGGCTTTCGATCATCCATCAAGAAGATTTCTATTTGACTTTCACTACATTAAATGTTTCCATGCAATACGCATTATATAACCTCTACCTTTTCTCTCCTAAAATTCAGATAAGGAACTGAACAGAGAAATCATGCCTTTATATCCCTGTAAATGCCTACTGAAAAGCACAGAGTGTTATTTGATGAAGACCTAAATTTTCGTAAAGGACATCATTCCAGACAAAGATTTATCTGAAGCGATGTTGTGACACAAATCCTTGAGAAGTTGTGAAAATGCCAAGACATGCGAGATACAAATTGCTGTTAGTTACAAAAGACTTTACGTCAAGCATTTTTTTTCGAAACAAATATACTTGACTCATTGTAGCGACACTATCTACCACTGAATGAAACAATACAATGGTTCCAAGCAAAATACTTTCCCAGAAAGACAAAACGCCAGAACCGAGATAACCACACATATTTCTCGCAATGACAAAACGCCAAAATCATCGAGATAACCACGTCTATTTCCCACAATGACAAAACGCCTGAACCGAGATAACTACACATATTTCTCGCAATGACAAAACGCCTGAACCGAGATCACTACACATATTTCTCGCAATGACAAAACGCCTGAACCGAGATCACTGCACATATTTCTCGCAATGACAAAACGCCAAAATCATCGAGATAACCACGTCTATTTCTCGCAATGACAAAACGCCTGAACCGAGATCACTACACATATTTCTCGCAATGACAAAACGCCTGAACCGAGATCACTACACATATTTCTCGCAATGACAAAACGCCTGAACCGAGATCACTGCACATATTTCTCGCAATGACAAAACGCCTGAACCGAGATCACTACACATATTTCTCACAATGACAAAGCGCCTGAACCGAGATCACTACACATATTTCTCGCAATTACAAAACGCCTGAACCGAGATAAATAGGCCTATTCATTAGCGTACCATTTTCTGTTAAACATGTTATCACTTTATTAGGGATATATTTTCAGATGATAGTGAAAAAATCAGGCAATTAGGATGAAAAAAAACAGTGAAGTTAATAAACATTGAATTTATACGTTTTATATAGTACAAGCTGTGTAGGTATTGAACCATTAGTACAAGCTGTCCAGGTATTTAACCATTAGTACGAGCTGTCCAGGTATTTAACCATTAATACGAGCTGTCCAGGTAGTGAACCATTAGTACGAGCTGTCCATGTATTGAACCATTAGTACAAGCTGTCCAGGTATTGAACCATTAGGGTAGGAGACGTCCTTTTGGTCAGACAAGCTTAGCACAAGAAGGGTCATTACGTAACGGCTCACACGGTGTCCGTGACAAGATTAGCTAGTGGCTCATTGGAATATTTGAACAAAAAAGAAAACATTAGCTGACAGCTGGTAGTAGATAAGATGAGATTGGATATTCATCCATTACAATGCACAGGTAAAACCGATTATTCCGTGTTTGATTACAGGATGCTGCCCTGTATTCAAAATGTTTATCACCTGGTGTTGCAAATTAAGTTTTTAATTGAAGTCAGCATTCTATTCAAATCTATTGAAGTGCATCGTTGCACCACAGGGGGATAATTAAAATGCCTATATGCCCATGAGAGTTGAATGATGATTGTTTCCTTTGTATTAAGTGTCTGAAATATCGGCTAACGTGTTCAGAGACATTTCATTTTGTCGTTGACCTGAATATAAAGGAATTTTAAAGATGCTATTCGCATAATATTGATTTAAACAGCCACGCGCCGTAATTGATAACCTCGTTTTACCGATGTTCCGTTCAATCTTATTGAACCTTCTATGTATTAGAGCAGGATTTTATGTTGGTCTAAGATCTTGAATTACAGTGCATTATCTCCCTAGATTGGTGACAGTCTATAACGACTTTCACACCCTACCACAGCTTGGCTTTATTGAAATCTCCCATGGCGTGACATATATTTCTAAAATGTCATCCAGTTTACAAAATTATTCTCAACTCTAGACAACAAATTCGAGACGATAAGTATTACCTATTAAAATATGATTTTAATGCAGAAATATATCACCTCATACCTCATAGCTCATACCGCAGTGTCAGGCTGAAAGGATGAGCCTGTATGCCAGCTTTTCTTTCAAAATCTACTTTAAATATTACTTGCATTCGTGCGGTGTGGTCTTCAAACAAAAAATAGGTAAAATGTATGCTATATTTAGATGTTCTACGAAAGGTCAAATCTCGTATCCCACCATTTTAGATTGAGACGGTCCTCAAAGCAGGCCAGTGTTGGGGCGCTCACGACAGCCTCGGGTTGCTAATTCCAGTCCTTGATCGCTCTGAGGGAAAAAGTACTTGCAAATATCCATCCTACAATGCTTCTTCGGTAGCTTGTAAGTGCAGTCCCTTGTTGCTGATTCTGGAAAAGTAAAGAATTTCTATGATGAAGCTCTGACTAGCCCATTCAATACCTTGTACACCTCAATCAAGTCACCGTGTCTTGGTCTGTAATGCAACGAGTGCATGTTGAGGGTTTTCGGCCTATCCTGATATTCCAGTTCTTTTAGGTCTGTAACAAACCTTGTTGTTCTCCTCCGTACTCCCTTTAAATTATCCATATCTATCTTTAACCTTGGGGAACGGACTTGGTTCCCATACTCCAAAATTGGTCTAACCATTGCCGAGTAGAGCTTTGTTACTGTGGACCCATCAAGGTGGAAGAAATTTTTCTTGATCACCCCGAAGACACTATTGGATTTCTTAACCGCTGCAGCGACTTGTTTGTGGAACTTCAGTTCGTCATTTATCAAAATACCCAGGTACTTTTCTTTTGATATGGTTGCAAACTCGGTTACGGTTCCGTCTACGGATTTCAAATAGTACATATGGCGTGGATTGTTGTATCCTAAATGCATCACCTTGCATTTGGTTGCATTGAATTCCAGCTGCTATATCCTGTACCACTCTCCCATTTTGTTGATGTCATCTTGGAGTGATTCATATTGATCAGCTGACTCTTTTGCGAATATATTCATACTACTGTTAACTGCGTCTGGGATGTCATCGATGACGATCACGAAGAGCAGAGGTCGGAGGACACTACCCTTGGGGATGCCGCTGGTTATTGGGCTCCAATATGACTTTGTACCACGGTGACCACCCTGTGGCTGCGTCCTGTTAAGAAGTTGCGCACCCAGTTATACAGTTTTCCATCAAACCCATAGTCTCTTACCTTGGCGAGTAATCTGTCATGGGGCACCTTGTCAAAAACCTTTTTGAAGTCAAAGTACTCTGCGTGAACAGGTAGATCCATGTCGAGCATTTATATCCACTCTTCTAACGTGACTAATAATTGGTTTGTGCAGGAGCGTCTTGGAACAAACCTATACTGTTCGTTGCAGAACAAACTGTTTCCTGTCATATGCTGGATCATGGAATCTCTAACCAAGGATTCCATAAGTTTTCACGACACTGATGCGAGACACACAGGACTGTAGTTGTTGGTTGGACTTCTATGCCCCCTGTTAAAGAGTGACTTCAATTGTCCAAGTGTCCAGTCTTTGGGTAGCCGACCTTCATCTTGAGATTTCTTACATATTAAGATCAGAGCCTTGTTTAATACTTCATTCGTCTCCTTTAGCACCCTGGATAGAAGTCCCTCTGGGCTAGCTGATTTGTTCTGGTTGATTTCTTTCAGCTTCTTTAAAATTAAATTCTCATTCACATCAAAATCGACTCCACATAACATGCTTGCTAAATGTGGTATGCTATATACATCCTCCTTTATGAATACACTCGAGAAAAGGTCATTTAGTAGATTGGTTTTCTCTTCAAAGTTCTTGCCAAGTGTGCCATCACTGTACTTAAGATCGTTCACTCCAGACTTTGTTTTCATTTTACTGGATACATATTTCCAGAATGCTTTGGAGTTTGTCTTGCAATTCTCAGAAATATCTTTTCGCATTTTTCAAGCAGCCGCCTTGTAATATTTTCTAATTTAATTTTTTTTTTCTGTGACATATTTTTTTTATAGCTTTCGTCATCCTTCGAGCTCAGGTATTTCTTTCAAGCCCTGTCGTTCGCCCTCACTTGGCTCATTCCTTTCTTTGTCATGTAGACATTTGTACACTGTGTGTGAATACACTTCTTTGTTGCCACTTTTGGTATGTGATTGTCTATACCCTGCAGTAGTCGTTGTTTAAAGTGGTTCCATGCTTCATCTGCTGATATATGCCCTAGCTCACTGTCCCAGTCAATGTCTGATGGTTTCTTTCTCATTGATTCATAGTTACCATAATCATATTTATACCTTGTTATCGCGTCAGAGCTGGTCTGGGTTGTGCAGCTGTAGCCCATCAACAGTACCTCATGGTCCCTCAGGCCAACTGGTGGTAGGTGTTCAATGTTTGTTATCATGCTTTCCTCATTGGTAAACACTATGTCCAAGAGTGATGACTTATGACCTTCCCTGTACCTTGTAGGCCTTTTAACATTCTAGTGTATGAATCAGTCTTTTACAGTATATTCAAATCTTGAGGATTTAGATCCTGGACTTCACAAGAGCAAAGACACTCTCAGTATATGCGACTCAACTTGAAATAAAATACACAAATGAGAATAGTTCAATTTCACTGCTCTGTTCAAAAGGTAAAATTAATTAAAATTCTCCTTAGTCCTATAAATACATCAAACAGAATAGTATTTGTGTAGTTGAACTTCATTTCGATCCATACACACTCCATGTAATCTGGTAACCTTCCGTTTGCTTGATTAGCATAAACAGTCCTTAATATATATATATATATATATATATATATATATATATATATATATATATATATATATATATATATATATATATATATATATATATATATATATATATATACAAATTCCACGTCCCTCTAGATATATGTTGTGAAATGGCTGAAAATATTCATTTATCGTTAGTTCACAATCTTGGATATGTGTTGAGCTATATTTTGGCTTCCCGACAGCTAAAGCGATGATATCATGGTTATTATGTACGCATATCAAAGCCTCGAGTTCTTCCTTCTTGTTGGTAAGTGTATCTTCATTGGTGTATAAGCATGCAAGTGAGTGAAAACTAGTAACACTACGTACATGAATTCCTAAGTCACTTTAATTTCTCTGGTTCCGAGTGCTTGAGGCACCCTCCCCATTTCCATTTTCAAGTGACTACCTCTTGTGCTTACGAAACGACTGAATAGTTGACTTCGTCACAATTTAATGTGTAAATCACAAGATCCTCTTCACCCTCCTTTTGTTCGTCTACTCATTAGTCAGTTCATTTCTTAGTTCCTTGTTATCTCTGTTTTTTGTGTTATATCTGGGGTGAGAAAGATGTTGCTAAATTCTTCCATTTTCATTACTTCTAGTGCTGATTCAAGGAGATCCTTCTTTTGGGCTGCTCTGCTTTAAGAACACTTTAGTTAACTTTGGTTTCTTCACTTCATTCTTATCTCAAGCGTTGCGCCTCCCCAGTCTGACTATCTTATAGTACGTCTCCATTATCAATTGCAATCGTAGCTGCTTAAATTTGTCTTGCGTTTTTATCATCCTTATCATCTTTTAAGGCCTCTTCCACATTCTTGTCAATCTCGTCCTTCCTGTTTTGTTTTTTTATTCCTTCTCACTGGTGATGGTGTACTGTTGACATGATTTCCATTATTCAGTTTAGTCTCAATCTCAGCATCTCTGAGCAAGTTCCTGGACAGATGAAACATCTGCTTTTGCTTCCATATATGAGGAAAGCTTCTTCTCAAAGTCAATATCGAGGTTGACAGCATGTAACGTAGATTCCTAACAGCGTCCACAGTACCAGTGTGACTCTGGGCATTTCTTAAGAATGTTCGTCTCTGCCTCCTCTATATCGATGCAATCCTTGCAGAACCAGTATTTACATCTTTCACACTCAATCAAATATGTGTTACATCTAGCTGATGTACCTGGTTTTCACTTCACACAAAAACTTCGTCGTTTTCATGGGCGCCGCGATTTAGGATTTTCCCGCAATCAGCTGATTTTGGCAATTGTTGATTTTTTGAAGATCTATGGCTTCGTGATCTTGCTTTACCGTTTTTGTTGCTAGGCATCATGCAAAGGACCAACAACAAAAAATCTTTTTTACCAATGAATCAACGTAAATTGCGACCTAAAACACGTATTTTGCATTATTATTTTCTCACCCGACTTTGAAATACGATCCATTTCGCCATGCATATCACTGCATATGATTTACAGGAGCTTATCGTTCTAGCACGCAAGGTGAAGACAAGAGAAGCTCAAAAGTGTATTCCATATTTGCAGATATAGTGAATTTAAACAATTATACATCACAGGTTAATATAGGTATATCGACAGTTACTCAAATGATTTTCTCGCAAAAGTCTAAAAAAAATTCTTTAATTATGGTTTATTTATGGTGCCTTAATAGGTCGACAAACCATATCTTACTCGAAAAGTTCAATACCTTATTTGGCCACAACCATTCGATATAGGTGTACTCATAAAGCCGTAGAACGTAACGCGAATTTCCTGTAATTTTCGTAGACATAGCTCAAAACAGGACAGTTTTGACACCCGAGTAATTTTTTATTCGGCTGAGCTGAAAACACGGGTTTTTATTGTTCATGAAATCATAAAATTTTGAAATACTGACTGTACTACGTGCTTAAGCAATGCATTGAAGATATTATTGACGGGTTTCTCATTAAATAATTAAACACACTTTAATAGATTAAATCAGTATAGTGACTTGAATTTAAGTTAAAAATTGTTGTGCGCCTAGCGGAAAGGAGCCCGTCATTCATGGCATTGTAAAGGGGACAAGACGAAAAACCCACATATATGACGTATCAAGCACTACTTTACAGGTTAAGGACAATTCACATTATTTACATCTACCACTGCAATTGTCCTAAAACTTTGCATGTGAGTTGCATGCGAGTAGCTCAGTGAAAGGCAGCGACAAAATTAGTATGTCGCGATCTCCTATCGAGATACAGTGGCGCCATCTGTTATCAAGGTCAATGGACGAGCAGAGAAAATAATGGATATATCAATGAAGAAAACTCTTAAGTAAATATTGGTGTTTGGGGCAGAATTGATCTTACCTTATAAAGTCAATATTTCTGTTTTGTTTAAACGAGAACATTATAATTATAGCTATTACGAGTAACTTAATCCGCAGCGTCCTATATTTCCATTTAGAGTTTAAGTACAATTATTTCTTGATAATTGTACTGATACTTGTATTGTTTTGTGATAATTGTACTGATACTTGTATTGTTTTGTGATAATTGTACTAATACTTGCATTGTTTTGTGATAATTGTACTGTTTTATTTTTTTATGCTAGGCTAGCACAGCAGTCAACAGTTGCGTTTGAGAGAGAGAGAGAGAGAGAGAGAGAGAGAGAGTGTGTTTGTGTGTATGTGCATGTATGTATGAATGTATGTATTATAGGGTTTAACGGCACATCAACACAATCCTCAGTATTCTACATCCCCTAACTCGCACAAAGAGAGAGAGATAGAGAGAGTGAGACAGTGGACTAATCAGTAGAACAAACAATCAGTAGAACGAACAACATAGACCCCAATCTGCCGGCGCATTATGCGACGGCAGATCAGGGTCTATATTGTTTGCATTTGGACTCGGCTTATACGCAAGTATATATGCTATGTACAAATTAACATTGTCAACACTTCATTCAATTCACCACATATAATTCAAAGTAGATGTTTTTGGTACTGGTCCGTCACTGAAATTAAAATATATCAAGAGTTATATGTTCACAAAAGTTCATCTTGTTCCAGACTCTGGTAGTCAGGCACACAGAGAATAATCCATGTCATAGTAGCCGTCCACACAGGACAGACGTATGCACGCACACACGAGAACATGCTCGTCCACACAGGACTGAATTTATGCAAGCCCACACAGGACAGATATATACACCCACACAGGGAACAATACACGTCCACACAGGACAGACATATACACCCACACAGGGAATAATACACGTCCATACAGGACAGACATATACACACACACAGGGAATAATACACGTCCACACAGGACAGACATATACACCCACGAAGTGGAATAAAACACGTCCATACAGGACAGACATATACACTCACACAGGGAATAATACACGTCCACACAGGAAAGACATATACACCCACACAGGGAATAATACACGTAGACACATGACTCTTCCCCTAGCTCCACACAGGAGAAAGGTTTGTTTCTTTATTTGAATTATATGTCTTACTTGCTACTCCGGTTCATACTTATGATATGGTATAACAGTGAGACTACCGGATCAACACAGGCGACATCCTAATACACTGACAACCAAGCTAGCAAGCCACCTAGGAATAAACTATCAGATTTAACTAGGTACTAAATCATTCATAATCCTCATGATATAAATTTATAACATTAAAATAATTCATATGCAAACCATTTATTACAATTACACACTGTGCTTCATTACTCCACCAACGTGGATAAGACGTCTACAATTAAAATCAGTGACATTTATTACATGAACAAGTAACTTCAAGTCAATAGGTATTGGCGATGCATACAAAAAATATCTCGCAATATATGAAACTGAGTTAGATAGCGATATGAAATATTCCACCTGATAAACTTGGCACTATTACATATGCAACGACATCTCTTCAACATTAAAAATGTCTTACATAAGGACTTCAAATTCATGATATTAATGTATTAAAATTGCGAGAAATAAAAATACAGTAAATGCGAAGGTATACTCACAGTTAGCGCTTGTGTTCATCCTAAGAATTTGTAAATGAAATTTGTACAGCTTTCGCATCTTGCTATCTTGTAGCAAGAATGCCTAGTTAGGCAATTCTGCCCTTTATATGCACAGTTCTTGCTAACACTCATGCATGCAACTCGTGCATCACAACATACAATGTGCTGTGCGCCTAGGACAACTTGAAATTAGTTGCTGAGCACTATCTACTGCATAAAGTACAAACAGCTATACAAATGCGCCGTCATCTGCCAGCTATATTGTTATAGGAATATTTAGGCAGAAAAAGTTATTGAACTTCAGTACTAACTTGTGACACATACACTCCACAAGACTGACGCTCAATTATATCCATTGCCCAGAGAACGTAAAGCTGCTAAAATCATTTACGTTAATGAAGTTTGTAGAGCACAGGATTTTTCTTCTCTTTGTCCTTTTTTCTCTCGATCCGCGGATTCACACATTAGAACCACTGCAGGCAGGTAACCAAAGATTTTCAAACATTCCAAATGATTAATGAATCTCGATCAATTATATCCATTACTGTATATGTTTCTATGTCGGCATACAGAACGTGCATCTGCGTCAACTTAAGAGGGCGGTCCAATGATTTTTGCAATTTTTTTCAATTTTTATTTGTCATGTATAGTCATGTATACTTGGTCGTGTGATTACATCAACCAGTACGCACGCAGCAATGATGTTTATGTTAATTATGGCGTACATCAAATGGTTCATAATCTTACAGTAAGGAATGATGCACAATTCAAAATGTTGGAATGGTCCATAATCTTACAGTAAGGAATGATGCACAATTCAAAATGTTGGAATGGTCCATAATCTTACAGTAAGGAATGATGCACAATTCAAAATGTTCAAGTTCATCTAGCATAGCCGAAAACGGCATTTTTAACATCTGTTTAATAATTGTGATGTGGATTAAATAAAATATATCCATATTTTTTCTAGCTTTAACGTTGCTTCTCTCTCACTTTGTCAACTCTCGGTTTTCAGCAAATCATAAGTAGTATTATCAGTAAGAAAGCTGTACATTCATTATTATTGGATCTAAAATGTGTTCTATTTCATTTTACCTTGTATCCGCGGCCTTATGTGATAAATATTTTATTATTAAGATATATTTTAACATATGGAAGTTCATGAGAAGGCACAAGGGGTGGGCGACATGTACCCCCATTCAATACCAAAACAGCTGAAGTCTACGATGCCCTTATTTCATTAGCTGAATCGGAGAAAGCGGACACATGCATCCGTCATGAAGCGCTCACTCTCGCAGACCTCTAACTGAATATAGTTTCCTCATCTTTATTGTGGTTTGGGATGACATCCATTTAGATAGCAAGAATATGCAAAGGAAAATTCCCAATATTGTTGGGGCCAAAATTATGCTAACCGCGTGCCGTAACAACATTGGCAAATACAAAACTTTAGGGTATGAAGAAGCTTTACTTAAAGCAAAGGAAATGGCCGAAAAACTTTGGTATCGATCTAGGGTTTATGTCGCCTTCTCGCATTCATCGTAAGAAACGCTACGAAGGTGACGATGTAGTTATTACGAACCCGGAAACCAAGTTCAAAGTTGACTTCTTCTACCAGCTTGTAGATACGGCGAGATTGTCAATATAAGAACGGTTTGAACAGATGAAACAACATGTAACATTTGGGGTTTCCTTTATAACATGACACGACTTCCTGACAAGAAAACTTTAATAAAGAACTGTATAGATCTTCATCACGGAATGAAAGACTAGAAACGCTACGACATTAATGATTTCGACCTTGGCTAAGAACCAGGCTATCTCACAAGTCTGCTGCCTAAGGGTTGCAGTAATCCTCAAGAAGTACTCCAATTTATTTTGAACAGTAATCTTTGTGACAACTTTCCGAACACCTGGGTTTCACTCAGAATATTAGTAACCTTGTCTGTCTCAGTGGCAAGTGGCGAGCGGGGCTTTTCGAAGCTAAAACTCATAATGACTTACCTGCGATCGTACATTTCTTTGATGACTCATTGAATGAACGGCAGCAGCAAAGTGAAAGCCGTTCATTCGTAGTGTGTAATCGATTTTCAAATTTCATAACTTCATGAACCCTGTAAAATACTATTAGTTACAAAGAGTAATAAAGAAAAAGTAATGAATGTAAAAAAATAAACAGCATAACAAATATTTTAAAAATTGTTCACAAATATTGTCAAAACACACAAGAGGGGCTCATGAATGCATACGGAGTTTCTTTCTGGTGTTATAAACTAATAGCTTGTAGTTTTCTGCCTCATATGATGCGATTGTAACCAATCTAAATACTTGTTACAAAGTCTTGGCAAAAATGTGTAATTATTATGTCTCGAATGCAAACAAAACTTTGAGATTGAGACATATAAAAAAATATTTGAAGATCTAGTGCTGAATAATTCCCCGGAAATTGTGCCTGGAAGCAATAAATACAATCCGTTAATATTATGCTGGTTGAGGGTCTTCAGGATATTCATTTTGAGAATATATTGAAAGAAATTTTCTTTTCATTATTTTCACGTGCAGAAAATGGAATCATAATATTGTAATATGCTTATTTTATTGTTTTAGCCCGACGTGAATGAAAATATGCCTAAGTATAATTCTATAATTGATATTTTTAAAATTCACGTTGTTATCATGAGATTTACGAATTCTATTTTTAGAATTTGAGAAGAAGATAATCGTTTAAGTCAAAGTTAATTCAATGAAGTCAGGATGTCAATGTCATGAATATCTAACATGTACAGTTATAATGAGAAATACGGCATCCTTAAAAATTCCCAAGGTATATATACATCAATTCGCAATTTATTCATTTAGTTCCATAACTTCGGAGATCTAATTGTTGGTTTTCTGGCATTTCATCACTGTTTTTCACCAATTACCGTATATATTTGCGTATAATACGGGTCCAAATAGAAACAACATAGACCCGATCTGCCGGCGCATAATGCGCCGGCAGATCTGGGTCTATGCAGTTGGTATCGCTTTATACGCGAGTATATACGGTAATAATGCCGTCCATCCAGAGCCAATAATGCACGTGAAACTTATGTACAAGAATTTGTTTCCATCCACGTAATGATTTTGGTCATTCTTATAGTTAAAACCTTTCGTTATGCACAAGACATAAGTAACGTACAAATTATATATTCCATCACAGAGCTACAGCCATTAAACCAGAGACGAAAATCCTGTAAATCGACATAATGAATTTTCCATGTGCGCTAGACACACAGCAACACCGCAAAGTGGCAAATAATTAAGTATAAATCAAAAATTGAAAAGTAGGTTACCATTATCCTCATCACCCGTGATGGTATAGATTAATAGGTGGTGGATAAGGACTCAGATATCGTACATACAACAGCTCTAATATTAAGTAGTTCAATGTAAACCTTGATCATTCAGCTTTACCTAACTACAAATGATGTCATTAATGTAAGTAAAACCAGCCAGTGTTATTTTCACTTGGAATTCAATGTACAACAATCATGATTACTCTGTACGTCTGTCGGTACATAGCACAAAGCATGCTACGCAGAAAAGCATATATCTGTGTTTTAACTATCATAAACTGTATATATATATATATATATATATATATATATATATATATATATATATATATATATATATATATATATATATATATATATATATATATAATGACACAAAAATTGATAACGGCGCAAATACAAAACAGTTTTCCAACATTTCGAGCTAAACAAGTTCTTCCTCAGAGACATATTAGAAGATAGATCACATGTTTGGTTCGGCATCCTAACTTCTGATTGATAGTGTAGCTAACTCCTGTCTTCGAACTTCTGAACGATATGGTCTCTGGCATATATTTGCAAATTAGGCAACGCTTGTCTTTGCGACAATATGTGCTTGAATCGGTGATCTTTTTTGAAGTTACCTTGGCACGTACCAGATGGTCCTTCAGATTTCAATCTGGTTCCAATGCTTCCGAATTAGCTGTTGTAACTTTGAGGCTTCGGGGTGGAAAGTAACCACGAAGGGAAAGCGTTTGTTGGTTATCTTGGTTTTTATAATTCAGGAGGTTTCCTCTATCGAGGAGTCAAGTTTTGTTAATAGCCTCCTCGATTTCTATTTCTGTACCCTCTCTTTCTAAGGTGCCCCTTGAGCTCTCCCAGTCTCCATTCAAAGGTGGCCGGATTAGAGCATATGCGTTTTTTGGCCCGAACACACACACACACACACACACACACACACACACACACACACAGACACACACACACACACATTTCTTAAGATGGGAATTAAAGTAGACCAAGTGTTTGCTAAGAGGGACTCTAACTTGTATCGATTTCAACGTCAATACCAAAATGATTTTTAAATACATAAGAAAAAGTTCAGTAATGTGGTCTCGTTAACTTCAATCTTGATCGCACAACCGATTTTGACTTTGGAGTAATTATTCCATGAGGAAATGTATATCATTTATGGTGTTATGACTCTGGGTCTTAAAATAATGTAACAGAAAGTGAAACCAACAATGTAACTAAAATCAACAAAAAAGCAATTTATTTATCGACAATTAAAGTGGAACTTCAAAGGGCACTTACTGTAACGTGAATTAAAGTCGAAATAATCCAATATCCTAAGTGTCCTAATCACAAGTCCTAAATATAGAATGTTCCGAATGAATTCCATTAGTCTTGAATGACCTGATGTGTCAGTAGTCTTGAATGTCCTGATATCCCGGAATGATGTAATCCAGAATATCTTTGAATGAATTCACATAAATCCCAGAGCCAAGTATTAATCCAAAATGAAAATGAGCACTTTTAGTAATTCCAATGAATATTTCAAATAAATAATTCCCCTCTCTGAATTTGCCCTGATTTTCACAACTGTAACATCTGATTACTAAAATAAATTCCTTAAAAGACTGATCTTTATGACATGAAGTTTAGCATAGGAATGAAATCTTGTTTACCAAACTGTATAAATAAGAGAATATGTCACCTGACAGAAGATATTCTAGAATATGAGGAACTCTGATTTAAATTTCCTGTGCGTCCCTGACTTTTCTCACAACTTACCTCATGGACACATATTACAAATTCAATATACATAACAATGGATCAAATTCCTATAAAGGGGTTCATTTATACCCAATACGGGTTATGATCAACATCCAGGACATTTATAATCTTCACCCCGCTATGCTAACATACTAACATTTTCCAGATTGGCCAGGTAGGTTCTCAGTAGAATTTTAGCAACATCGCTTAGAATCCAGTGGCCCGTACACTCTATACCACACATGCACAAAACGTGACAAAAATTTCTGTATGCAATACTTGTCGTAACAATACATTTTGAGAAAGAAAACGGATCTTGAATAACTTCGCCTTTTTTATGAATGCCCTATCCTTGATGGCATCGATATTGCATGTATATTTCCTTCTTCATTTTAAAGAAGTTATCGTGGTTTAAAACTTATTTCAATATAAACAGAAACTGCTATGACACAAAACATAAAATATCCTGATAAAGAAAATGCTACTGCAGACTCCGATAAATAGATTCAACGGGTAACTTTAAGTGGCATTTTTTAATTATTGCTCTTTATTTATAAGAGATAAGAATACTTAGAACTGAGGAAACGCTAGTAAAGTCTTAAGTATCGGTAGGTCTCTGCTTGCTTCTCTTTTCGTAGCTTTTGTGGGTTATTTAAAGACATGCAGAAACTAGATAATGCCCCTTATTCTATCTTCTGATTTCGTCACCTCTTTTTTTTCTTACACTGTCAATTCTTTTTAATAAGAAAGTGTTGTTATGATTATTCATCACACCAAGATACCGCTGACTATTCTATGATTGTCAATCTCATTTTGCATATTTCATGACTCGTCGAAGAAACCAGAGCTATGTTCCGAAATCAACAGCTACTTGCCCCTGACACATTTCGTTTATTATTACGTGACACGGGTTAGGGATAAGATCTCATGTTGTTTATAAATTTTTCACAACGGGGAGGGTGTGTATCAACAAAAGCTAAAATATCTTGGTTACGGTATTAAGTAACGATAAACTATTCTTCCACACGAGAGTTATATTGACTAATGAATTAAGCTGTATCATGCCATATCATACGTATAATGATCAGTGGAATTACATTTATTACTTCCATTGACAACCAGTAAAACAAAGCAAAAAATAACAACAACAACAATAACAACAACAAAATATAAAAATACAACAACAACAAGAACAACAAAAATTTGTTGATCCTCAAGTGTTTAGTCGGTGTTGTTCTAAATCTTGGTTTTCACTTCATTTGGGTTTTTGTAGACCAAAATGTGTTGAAAGGCGATAGAAGATTGGGCATAATATCTTTGTGATATTAATCGCCAAATATATTTAATTCCTAATTATTTGTTAGCATTAGACCAATAACTTTATATATATATATATATATATATATATATATATATATATATATATATATATATATATATATATGCTTCATCATCCTGGATAGTATTTGTTTTAAAAACATGTTTAAACTGGGTGATTTTGAATCTCATTAGAAATTCAACTTCTTACTGTAAATTCAAGTCCTTGCATCATGACTAGCTTTTGTCTCACCGCTAATGATATCCAGACTTATATTCCAATTTTATTGTGTACACGTATCTTCCTCTTCTTTTATCTTTTTAAATTAATGACATCATCCCCTATTATTTTACAAGTCATTTTTGTCAAGGTTTTAAGTAGGATTACTAGTCTTAACTGATGTATACACGTATTTAGTTTGTATATATTTTTATGAGGACCATATAGGAAATTACCCTTAATGCTAAATATGCTTTTCTCTTAAAATAAAGACATTATTATTATTATTATTGATTCCCAGTGTCGTTTTGTTTTATTTCTTTTATTGTAGTATGTCACGTCTATTTAACTTATTTTAGCGGTGTGTGTGTGCGTGAGAGTGTGTGTGTGTGTGTAATATATATATATATATATATATATATATATATATATATATATATATATATATATAGAGAGAGAGAGAGAGAGAGAGAGAGAGAGAGAGAGAGAGAGAGAGAGAGAGAGAGCATGTGAACTCCATTGGGAATTTTGTGATGATAGCAAATAGCAATAAAAAAAAAAAAAAAACATTGTTGGCAGTCTGGGAATTTGCTCTGGTGTCGGCTGTGAATTATTGAAAATAAATTCAAAATATGTGTTACCGAATTGGCTCTTGAAACAATATTTATACGTCGTCACATATAGAAACAACGCAAAATCATTCAAGTCAGTCCGTTGCCTGTCCCTTTTTGTATAGCAAGTGGCTAATTTTCGGTCTAACCTTTAGTGACTATAAAGAATGGCATCCAATAGTCAGACAGATTGTCTCCTGTAACAATACAGATATCATTTGACGAATTGTACAACAGACATTCTTCAGTGTCCCTGCAGGTTTTTGTATATACGGCACGTGAAAATATTATATTTCATGCAGTTCCATTTAGTGATGATCAAGAATAGCTATGTCACTTCTGGGGAGACAGATTGCTACAAATTACGCACCTAAAAACCTGAACGATGACTTCAAATTCATGTCACTCCATTCTGTAATATAAAGTGAAAGGCACAACACCGCGAAAGAAAGAGGCCCGAGTCAAAATGTTTAGACACAGGAAGAAAGTTGACATGCATTCATATGTCATGCAAATGATATGATCTGTTCCAAAATGTAACCAAAAGGATGCCCCGATCTGTGAAAGGATACTAAAGTCAACACAAAGAAGTTCATATACTTCTCGTTTTAATGAACATCAAGATGTCCAAATACAGTAAATCACAAAATTGTAGCGACCGCAAAAGGTTTGTTTGCGAATTTAGCCAGAAAACTATTTTTTTCTAAAATGTTTTGCCTACTAAAGATTTGTGATAACAAATATATATGTGATATTTGTGGACGACTATCTTCATAACAGCTTACTTACTAACGACGTAATAGGAACCAGTGATTTAGAGTATGTTGATTGATTGATGTTTCTTCAATAATTATGCTTGAAAACCCATCACTGTCGGCAGCTATTCATGTTCTATGTAGCTTGAAAATCCCTTGCATTGGAAGAAAATGACCAAACTTAATTTCGTCAGTGTTTAATTCACACAGCATGCAAGCATACATCATCACCTTCTTTAAAAAGGGTACAAACTACACCAAAATATATATGTTCTCCCTCAGTAATTTATAAAATTGTATGCCGATAATATGCTTAAAAGAAATTCGTTAACATTTAATGACGCTAAAATATTGTGATTTACGATATATTCACCAAAGATACATTTTGAAACAGATTATATCGTCGGAGCGTCAGGTCAATGAAAGTCAATTTTTTTCCTGTGTCTCTATATTGTGACTGCGTCAGACAGTTTGTTCTTCGTAAAATGACATTGGCTATAAATTTCCATACAAAACATTCTAACAGCTGCCGAGGAAGTTCGATCCATGTATACATGGCCGGATTATCCATTGGGCAAGGTGGGTAACGTGCCCAGGGCCCCCGAGGCTCAAGGGGCCCCGGACCCGGGCTTAAGGGGCCCCCGTATATTATCGTATGCTTTTCACAGGCAGTGTTTTTAACAGTACTGTTGGCTGTGCCCAGGGCCCCCAAAGGCCTTAATCCGGCCCTGCATGTATAAACTTTTCTTCTCAACGCGATAAAAAAAAGTATTCTGGACTAAAATAGGCTTTGGCGTCTTTGAAAATTACCTTTCTTTGTACTTCCCATTTCAAAGATTGAAGGCTTGACCAAACTGAAGAGAAACAAATTACCCGCCCAACATAATCTATTTAAAATATTGTATGGAGGAGAAAAATGATGCGGACATAATGTAATTAACGACGTTTATATGTATGATAAACGTTATGACTGAACTTGAGTAGTTGACCCGTAGTGATATTTCACAAGAGTCAAACTGCAACAAAACACAGAAATGGATTCCAAGCAAGGCCGGATTAAGGTGGTAGGAGCCCCTGGAGCAATTTCAAAAAGCGTCCCAACCACCCACCACCAATAAAAATTAAAAAGATCATTTAACTGCTCCATTTGCTCCGCATTTAATCTCACCTCGATTCCAAGAAAAAGGGCAATCATGTAAATTCCATCTTTAAAGTGAATATTGAAAAGAATGAGCGAGCGTGAAATGAAAACTTGATAGACAATGTCTGTATAGATGTACATATTGGTACATTCAATGACATGCGACACCGAAACATGTACTAGTGGACCTGAGCAGATATCAAAAGCTATACTACCCAATAAAGTGAACTCACATTTCAATGATTGAAAAACCCCGAGCTGGAGGAAATATGCATTTTTTTAAAAAAAATAAATTTTTTAATTTTTTTAAAAACTTTATTTAAAAAAAAAAAAATAATCCTTTGTAGATAGCATAGTCTATGAGGGACTTTCAGGTCATCGACCAGCTTGCGAAGTCAATAAATATACTGTGTTCTAAGACTATAATGGAGGTGTTACGCTACCCGACTAGGACGCACTTTCTACTTCACATGTACTGAAATCTGATACACATAACGTAAATATATCTGATACACATGACGTAAATATATCTTTGTTAGGAAACATACGACATTTCTTCATACAAATATTATTTAAATGCCAAATTGTCATTGCAGGAAACGTTTTGAGTATTTTCATATCATCCTTGTATTGATGTCACCATATGAGAACTTTAATTCCTGTCTCACTTGGTCCAAAGCACCTGTCTGATTCAGGTATTGCATGACAATAGAAGAGAATACGATTCGACAGAATAACAAAGAAAAAGAGCGCCGCTGAAAATCCCCAAAATGTAAGTACAGTGTATTGCAAATATCTACATTCAAGCTAAAAATCATACGCATTACTTAAATGGGTTGTGCGTTGAAATTATATATTAGAAAAGAACGGTCAAGTGAAAAAAGATGTTTCAAAATTTTCTGATTTTTCGTTGGAAGATAAACCAGTGTGCGACAATTGTAAAGCAAAATCTTGTATCGGAGTGTGAAAAAAGAATGCACTGTTGGTTTTCATACAAACTACTCAGAGTTTCTGTTAATCCAATAAAGTACACCAGGTTGCAGTGCCCAGATTTGCAGAACAATATGTTAAGAGCAACTGGTGTAGACAATTTCTATTTTTGAACTCTAAGTTGACATTTTATTCTACAGACACCAATAACTGGATTATATCATCTTACATGTCGCATGCCCAGTTACGTAGGCGCCACACAAACGCCTCTCCAAAACGATTCTCACATCTACTATATTTCACAAAATAATCCCTCCACTCAATTTACCAGACCAATTTCTGAATGAACTCAATCTCGACTACCGTATGTCTGGTCCTGAAATAAAATAAAATACATCGTGTTAGACCCCATACATAATATCTCTCAAGGATTCACTTTTTGCTACAAATCAATTACGATAAAACAGGCTTGTCATATGAGCTCTTTGAGTACGTGACCACAAGGTGTTAATATAGCATTCTTGTGTACTACAACGTCATAACCAGAAATTTTCTATATTAAAAATATATTTTGTGAATATGGTAAATAATAGTCTCAAATCCGGGATTTAATACCTCCAGTCCGCTTGATATGGAATTGCCTATTTCAGAATCTGCACGCAATACCATCATTCCACGGATAAGGTGACATCCCCCCTCCCCCAAATAAACACCCTGGCCAAAGAGGTTTAGCAATATATATTTTAAAAAAATGCTATTGCTAAGAGACTAGAACTGTAAGGATTTGATTTTTGTTTTAAAAAAATAAGTAAATAAATAAATGCCAGTAGTAATTAAAGAGGCTGCAAGGGCAGTACGGATAGATTACGATGGCCGATCGTACAATGCAAAGAAACTAAAATTTATACATGTACACATTGTTCTAAAATGTGTTCGTGACAGTCTACAGCTCATAGTAACACAAATTTGTGCATGTACACAATTTAGCAAAATGTGTATAGGTACACATTTTTCTTACCTTGAGTTATAACTGGTTGACAACCACCGACTACATAGTCATGACAGGTCACAACTAAAACTATTTAGCATTCCTTTACAATAATAAATTAGAAGGAACAGTAGTGCTCTCTGATAAGGTATTAAACTGTCGTGTTATTTATATGTTGGTCTGGAGGAGCAATTAAGAGAATCTCTTTTCGTTTATACGAACAAATCAAGAAAGAAAGCGGGAGAAATCATACGTGGCACTTGTATCAATAACATTTAGAAAATCAGCACGGTTTGAAGCAAACGTGAGTAAATCTTTCTCTCTCTCTCATTTTATGTTGTACACCACAGAATTTTGATTGACTTACCACTTTTAGAATATATCTATTTACATATTTTCTAATAAATACTAATCATATTTACTATGGAATTGAGTCATGCAGTTTATGTGTTTCAAATTAGTTCACATTAATTACCATTTAGCTTTCATGCTGTAAAATTTATACTAGTTGTGACTTTTATAGGCATGAAGCGGATAAAATTAACGTCGTATTTGCGTCATTGGAAAGAAGGGTTCTGATTTATTGCTTTCATTTAACGCCTAATAACGTCAGGATAAATGATTAATATTGCATGCAATTTGTAACTTTCAGCAGCAAGGATTATGAGCTGAATACTTATAGCTTCCTGCAGCTTGTATTAATATCAAATATTCTTCTTTATTTGGTAGGTCAAAAAGTTAGAAGGCTCTTAGGAAAAGTAGAAACACGTGTAATTGGAATGTTTGCTTCTTAGTTTCCTGAAGAATATCGTCCCGTCTTTTTATAACACTAACATACACTGTTCATCATTGTTTTTCCCCAATTAAGCAGGCAGATGATTTATGGAGCAACAATATAAAATATTTAATTAATAGCTTTGAACAATATATATATATATTGATTGACTTGAACGTTTCCACATGGATAACTAAATAATATAGGATCATTGGATGGATTATTTATAATACCAAGAGCTATAGACACTTCTAACATAATATATTATTTTTATTATTGTATATTGATTTCAGTGAATTTTATCCTGCACTACCGTGATAAAAAAACTTCGCGTACAAGGAAATATCGGCTTTATTAGAGAAAAGCCATAGCATAAATCTGAGGTAAAATGGACAATACGTTTCGTAATGAAGTTATTTCTGATTTTAAACTCAATCCGTTATAGATATAATCCTTGCTGTATTTCAATCACAAATGCAGGTTACATTTTTGTACCCGATGAATATTTCACGTCACCATAAGATGTATGTGTATGTATGTGTGCAGATTACACATCTTACATAAAGATTCTGTTAAAGGAATACCATATGTATGTGTGCAGATTACACATCTTACATAAAGATTCTGTTAAAGGAATATCATTAATGAACATTTAAAATAAGCCTATAAACAACTGCTGGTTGAGAGTTTTCAAAATTCAAAAACTTGTCAAGCTTTATCTTATCATTCTTCATCAAATTACTCAATTACTCTGCATGTTTAAAAATATGCATAACAATATAGACAGAGAGTTTCTGGGTCATCGTTAAAAATATATGTCGGCTTTTGTAATAACTTCATTTAGAGCATGAGTTGCTATATGAATATATTTTATTGCAAAGATCGATTGTGGTTAACACACCGCTTGTCTGCATATGTTTTAAAACTCAGGCAGCCAAACTCTCTCTCTCTCTCTCCTTCATAACTACACACCATCTTCGCAGCCCTCTAACTTTTTGACCTAAGAAGAACTGCATGAATCAAGTTCATAGCAAATATGAATAGTATTTATTAAATATACTTAAATATATTATAAATGTGGTAAGTCAATCAAAATTTTGTGGTATATAACATACCATGATACCGAGAGAGAGAGAGAGAGAGAGAGAGAGAGAGAGAGAGAGAGAGAGAGAGAATTATAAGTAGAAAGAAAGTGTTACAAAAAAAACGCAAAATCGTAAATTATAGGAAGTAAACATTTTTATGGGTTGGCATAGTATCATAGATGAAAAAAAATATAACACTAATTTGTGGTAGTGTGTGCGAAAGTGTTTGCCAGTTAACTGGTTTCCGGTCTTCCTAGTGACTACGTAAGATTGGAGAAACCTTTGAACTTAGGGCCGATTTTAGAGAGTTCTCGTACCGTATTATCCTTCTTGGAATTCGGATGTTGTAATTCTTCTAGATGTTTATAATGGTCTTCTCCTACTTTCCACTGAGACCGGCAGAAAATTTTATAGACAGAAGCATCTGATTTCTCCACTAAAAAAAAAGTACGGACATAAAATCAGTTAAACCTAGACGCTTACCAACCGGTAGCCGGTCATCCTGGGAATAGAGAGAGATAACAATTTAACTTTGGTGGCGAGAACTCTTGCACCGGCGTAAATTCTTTGTCATGGTAGGTACGGACTTTCAGTATCGAAGATGTTTAAAAAGTCATGACTGTATAATTATGTCCATCAGCACATATCTATTCATATTGTTTTTAAATATTTAAATTTCCGTTTAATATATGTCACATCGATTTGACTCTTTTGTATTCAACTCCCAATCAATGACACCGATTAGCACAGAAAAACTCACATTCCAACTTGAAAATGATAACGTTTTGATGACATATAGAGGTTCTTTTTGATTGATGGACTTGAATAAAATATGGGGGAAAAAAAAAGAATATATATATATATATATATATATATATATATATATATATATATATATATATATATTTATATATAGTAAGTTAGTTAGTTAGTTAAAAGTTTTGTGCATGAATGTCTTTCTCCTGCACTTACTAGTTTTTGACTAATCGCATAACTCCAGTTTAAACGAAACCTTCCAATGTGGAAAATAAATGAATAACACGTTTAATAAAAATGCAGTTAAACACTCACAACAACAAACTCAATCTCGTATGTGGACCTGAGACATTGAAATTTTACCTCTATAATTTGCTTTGACCAATGTTATCCACACTGGAAACTTGTTTAAAATATAAATTTATAAAAGGACCTTTATATTCTTAGACATGTGTATAATATTGTTGAAGCTATAACTGTTGTATCTTGTCTTTCAGAAGTCCATTACTATTTACGGACTTCTGGTCTCATTAAATAGCTTCGTATCCTACAGCAAAGCACGTCCAGATGTGCTGATCTCGGCTAGTGACAAAGTTACCGCCGTATACGACCACACCTAAATACGCCTGCGAACTTGGTAATTCATGCCTCACTTTGCAGTTAATTGGTTCTCTTTGCTTACTGTCAAAATAATAATTTGGTTTCAAATGAATGCATACTTGCTCTTGAAACCTATCGTTTATCATAACATGACAAGGGCGTGTGATAATATACCATAGTCATTTATCACGATGCAACAAAGGATGTAAACATGTGTTCTGGTCATTTAAGCATGATAAAATGCAATTCAGACAGGTAAGCTGTGTACTATTTAATTCATCCAGTAATATGATGAAATATCACACCGATAAAAGGTTATTACGATCGGTCGTGTTACTTACACAGTTTGACGTCACGTGGCCAAGTAATCTTACTTTTAATACAATTATAACTGTTTTTACATCAGCATTGATTCTTTTTTCAGCTCTGGGTAATCCGTTTTGTTACGACGTATGTTGACCGGTAATTATGTTGAACGGAGATAAAGGATACAAGTTAGTAATGATGTGCTATTATCCTACATTTTTTATAATGAAATCTGCTTTAGAAATCATAAGGAGACGACATCTACTTGTAGCTACGTGCGATATGTATTTTTTAAAATCATGTTTTACCGTTTTGTTTCGACCTGTACTATTTATATGTTATACCTGTATCTGAATTCCATTTAAAAAAAAAAAAATCTTTTATATATGTGTTTGAATTCCACTGTATTATTTATTTTTTTATACCTGTGTTTGAATTCCACTGTATTATTTATCTTTTAAACCTGTGTTTGAATTCCACTGAAGTTTAAAGTGCAAGAAAGCGAATTATGCGTTGTCTGCTTCAGAAATTACCAAGATTTAGTTCATTAAGTCCGCTAAAAAATTCTGAATATAAATTTCTGGGCAAACATGACGACATAATGATCTTTGGAAGTGTTGTATCTACTTTGTTTAATTTAGTATTCACTCTGAATCAATGACAAATCTTTTATTATAATAGCAAGTCGCCGTTATTCAAGATATCGATAGGTGGAGGAAAACTATACACTATTAAATGTGAGGATGAGAAGAGCATTTTACCGGTCCAAAAGAAAGAAAGAAAGAAAAAACGACAGAAAGAATCTTTTAAAAAGTACTAAAATGCAGGAGGTAGATGTAGACTATAGTATGTTGTCCTTGAAGTCAAGGGATTAATCTATGGTCATTTTTCACCGGAATCTTACTGCAATTTTTTTTGGAAAAAATATCCATTCCAAAGAAAAAGTGAAGAATACCATTCCTTTAATTGATTTGTTTTAAAAGAAGGGAGACAGAAATGGAAAACAATTTGTATCGGGAAAAATATACACTGAAAGATACAAAGTATACAAAAAGGTAGAAAATAATTTTTTTAAAAATTCAAACTTACATTCAAAGTTGTAGGTAAATGGATCGGAGCAAGTGCTCTGACCTTCATCCAGATAAAGGTCAGGTCTCCAACCTTTGCTGAATCAAGAGCTTTATAGTTCTTCAGAGTTTAAGGGTAACTGTGTTACGCAATCCGACAAGGACACGATATTGTACCACGTCCCAATTATTGAATCATAGCACAGATGACATGCATATTGATTTAATTTGTAAAGTTAAGACAAATATTTATACAAAAAATATGAATTAAATCCATACGTTGTTTGTTATCAGAGACGAGTCTAATTTTCTGCCTCATAATTGATTACTCTAAATTGATCAAGTGCACCTTGATGTATGCCAAGTCTGTTTCAAATACTGAGTGACGTTGAAAGGACTTCGACCGAACCTGGAGTATATACAATATTGACAGGGTTATTTTCAGTTATGTAGGTAATTATTTTCTTTTATTATTCAATTACATACAGAAAAGCAGCCGTATATATATATATATATATATATATATATATATATATATATATATATATATATATATATATATATATATATATATATATATATATATACAGTGACGTGACGTAGTGGGGGGGGGGCGAAGGGGGCGGTGGCCCCGGGCGCCTCTTTCTAGGGGGTGGCAATTTGGTAAGATTACCGTATATATCATAAATAATACGATGCAGTGGGGGCGTAATTTTGGTAGTTGGCCCTGGGCGGCACTTTGCCTCACTACGCCACTATATATATATATATATATATATATATATATATATATATATATATATATATATATATATATATATATATATATATAAAATCCAGACACCTCATACTGATCACAAATATCCAATCTTACGTGTTGAGTTGGGTACCACGAAACAATATATGAACTTACCGCGATACGTACCACGGTAGACCTCAATTATATTAGGGACCAACAATTTAATTTTCTGGGGCAGGTGCCGGATATTTTTTTTTTAAATTTCCAACTCTCAAATAGCTGGGGAAAAATATCTTGCTCCGATCTATAGCAAAATAATACCATATTATATCCATTATATTTTTGAAAAATAATAATTATCTTAAGATTAAAGAAAATAAAATATCACGGCTCGAAAGAAAATCGCAGCCCCTCGCCCTAAGAAAATTAAATGGTCACAACCTGATAGTAGATGAATTTGCTATGTATATGTTAATTGTTATATAAGTTGTCATCTAAAAACTGTAAAGTGGGATGATTGAAGTTTACACTATAGCTGACACCCTGTAAAAGACATTGTGCTGACATTAGAGAGTTTGTTGATCAAAATAGAAAGTACTGACACTGAAACCTACAATTTTCTAGCTACACTATTGATAGAATAGGTAGGGAAACTTTGAGTGGGATGCCAGCACCCAGGCAAGATATTTATCAGAGAGGGCCAGTAAACATAAAACACACTGACACAACAAACAAGAAGCAAATTTAGTAAACTAGAGAAATTACGTAAAATTCAAACAGAGAACGACTGCACTCCTGAAAATCTTAGGATGATTCTTGATCCTATAAAGTAACATATGTACTTAACACATTAACATACGCTAGTAAATAAATAAAAAAGTGACTTTTTTCTTCCTTTTTTTTAATCCGATTTTTTTTCCATAAGTTGGATTTGGCCCGAATATCTTTCACAACATCCCATGTTGGCATACGTGACATGTGTCAAACATGTGATTAAAGGTTCATAAATATAATTATATTTGTTAATATTCGATATTAATTCGTGACAAATACAACTATTTTGTTTTTAAAAAAATGATAATTTATTGAATTATTTTGTAATAAAAATAAAAACATGCTTTTAATATCAAGCTTCCGTACAGTCCTTAGGGATGGAAATTACAGATGTACCGGTACAGTAAAAAACAACCGTGGTACATACCACCGAAAAAAATACTATGGTAAACCGGTATACTGGTAATACCGCGCAACAATACTTGCGTGAAATGTTGTTCAAAGTCTGCTAAATTTGATATGCATTGGAATTGTCCATTTATAGTTAAAATGACATGTATAGCAGGAAAACATTACAATCAATACATCCGAGATAAAGCTCAATAACAGAGATTACAGGTCCTGAGTTGATGTGCGGTATTCATCAGAGATGGTGTGACAATAAACAGTAAATATTCAGATGATTCGTCGCCATTTACCGGTGCTGGATTGCATGTCCTAACCCAAATTTTTACTCCTTGTCAGGTAGTGCATTCTGCAACTGTTTTCTGCCTATGAACATGAGCAGAGACAAAACTGAAAGATCTCAAAACAGCTTTTCTCTAAATATTTATTGACATTTAAATTCTACATATATAGTGAAGTATGTTTGTTTCAGGAACACATCGCCTCATCGAATGTGCCCCACCTTATTTGATCTAATGATATTGTATTTTCCAGAAAAAAGTATATGGCAATAGATGAAGTATCTTTCCATAATGTTTAGTTTTCCTAGGGGTCTCATGGTACTAATTCGGTTTCTATAATAAACATATGGATACACCATAATATTGAAAAATCATTATCTTTTAATTTCTAAATACTCAGGACCAAACATGTATCTCACAACATATAACCATAACTGATGTATGTTTCTATGCTGAGACAACCATATGAGTAGCTACATTTTTTAAACCTACAAGCGTCTGAAACTTGAATCACCCACTCCGCATCTAAGGAATAAACAACTATGTTCATTAATGGGGTTCCTTAACCAAGCTAGTAAAAATAACTGACAGTGCATTAGTAGAAGCATTTATCCACGTTCTTTCGTGTAATGATAGGATCAACCTTTGACAAGCTTTTTTTAACTAAATTTTCACATGTTCACCTTTCTTTATCAACAAATCATGGCCTCTCAAAGCCGTATATCCTCCTTTTATTGTCCACACATTTTCTAGACTGGTTCTAAACATTTGTAGCCTATTTCTATGGAGAGTTTTGCTGTCTTGTCCATAATTATGAGTCACGTACACTAGAAGCGTTTTTTTTTTTTAATGTTTTGTTTTTAAAGGTTGTAATTGTGAATTGTTGCATTTATCAGCATGTTTAAATCAAAGAAAGTTCAGAAAGTTCCACGTGTCAGTTGGAAATGGTAAATATTATTGTCAGAAAAGTTTGTTTGTTTATCGCGTTGGAATCTGAAATTGCAAAACATTTTGGTTCAAATATGTGATACTTGGTCGACGTTTTCATTCATCTTAGGTTGGTATTACAGTTACTCGCACCGCATAACTCCACAGCATCCCCTGTTGTATCCTGATCTTGATATAAAGAAACTCATTCGAGTTGATCATTTGATCGAAGAAAGTAGATCTTCTGTCACTCGTGCCGTTTTCCTTTCCGCTTTTTAAGGAGTGTTTGGGTGTTAATCAGGGAACGAACATGTTAGCCAACACCAGATCTCTTTTTCACAACACGCACTTTTCTTCGTTATTTTCATTGATTGATGGCGTTGAAAATTGTTGGGTAAACCTAGCGTTGAAAAATTCGTTTAAGATTCTTTCGAAGCTCGAAATGTTTACGTTGACATTTTTTTCTAAGGTACCATGTTACCTATAATACGTCTAATTGTCATAGTCATGGACTTTCCTGGGCAGAAAATAGTAGTTCACATTCTGGGAATTCCGAGCCATAGCGACATTTAATAGAACTACATACTTGTTTTCTCGAATAAAGACATACATAAATAAATGAACACATCGAGAAATTCTAATTCCAGAACTCCAAAAATGTATACTACTCTAAAATATTACTAGACCCAACCAGACTGGGGGTGGTTGTGGTTGTGGGGTGGGGGGAGTTTTGAAAGTCATTAAAAAGTCATTACGCCAGTCAGACTTTGAAGTTGGATATTTCAAGTTAGTTCCCTTGATTAGAGCTATTTATACTATCCGTACAATATATTATCTCCCGCACAGGTAATGGGTTTATATATAAATCGAGGATATATGTATGGAGTCATCAGGCAGTATTGAGGGCATTAATAATAGTGGCCACCTGTTAATATAGCTGATGAGAAGTCTCCATACTTACCAATGGTTAGAGGGTAAGGCTTAACCTCCATTGTCGGCATAGCATAAATGGTCACAAGGGGTTAAAAGGTCCGAGGATCCGGCCATCGCGCTGGCGACACTAGTACGAGTTCCCTACTGTTGGGCAACTTAAAGCAGCACGGAAGAAAAGACCTGCTCTTTAGACTGCTGACAAGTAAAATGGCCAAGCACCCATTCACCAGGTTTGGTTTTTCTCAAACGTTATTCCAAAGGTCAAAGAGTAACATGCTCAAGGTTACAGCGGTTAAATAGAGATATTGTTTTACATATCTAAAATATAGTAGCTAAATATATTTAAGTATTTTTTATTTAAATAAGTCAAAATGAACACTTCAATTCTTGATATGCCAATACCAAAAACGTGAGGATAAAATTACAACCCTTTTCACATGCCATCAAGCTAAAAAAGGAATGAGGAGGATGAATTAAAAAAACAAAACAAAAAAAAAAAAAAAAAAGAATAATAACGAAAAAGCTTAGATATTCATTTAGATATTAATTTCGTAAGTCTTTGAATAATTACAAATTTTACAGTTGAAACAATCAACAGATGTAAGAACTGTGCAATGATATTGAACCATATTTGAAGATGATTATCAATACTAATAATTTGACAATTTGGTTCTGTGAAAGCTCAAATAGATTTAACAATATCAGACTTATGAAGAGATTGTTTCAGGAAGGGGAACAAAGGTTGAGTATAAAATATTTTTACCACAGAACACAGCCTCTAACTATACAGTGTAAGTTGAAATGGATAATGTCATTGAATGTTTATTGAACAATTTATATACCAAATTTGGACAGGAAATAAGTGAAAGTACAATAGATAGTGTATCTTAAATCGCACACAAAATTTTGTCAACCGCCGCTTGGATGAAAGAAAGTTACACATGGATGTGCCTGAGTGGATTAGGTCCAAAAAGGCTTGAAAATATAAAATATAAAAAGATGATAAATGTTTCTTTTTTATGCTCTGGAATTGGTGTTAAACATGCCATGGGATCATATTGATCGACAATCAAAATACAACACACACACACACACACACACACACACACACACACACACACACACACATACATACATACATACATACATACATACATACATACATACATACATACATACATACATACATACATACATACATACATACATACATACATACATACATACATACATACACTGTTTGTTCATAACTTGTCCAGTTATGACAGTTACTTCTTAAGGAAGACAGTAACTTCTTCAGGAAGACAGTAACTTCTTCACGAAGACAGTTACTTCTTCATGAAGACAGTAACTTCTTCATGAAGACAGTTACTTCTTCATGAAGACAGTAACTTCTTCATGAAGACAGTTACTTCGTCATGACGACAGTTACTTAGTCATGACGACAGTTACTTCGTTATGAAGAAACATACTTAGTCATGACGACAGTTACTTAGTAATGAAGACAGTTAATTATTCATGAAGACAGTTACTTATTAATGAAGACAGTTACTTTTTCATGAAGACAGTTACTTATTCATGAAGACATTTATTAAAAATTATCCAGATGAAGAGGCAAAACTAAAATCAAACAACAACGAGAAATATTTTATAATTTGGCAACGATTTCATAGTCGATAGGTTCACGAAAAAATACATTACAGTTAAAAGGACAATAGGGTTAATAGATAACTTTAGCTTTTTGGGGTAATCACAAGAATAATTCACAAGAAACCTTAAGGATAACAAAATGACATAAACACTGAAAATGTTTAAAGTTTGCAAATATCGTGTAGGATGCAACGTGTGCAAGAAGGATAATGACACCTATTTATTTGAGTAAAGACAGTTCAGTGTGTGTACATACATACATACATACATACATACATACATACATACATACATACATACATACATACATACATACATACACACACACACATACATACATACATACATACATACATACATACATACATACATACATACATACATACATACATACATACATACATAAATTGATAGCTTTAAAGGTTAAAATAAATAGCTATACCATCTGAAGAAAAATATGATTCATCACTTACCGATTCAAACATATCAAATGACCATTACGAATATGTTAATCAAGTCATGGGACACTTTGACCTTTCGACACTTGGAGATCTACAAGATTGTTACGTCATGAACGCTACTTTAATGTTGTGTGACATTTTGTAAAGAGTTTAGGAACGTCTGCATGTAAAGTTAGAAGCTAGACCCTATACATTATTATAATACACCAAGATTAGCACATGCTGCATCATAAAAATAGCAGGTATAGAACTTGAACATTTTGACAGATATGCTATGTTCCTGATGATTGACAGTGGAATATTAGGTGCATTTAGCATGATACCACGTAGATATGTTGAATCAATGCATGAATACTACATGGACAAAGATGGTGAGAGAAAAATTCCTGGTGAGTAAGAAATATCATGGTCACGTTATTATGTACCTAATATCATGGTCACGTTATTATGTACCTAATATTATGGTCACGTTATTATGTACCTAATATCATGGTCACGTTATTATGTACCTAAATGTTCATAGCTTCTATAATTGGGATGGTGGAGACAGTGTACGGCTGGATAGAAGGAAATTTGTTGAAAATATCAGACGACTATTATACTGATTGCACTTTAGAAGTAAATTAGGAGATTCCATTACACCTGTATGACTATTGCAATGACTACCCGTTAGCACCAGAGAGATTACTTCCAGACGAAAATGATTTATCACAGTTACATAAATTGATCTATGATTACAAAGAGTACAAAATCAACTATATCAATACTTTTATGTAAACCGAAAAACAAAGAAAAATATGCCATTCACTGCATCAACTTAAAGCTTTCCATTAGGTTAGCTTTACATACAGTTAAGTTTTAACCTGATAAAATATACACAAAGTTGTCTTGTTTCCTCAAGAACTATGGTTAAATTTAACCTACATAGAAATTAATACAAATCTGAGACAGAAAACAACAACAGATTTCGAGAAATACTTTTTTTCAAATTGATGAATAACAGTGCGTTTGTAAACATATGGAAAATCTCAGGAAAAGAACAGTTAAAATATATGCAGATAAAAATAACTTTTTCAAATGTGAAAACGATTTATCATTCGCAAGGAGAACAATGATTGACGATGACTTAGTGTTAGTCAGTTGTATAAATATAAAGACTAAATAACCAAAACCATTTGACGGTGTTAGAGTAATCTGAATGGATAATGTGGTGAATTTTAAATCGAATCTAAAAAAACAAATACGGTGATAGAATAAGCCTAGTCACAAGTGATACTGATTCTTTGTGTATTTACAGTGACATGAAGGATAACATACCATTCTATGACACTAGTGACTATCGTAAGGAAAACATTTGGATTACTATTGGTCAAGAAAATATTTCCCGGATTGAATGATGTTGTTATTCAAGATTGTATAGAATTGAGATCAAAAACTTTATTAATTCATTCAGAGACGAAAAAAAAAAAAGAAAAAGATTCTAATGCAATATTGAAAAGCGTGATTAAGAGGAATGTAAAATTTGAAATGTACAGAGTGGTTCGTCCATCACAATGAAAATTAACATGGAATGAATTTACTCAGATCCCACCATCACGGGGATCTATGGCATCAGAATGAACAACAAAGTAGCATTCTCTCTGTATGACGACATGAACAAAGTAGCATTCTCTCTGTATGACGACATGAACAAAGTAGCATTCTCTCTGTATGACGACATGAACAAAGTAGCATTCTCTATGTATGACGACATGAACAAAGTAGCATTCTCTATGTATGACGACAAGCCTTTTTTTTTTTTTTTGGTTGACAAAGTAAATACATTACCTCATGGACACGTTATCTTCTCTTGTTTTCTTTAAATGTATCAACCATTGCTCTGTTCATTCGTCTGGAATAAAATGACTGTCTACAGATTCTACGGACCTTTTTCATTGCTGTAAAAGACAATAAAAAAACCGTTAATTCTCTCTAAAATCCTTTGTAGCAGAGTCGTTCTTATTCACGATCACCCATACAGATATTTAAAAATATCTACCACTTAAAACTTATTTGGTTTCGTTTTTTCGTAACTTTCTCAATTTATCATTCATAATGACTTCTACAATCCTATTTATTCTAACCGAATCGGTAATCACAAATCCTTGTATACCATAAAAATGTTGGAGTCATTCAACTTGAAAAGATCATCACTTCCGTAAGATCTGATGATGTCTTCCACAAGTATTCTTCTCAAATTATCAATCATTGTATTGTTAGGGCACCGCATCGAGGCGCTAGAGCCCTGAAATAATTAACTTTTCCGTCCGTGCGTCTATTTAGTGTTACCATCAAAGCTCTGCAACCCTTACACATGATTGGATGGTATTTCCTATTTGAATTGCCTATTAACTATGGATGTGCCCTTAAAGGCCTCGCCGTTTTAGGCCCAGTTTTGACGGAGTTATTGCACTTTTTCTATCAATTTAAAAACCCCACTACAGCAGATACTTAAAACAATATAGCTTCTGAACTTTCAATATATTCAATGCAATTTGGTGCATACATATTCTCGTGGACCTAGATGTGCCCTTTATGCGTTTTGCCTTATCAATTCCATTTGTGGATAGAGTTATAGCCCTTGACAATTAACTTCATATCTTCACATGAGATATTAGTGTTAACCGGTGCAGTTGAAGAACCATTCAACATATTGTAACGCAATTTGGTATAAACATGGTTTCGTAGACCTGGGTGTGCCTTTTATGGATTCGTCTTGTCAGCTCCATTTTGGATAGAGATATATGCCTTGACAATTAGCTTCATATCTTCATATGGGATATTCCTCGAAAAAGGGCAGACTTGAAGAACCATTCAACGTATTCTGATGCAATTTGTAAGAGCATTGTCTCATATATTTAGATGTGCGTTTTATTGGTTTAGACTCGTTTACACAATTTTGGACAGAGTTATGCCCCTTTCCGCGCAAATTCCTGTCTTCACATATAAACTTGAAACGTTGCTTGCAGTCGGCATATCTCAAGAATCATTCAACATACTGATGGAATTTGCGAAGAATATCGTGTCATAAACCTTCATCTACCTTTTATGGCTTGTCTAGTCAACACCATTTTGTACAGAATTATGGCCCTTGTCAATCAACTTAATATCTTTACATGTGATGTTGCTTGTAATCATAGATCAAGAACCAATACACTTATTCTAATGCAATTTGATGTTAACATTGTTTCATAGACCTAAATGTGTCTTTTATGGGTTTTGTCTCGTCTGCTCCATTTTTCTCGGAGTTATGGCCCAAGTCGATCAGCTATCTTTTACATGCGATGTTGATTTTATTGAAAATTCTTTGGATTGCAAGTATTCCAGGTCATCATTTAGAGAAGTCATGGCCCATGAATGCCCATCTACTACAGGCTTTTGTTTCCCCACACAAGTGTGTGTTTAATGCTCTACGGAGCAAATTATAGCGAGCTCTAGTTATCATTTCTATTTACCTTTATATCAAGAGAAAATAAGAAACTACCTGTCACCATCAAAATATTTTGGCTTGGCCGAAGGTTTTCTATCTGTAATGTTTGTTCAGGTTTAATGTTGTTCGGAGTACCTGTTATACAATGATGTGCTTGACTGTGGTGTTTAATTCCTTGCGATATATTTGCTGCTTTTGAGAAGTTAAGTATATTCAGTACGTTGCCATTGACTGAAAAACAAAAAACAAAAAACAAAACAAAAACAAAACAAACAAAAAAAAAAAAACAGAAAAGAAAACGTCATGCACCGAAGGTGGACTTTTTACAATAACTTGAAAGCAAGAAACACAATAACACCCACCACAAGTGCAATCAAAATCTATTTTAGTTTTTCATCTCTTCATTAGTAGGTTGATAAAAATAATTAAATTTCGCTTTTCAAGTTTTACATATTTGCGAGTGAATAAATGCATCACGATAGTTAGATACGTCAGGATGAGCAAATGATAAAGATCCAAAGCATCAGCCAGATTGTTCAAATACCGAGTAACCAACCCTTATTTTCGCAATCTTTTTTTCAAGTACCAAAATGTTTCTGCTCTGTTTTCATTGATCTCTGTGGTCTTTCTTTGTGATTCTTTCATGATATTCTGATGTGTCATTATTTCTTTTGTTTTTTTACATCTGTATCAAATAAATTGAACAGAGAGTTGCTTCCTGCTAATGATAGTGCTCCTCCAATCATCATTGCTGCTGCAGCCATTCTATTTAAAAGCAACACATTTTGATACTGATGCCAGTTTTTATTTTACATCCTGGCTGAATACTGCAGCCATTCTATTTAAAAGTAACACATTTTGATATTGATGCCAGTTTTTATTTTACATCCTGGCTGAATACTGCAGCCATTCTATTTAAAAGCAACACATTTTGATGCTGATGCCAGTTGTTATTTTACATCCTGGCTGAATATTGCAGCCATTTTATTTAAAAGCAACACATTTTGATACTGATGCCAGTTTTTTTTTTACATCCTGACTGAATATTGCAGCCATTTTATTTAAAAGCAACACGTTTTGATGATGATGCCAATTTTTATTTTACTCAATGTTTTTTTTTATTGTGTGTAAATTTCTTCAATACTACCTCATACCACACCGATATTATCAGTTTTCGATCAGCATATTATTTTGTGCACGTTTTTGATTGTTCATCCTTAGCATGCAATTTATTGCAAAATTCAGAAAATGTAATATATTTCATCGTTTGGACGTTATCATTCAAATCTATATTAGATAAATCGTAAATTGTCTTTATAGTTTGTATCGTACTTTTTTCATTAACATCTAGTTAGTCTTTTTTTTTTTGTTATCTCCGTATATTCGTTCCTCTTATGTTCTTTTCGCTAAAATCAATCATTAGTTGTTTTTTAATATCTTGATCGTTTTCCCGTATTTCTTCATTAAAATATCTCTGTAAAATCAACCAGTTAAGATTTCAAAATGTTATAGCCTTCAAGACAATTTTAGATTTTGTACTTGTCGCTTTCTAAAGCATCTATCTCACTGTTTATCCTCTGCTTAACTGAATATAAATATTGTTGAATATTAGATATACACCCTTGTCCTCCTTCGGCGAGGCTCTGCCGTCCAACCTCTGTTTTTCTTTTTGCGATTTCTGTGTTTATCTAAAAACATATGCATCTAAAATCTGTTTTCTGCTCTCATGAATCTGTTTTTTGTAGATATGAAATATTGTCAATTCTTTCAGCACAGAGAAGTTCAGTAGATATTAATTGATTGTTTACATTTGTTCTACCCATGTTTATGACATCTTTCAAATTATTATCCTCCAAAATATTACATTTGTATCCAATAATACATGGTTGTGCAAATCGACTAAAAGCTGCATCATTTAATTTAACAGGATCACGTAAACTTGTAATAAAGTTATTATTGAGGTTTCAGTCAGTGTTAATTGATTGACTTAGTGTTACATCTTTTCTCGTCTTTTCTGTCTCAATGCTTGAAAGTGAAACGATGGCAATAAATCCTCTCAGAGATATCTCTATCATCACTTTATTATTTATTTCACTTGAAAAAACATATACTACAGGCATACCGTAAAAGTCTATCACTTTTCCATTTTCATATTTCGTGCTGATATTCAGTATGTTCATTGTACCCGTCTGTAATTGCTTGTAATGACCATTAACAATTTCCGAAACAAAGTCTCCGTTAAAAAATATTTAAACAGATAGAAACTCTAGCAAAAACGAAACAAATATCCATTAGTGTATTTTTCTTTTCTTGTTGTTGTGTTATTCATCTAATCCAGGAAAATATACGAAGTTGTAGGTTTCAAACTATACAAACTGAATGAGATTAGGTAGATATCTGTACATCGTGTAATTATTACTCAGATTGACAAAAACGTTTGAATTGTGTTTCAAACATTCAACAGCTATACTTTCTTCGTTGACAGCATTTGCAGTCATTTCCTCCTTCCCTTTTTATCTACATCTCAAGGTTGTAAGATTCACCCGGATTTAAAACTGCCCTTGCTTCATTCTTGTCTTTTAATTAGTAGAAAATATTGTTTTGTGTTCATCGGAAATATTGTAATCTATCCTTTGCAATGGGTAGTTTATCATTTCTGTTATCTATTAAATGGTGAAATAGAGATTTCGTTCTTTCTCGGGGAAACCGTCGATTGTAATATGACTATCCATATCTATATGAAAAATTGAAGAATCACAGAGTTAAAGTTTTTCCGTTCAACTTGTAAAATCACTCTGCACGTGTATCGAAGGTGCATCCTTTGTTGTAAGTTTCTTCAAGATATAGCTTCATTCCAAACGATTCCCGAGTCTCTTTCTCGTTCAGTTGCTTTCCTTTTTCGAAAAAGTGTTGTTGTTATTTCTCACTATGTCATGACTTTCTGTATTGTTTATTTTCTGAGTGCATTTTTTTATGCTCTCATTGTCAGTTATTGCTTTGCTTATCATTTCGACACTGTTCAACTTACTAAAGGCAAATGCAACTATTTCATCATGTTTTAAAGCTTTTGTTGTAGATTAAGTTTATCTTGAACGCTTTTGCAATAAATCCTAACAATGTTGCACCAAACCCGCTAAAAGCCAATGGAACAACTACACCGTTAGCTATTACTGCAACACTTAATAAAGCTGCTTTTATACCCACGCCACCTGAAACTGTTGCCATGCTAACATCTACCTAATTCAAAAGTTTGCATACCCTTTTCTAACGCATTGCAGTGTTTGATCGGTTGTACTAAATCAATTTTAATGTCGTTACATTTTTGCAACCTACAAATAAGACTGTTATCAAACAAGGTCCTATCAGTGCTATCCACGTATACCGGAGGTACAGTTTCACTATCTATCGGAGTTGTGACGAATTGACAAACCTTATCGCTGGACAACAACGGCAGTGCAGGATAAAACGGTTGAACCCTTGGTAGCTTTTCAAAATTGCTCAATATATATATATATATATATATATATATATATATATATATATATATATATATATATATATATATATATATATTGTTACGAACAAACGTAACAAAAAGAAAGTGAAACCAACAATGTTTGTACAAATCAACAAACAATTTATTTCTAAATAATTAACGTGAAAATCAAAATACACTTACAGTATCGTGTACTAAAATCCAAATAATCCAATAATTATAAGTGTCCTAATCACAAGTCCTGTATATATAGAAACTATAAAATGTTCCGAATGAATGAATGTTCCAAGTTAATGAATCTTCGTAATGAACGAATGTTCTGAATGAAAGATTGTTCCGAATGAATGGGTCTGGAATGTCCTGATGTACCAACGATGATGTAATCCGGATCATCTTTAAGAATGTTCACAGGCATCCGAAAGTCATAAATATAAATCCAAAGGTTGATGAATACTTCAGGTAACTCCATTGGATGTTCCAATAAATAATTATAGTAGAATTATTTATACAGCATTACAGCATTACAATAATATAGATAACAGCAAGACTATATTTCCAAACATCTGATGATTCCAAAGGCTTATCGTAAAAAACAGATGTTTTCAACACAGGATTTAAAATATAATGAATATAATTCGTATTTCCAGGTCTTTTATATTCTTTGCAAATGACATATTTCACAACAGGAAACTTGTCATATTACGACCTATAATGCAATACTAAATGCATGTATTTAGTGGAAAAATACTGGAAGAATGGTAAACAGCTCTTACCTTGAACAAAAGTTCAGTAAATACGTTGTTGACAACGTTAACTAAACTTAAGTGCGAATTACTATTTGACACAATTTTAAAGTACAGTCATAGGCCAAATGTTTAGGCACATTATAGATTCCATATACATAATTCCGTAACAATATATATATATATATATATATATATATATATATATATATATATATATATATATATATATATATATATATATATAACACAGAGACAGTTTATTCTTAGTAGTAGTAACCATTTTTAGTCGCACTTTAGATGTTATGTTTTGCACAGACTCCACCGTTTAATGTTGTTCTGTTGTATTTATTATTTTACCATTTATTTAATTTTGTTAAAAACTTTTTATTTTTTGGTGGTGGTGGGGGGGGGCGGGGGGGGGGGGGGGCTTGCGTTTAAAAACAAAAATGAAATCGGTCAGAGGAGATTTACAGAAGAAGGAGCAGTCCATTGGTCAAGAACTACTCATATACCTAGCTGTAAAGGTTTGCTTTTGCAAAAGATTTATTGATTTATTGAGTAACATTTTTCTCATGTAAAAGAGCAGGTGCTTTTAAGTAGTCAGTTGTGAACGGCCTAAATGAAACTGGAATAATTAGTTTAACAATTTCTTCAAAATCCATTCTTGACAATGGACCAATTGCAAACCTCAATAGCTTTTTTAAACGGTTGCAATAGTCAATATTAATAATAATAATAATGAGGACTTTGTATAGCGCCTAATCTTTAGAAGCTCTAAGCGCTTTACAACATTAGATAACACCTATAAACATATATAATGATATGATTACGAAAAACGAACACCATGAAATTAGAAAACAAAAACATGCTGAAAATAGTTAAGGTAAGGAAACATTATTAAGTGTTTAGGTCTATTCTTGCAGTCGAAATAGGTGAGTTTTAAGAGCGCTCTTGAATGAGATCACTGTGTCTTTGTGTCTAAGTTCAGTGGGTAATTCGTTCCATGTTGGTGGGCCCTGGTATGCAAAAGAACGTCGTCCGTATGACTTCATTTTGATAGTGGGAATAATGAGAATACGAGTGTCGGAAGAGGAGCGTAAGTATCTTGCTGGTGTGTACACATGGGTGAGGTGAGATAGGTATGTTGGACTGGAGCCAGTCAATGAAACGTAGCACAATGAACAAATTTTGTGTTTGATTCTGGATCTAATGGGTAGCCAGTGAAGGGTACAGAGCAGGGGTGAGGTGTGCTCTGTTCGTGGTACTCTAAGGATGATCCGAGCAGCTGTGTTTTGAACTTTTTGAAGTTTCTGGAGTAGATACTGAGACGAACCAGATAGAATTGAGTTACAATAGTCCAGTCTTGAAAGTACTAAGGAACACACAAGTGTTTTAGTGGCATCAACTGAAAGATAATTGCGAATGGAGCTGATGCGTCTCAGCTCAAGATATGCAGCCTTGCATATGTTCATGACATGTTGGTGCAATGAGAGAGTACTGTCTAGAGTAACACCTAGGTTTCGTACTGATTGTGTGAATTTAATGTTGTTGTTGCTGATATTTATTGTTTGAGGTAAAGGATGTGAATGAGAAAGTCTTTGTGTTGTAATCAGAATGGCTTCAGTTTTGTCATCATTCATCTGCAGCTTGTTACATGTCATTCATGATTTCAAATAAGAACAGAGGTTAATGATGCATGATGAATTTTGTTAATGATGATTTTGTTTCAGTTTACATTTGTATGTAAGTAAAAGCTACGCTTTTTTGTAGCAATAAGAGTTCAAGTATATATCAATGAAGTTTAATTGTACGTTTGTTTTTACAGTGTTAGCAATTTTTTCCTGTAAAATTCCATGTACTATCAATAGTCAGTTGTGAAATGATTAAATGAAAATGGAATTATTAGTTTTACAGTTTTTCTTTTATCCGTGTTTGATGGCAGAAAAATTCACATCTTAACTTCTTCAAAACCATGCTGTAGGCAACTGTAATAGTAGATTTAGTTTTGCATGGCAAACGGAGGTAATAATATTTTTGTTTCACTCTACACATCTAAAACAACGTCTTCAAAAGCGTGATGTAGACGACTATAAGAGGAGCTTTAGGTGCTACATGACAAAGCAGAGTTAATAATAGTTTTTTGTATCACTGGACATTTTTCTGTAGATAAAAATCTATTGATTACCTGAAAAGTTACAGAAATTCTGAGATTGGGTTGTAAGATACAATCAAAGCTGGACTTTGTCCAGTCTTTTGACGTTTCATCTTGTGCTGTGCTTTAGTTGATATTTCATTGTAAAATCAAAACTGGATATGAAGACTTTTGTAAAGAATCGAATTTTTGACCAAAGAAAACAAGATGCCGAAAGCAGCTATAGCACCAACTATCAAATAATATATTGTATTTGAACTTCGTACGATTGTATCGTTTCTTTCGTCTTGTGATGTTGTCCTTGGACAGCCTCCATTTCAGTTTTTCCTTGTTCTTTCCTCAAACGTTCAACTTTCGTCTTTTACAAATCTTGTGAACATTTTCCAAGTTGTCTGCCAAGTTTAACTCAAAGTGTATCTTTTGGCTTGTTCATCTTGTTTCTCTCGTTCGCTATTTTCCATTTATTTTGCAAAGGAATGTATTAGTTAGATCAGCATGATTTCAAGATGTTAAAAAGGTTAGTAATAAGTCATCATGCAAAGGCAATGTGTACCGAAGGCAAAAAATTTTAATGTTGCATAAAATAATGGATACACAGCTGAGTTTAGCGGTGGTTATTGCAAACTACGTTAAAGGACAAACATCGGGCAGTGGCAAAATGAAAATGAAGAGAACATGACTAAATGGAAGGATGAAATCAGAGCAATATAACGAGTATTTTAGACAGAGATACCACGACGATAAAATCCACATGATTTCAGAATTGGCAAAAACAGAAGTTTGCAAGCATTGCAAAACTTAAAATCAGATACGATTTTGAGAATGTTCGGGGCTCCATCTATTTACTTCTACCAAAGGTGGCTAAACTTCGCTAAACTTGAAGGTATGGGTGATGATGATTCAGACGCTGTTCATGTCATTACTTGTATATCTTGTTTATTTGTCTGACCCTGAACAATACACAAATTTTTTCATTGTTCAAATAGGAGGTATATAATAGCCATTGAAAGCAGGTCCACAAAATGATTGGATGCCATCCAGAAAAGACATAGAGGAACTACAAGAAAAAAGTTGAATCATTCAAGACGGCTATCTTCATCATTGAGAATTTGTTAAATAATATTATATAATCATTTTATCTCTTTCTGTCTCGTTTATTTTTCATCATCAATTTTATTGCACGAACTAGAGTGTAATTACAGTGTTTGTCATAGGCACAAATGCATCAACACCATTTATTAATCATCTTTTTCGTGTTGTGTCATACACAGTCAATGACGTTTTCTATTTCATCCCTATTTTTCTGTTGGCCTTTTGAAATTGATATGTTTAAATGTAATCAAACTAGCACTCAATCCAACTAGAGGTAATGCCAATATGAATGAGAACATTCCAGTGAAGTATCTTATTCCATTTGAAGTCATGTAATCAACTTTTAATTCATTTTGTAAACTGTCTAAATTATTGATCGGAAGAACTCTGCTAATAAATGATGTCACACTATAAATTATGCTCGTTATCTCTTTGTATGTTCCATTGCATAATGCTATGTTCCATCTCCGTTTGTTTCTGTAGGCGATGTACACCTTCAGTGCATCATAAAAAAAACCCCAATTCTTTGTACAGTTGTGCTGTGTCCACAACCCTCGATATTTAAAAAACCGAAAAAAAATTTCTACCAAAAACTGTTCAACCTTATTGCTAGATAAATGGTGTGCACAGAAGGTTCAGATTTTTTTGTACTTTTCAGCACAATAAATTGGAGAAGGTGGTGATGTTGATTTTAATAATTCATTTGAAAATTCTTTGTTTGAAGATGATGATATAATACGAACACAAGATCAAATACAAGTTGATAATACTGAAATGATTTCAAAGATGTTACCACAAGTTCAAACGTGTCACTAGATGTCATTGATGAATACAAGAGCAGATACGAAAAGAACATGACATGGATACTACCAGTTGGCAAGAAATTACTAACAACTCGAAAATAAAACACTCTGGTATGTACAATGTGCTTTTAGTGGTAAAACCAAGGATGTCCAAATTTCTATGAAAGGTAACACGAAAGTGATGTTAACATCTAGCATTAAAGCAGGCAAGACTGGAAAGGAGTTGTTTGAAACATTAGGTTGGATAAAAGAAGGCAATAAATGGATACATTTTGTTGAGGAGATGCAACCTAAAATATCATTTATAACCTACTGTTGTCCAAAGACAAACATTACAGGGCCCTGAGAATATCGAATGCAAGTGATTAACACAAATGAGCCGTTTGATCAACAGGTAAGAGAAACTAAGGCAATAATTGACGAATACCACCAAAGAATTCAAAGTGGTGAGCTTCCACCTGCAGTGAAAGAAAAACAAAATAGTAGTTGCACAGAAAATAAAGAGAAGTAAGAGTTTATGTGAATGCTGCAAAAGTTGTCAAATTGAAAATATAATTTATTAAATTGCTTTTAGAACGTATGAAAAACAGATTATTGAGCTTTTAACAAATAAGATGTCTGCAAAGAAACAGACTCAAACAAAAAGCTGCATTGCAAAAACAAATATAGAAACTGTTGAAAGTAAAGGAGCGCAATTACTTGGACATCTAACACAGCTGGGGTGAGTTGTTAGATAAAACATTGAAAGTACAATGAAAAAAGGTATTAAAAAGTCACCATTAGGAGAAATATTGAAACAACTGTTTAAAGAAAAAGGTTTAATAATAGGTCGTATTGCCAACTGTTGCTCTGTCTATCGCGAAGTTTGCAAAAAGTTTAGTAGACGGTGGAGGAACAAGTGGTAGCAGTGCTCAATCAGGAGGCTAAGATGATTCGTTTGTTGACAAACTTAAAGAAGGGCTAAATTAATATTGGTAATTATTTCTTTGAGTTACCCCCACCCCAAAAAGAAAACACACACAAAAAAAAAAAAGAAAAAAAAAAAACAACAAGAGCATTGCCTGGAATTCTGGGAAATGAGATAAGCTGGGGTTTAAAAACAGCTAAACAGGTTGTTCCTTCCTTGCTGAAATGCTATTTTACTTGTTTTTGCTATTAGCGGGTTTGTAATTTGCTTTTTTATTTAAAGGTGAAGACATAGCACTAAAATAGATTATAATTTTAGAAACTATTTCAAAAGTAAATTATAGCAGCTCCTGCAACTATCAGTATCAATATAAATTATTGTTTGTTTATTTCATGGTAAATATTGTTGTTTTTTTGGCGTTCCTAAATTGTCATTTGTCATTTAAACGCCCGATAAACGGATGCTAATAGCAGGCCTGACAGTATGACTGTCATCATCATAGTCCTTCTTTGCATAATGTTTGCTCACTTTGTAGTTTTCAGTTCTCTACAACTTATTGTCGTGCTATTGCATATTATTTATCAGGCTTTGGAGTACCGTTCTTTACTACGTTGGTGTTCATGGTAGGGTTTAATCAGAGTTTAAAAGAATATTTGGATTTCTATAAATTGTTGCTGTATCCTACCCATTTTCATAACAATGTCAATTGATGACAAAAAGATACAGTCACCACCAACAACATGGTCTAATCTCACTCTTGAAGATTTTATATACTTTTGAGTTGTAACCTTGTTCACCTAGTATTAGTTTCGATACAAACGTTTTAACAGTTTCTGATACTGTACATATAAACTGTGTAATAGATGTTCTGTTTTGTACCAGTGCGCCTCAATTACAGATTACATAAGACCTTGTACGTTAATTCAATCTAGCTATTCCGTCATCTGTGAGTCTGTTACTATCTTACTTAAAAAGTAAGTCCAGCTAATAGGTTGCACTGCATCAATTTTTCACTGCAATAAGTTGTATGGCAATTAAACCTTCCAGCACTATGCACGAATTTCCTTTTCCCCATTAAATTATTTTTGTGTGGTAAAAACCAGATAAATCTTGATGTGATTCGAATAGTGCGTATCATCGTTTACAATTGCTACATTCTGTTCCTTAATGTAACACCAGTCCTTAGTCAGTGGAATGTTTACATTCTTTTCCTTAATGTAACACGAGTCCTTAGTCAGTTGAATGTTTACATTTTTTTCCTTAATGTAACACCAGTCCTTAGTCAGTTGAATGTTTACATTCTTTTCCTTAAATGTAACACCAGTCTTTAGTCAGTTGAATGTTTACATTCTTTTCCTTAAATGTAACACCAGTCCTTAGTCATTTGAATGTTTACATTCTTGCAGATTGAATTGTTTTAAAAGTATGCTTCTGACGATTGGATTAAATGTATATTCATTAGATAGAAGTATTGCACAGTCACTCAGTAATTTCGTAACCTGGAATTAAACATGATATTTGTATACTCATTTGAATAACTCTGCAACACTTTTGTCTATTAAATGCCAAATGGAATTTCCACAATAATTTATAGCCATCCACACTGCCCATTTTATTTATTTCTGCCAGAAATTCGCATTGGACTGAGATCTTTGTCTTCTCTATCAAATGTTAGAATATAGTTATCACAAAATGTTTAATCACTTGTATGTAACAAATTGAGTGTCTTCGTACTAAATCTTTATCTCGTTAAATATGCTTGATATGTCATCTTGGTGAAGGTGAGTTAGCTAATTTATTGTTTCAAATTGAATTACAGGACAAAGATAAGATGCTGTACTTGCTAGTTCTTTAAATCTTTAGTCCATCGTAATCTTGATGTTACAAATATAGTCTACATTAACATACAATTTCTGCACTGTAATGCCATTTTAATATCGTTAATTTTACACACTCTTTACATCCCGAGTATTTTGTAACTCGCTCTTCTATTTTGTTATTTCTTTCTCCCTTTTCCTCTTTCAGGTTTTTTTTTCCTTCGGTTGCATTTGTAACATTATACAACTAATTGTGCTTCGCATATATGGAATCTGCATGATTGTACCTTTTATTGGTATAATTTCATTTCAATTACTACTAGATGTCAGATGAAAGTTCTGAGCACAGGTTCTGCCGTTCTACAGGAACAATTGTATCTTCAAAATCTATATATTTACACACTGTGAAAGGTGTACTGGATTTTACTGCATCCATGTGGTAATACCCTCCCCATATCAACTGACTTTGTTTAATTGTTTGGTGATTCTTTGTAATAGAAGGTTTATGGATGTGTTAAAATTTTACACGTTTAACATTTGTCCAGGAAGAATGCATAGTTGATTTGGTAAATACTTCCACATTACAGTCTTTAGAATTGTGCTAAACCAGCCCACTGCATAATCTCTTTTGTCTGAGTAAGTTGGAAAGTTCTCAGCGTTTTCCTTTTCCTGTAAATCCTTAAATTTCCTGTTGGAAACTATATTTCTTCATCAGGCTGTATATTTTCAGGCTTCCTCTTTTTGAATATTTCTCTTAATGTATTGCGTATGTCATCTCCATTTATTTTTTGTTTTCATTTTCTCAGCCCAAACGCATTTTCAGAAAACATTTATTCCTGTCATAAGTATTTGTATCAGCTGTTGTCTTATTCGTATGATTGAATGTCAACTACTGCTATTGGTCATCCACGGGACTGACAAACTCTTTTGAAGGGAAATCTTTTTCTCGCTTGCTTGTGTGATGTGAGGGTAGATTCGTCAGTTAACCATTCTTTCAATTCAGTTTTTTTATATTCTTTAGGTCCCGTTTATTTTGTTCCCACAATTGATTGATATTTGTGTAAGCAACTAAACTTTCAGGATCATAGTAAAGATGTCTTAAATAGAGTTCTTTGTCCTTCATAAAAAAGGCATAAATGCATCCAGATGATACTTTATGCCTGATAAATTGTCTTTAGGTGTTTATCTAAAAGCATTTTTAATAGCAATTTTCAATGTTTCTTCAATCCTTTCAAAGGTATGAATGATTTTAGATTTATTCCAAATTTGCCATTTCTTTAGTTGACACTGCTACAGCTACTGCATACACTGAGTCACCAAGTCTTGCTTTAAATCTAAGCTTGTCTTCTCCATAAATTCTGCCTCTGTTTTCTATCAGATCAACGCAGACTGACTTTGTGAAGATTACTCGATCATCAAGTTGTACTGGGTATTTAGACCAATACAAATTTGTTTATTTACCCACATCAAATACGTCATTTATTCCTTCATACCGTATTGTTTTAACCATCATACTTTCAAAAGAAGCCGTTCATAATCATTTCAATGTTATAATCATTAAATTTAATCTGTAAATCTGCATATTTTCTAAAGCATTGAAGTACATTTTTAATCGCGTCCAAACTTAAAACAAAAAGGCATTATCTCTAGATACCAACAATGTTACTTGAATGCTAAATTTGTGAAATACTGATAAGATCTCTCTGAAACCGTAAACTTAAATACAGTGTACTTTTGTGCCATTATTTATGAGGTGTGAAAAAAAAAATATTTTTGCGTTTTCGCTTCGCAAATTTTCTTCATAGTCTGCTTTGTCTAGTAATTTCTTATGATTTTAAAAACAGCCTCAAGTCTGGCTGGTCCAGTAATTTTTAGAGTAGTATTGATTTTGATATTATAACATCTCAATGTATTCATTCATTTATTTATTTCGCGTTCGCATCTTCCACGCAAAAATAAGACGTGCAGCCGTATTAAATGTCACTATTGCTCAGAACTTACAAAATGTATACTATCGAAAACTGTAGCTTAATAGTGAAAGAAAGAAGATTATTCATTGCACTTTAGTATGTACACCATAAAAGAAATTCTTTACAATCTACATAAATTCACGCTCTTATCCAAAACGTTTACTTCGTTTCAACATTAAAGGTGCATGTGTCTTATATGTATGTATTTACTTTTTCTGATGTATGTTTGAATCAGTCCATTTCAATTTCAAACTTATTATTAAATTCTGTAATTTGATGTAAGAGACCACTTTGTTTGTATATACTTCAAGCAACAGTGATTAATCAGAGATATCTATGTCTTTGAATCACCGTCTCTACTCGCGTATAATCTAATACCAAATGCAAACTGCATAGACCAAGATCTGCTGTGGCATAATGCGCCGGCAGATCTAGGTCTATGTAGTTTGTAAGGACTAATCAGTAGAACAAACAACATAGACCCTGATTTGCCGGCGCATAATGCAAGGGCAGATCAGGGTCTATGCTGTTTGCATTTGGATCCGACTTATACTCGAGTATTGATGGCAATGAACGGAGAAGAAGATCTTGATTTCAAAAAAGGCGCAAGTCCAACTGAATCCAAATGCTTGTAACAGAACGCGTGTTAGTTTATATGAAGAATGATGTTGACTTCAATACATTGCCTATATGTTTCAAGCACATTATTTTCAGAGAATTACATCAGGGCAAATTACTGGGTGCGTTGATTTTTCCGCCTCATGCGAACCAGTCATAGTTCACGAACATTGAACTCCATCCTCTGAGTGATAAGTTGACAATGCATTGCAAAATTGCAAAAATTACATCAGTTATATGCGAAATTTATGAAACAACAATTGTTTTTACGTGTTTCTTTTCTTATCCCCTCCACATTCGCCGCCCCCCCCCCCGCAAAAAAGAGGAAATAAATAAACAAACAAAGAAAAACTTACAAAGCTTATTCATCCATATTTCCCACTGAATCTTTAATTGCATTCAGTAAAGACAATGAGGGAAACTCAAAGGGTAGCCCATTTGATTGAAAAACTAGATCTCCTATATAACCAGGAGTAGTTCCATATATGTTACTAGGTTCCAAAACAATATCACTAATCATCAATGGTGTCAATGCTGGATATACTTATCATCAAAGGTGTCAATGCTGAATGATACTTATCATCAGAGATGTCCATGCTGGATGATACTTATTATCAGAGATGTCAATGCTGGATGATACTTATCATCAGAGATGTCAATGTTGGATTATACTTATCGTCAGAGGTGTCAATGCTGGATGATACTCATCACCAGAGATGTTCATGCTGGATGATACTCATCATCAGAGATGTCCATGCTGGATGATACTCATCATCAGAAATGTCCATGCTGGATGATACTCATCATCAAAGATGTCCATGCTGGATGATACTCATCATCAGAAATGTCCATGCTGGATGATACTTATCATCAAAGATGTCCATGCTGGATGATACTAATCATCAGAGATGTCCATGCTGGATGATACTTATCATCAAAGATGTCCATGCTGGATGATACTCATCATCAGAGATGTTCATGCTGGATGATACTCATCATTAGAAATGTCCATGCTGGATGATACTTATCATTAAAGATGTCCATGCTGGATGATACTCATCATCAGAGATGTCCATGCTGGATGATACTTATCATCAAAGATGTCCATGCTGGATGATACTCATCATCAGAGATGTTCATGCTGGATGATACTCATCATCAAAGATGTCCATGCTGGATGATACTCATCATCAGAGATGTCCATGCTGGATGATACTTATCATCAAAGATGTCCATGCTGGATGATACTCATCATCAGAAATGTCCATGCTGGATGATACTTATCATCAAAGATGTCCATGCTGGATGATACTTATCATCAAAGATGTCCATCCTGGATGATAGTTATCATCAGAGATGTCCATGCTGGATGATACTGATCATCAGAGATGTCCATGCTTGATGATACTTATCATCAGAGATGTCCATGCTGGATGATACTGATCATCAGAGATGTCCATGCTACCTGATACTGGAGCTCCTTTACAAACTTTTCAGCCATTATGATGTCATGTCATGCGTGAATCCTTAAGAAAACAGTCTTGTAAACTATGCTAAGGATAGCAGGTTTGAATTTCCTTCAGAATTCGTACCGTTTATGTAATCATTTCTCCTGTAATATTATAGAATATGCCACGTACATGGTTGGTACTTCCAGGTACTACAGTCTAGCAATTGTGCAAGGAAACTCGAATTCGAAACTGAATTGGTGCGGCAATGAATTATCCCTGAAATTTAATGTACAATCAAACCTATGTATAGTTACCGATGATCATCTAAAATTGGTTCTTATTGACAGGTTGGTTTGTTGTTGTTTTGTTTTTGTTGATAGCCAAACCGGATAAAAATTAAGTCATGCAACAGTTGCTAACTAACAGAAATGGAGAAAATAGTTACGTTTTTATTTATGTACATACAGCTATATATGTTTACAGCGTTTATGTAAGTATGTATTTAATTCGATATTAAGAGGTACAGATTGCATAACAACCTATGTTTTGAGTAGAACTAATGACAGCAGAATTATAAACACTGAAAAAAGTGCGAAAAGCGTTATTAGGAGAGAGTTTAGAGAGGCAAAACATGATTTTTCAAATAATCTATCTATTTATACTGAAACACTCTCTTTCGACTATGATGTGCAGGTGCTCGTAAGTAATCTATTAGTGTAAAGATAAAAGTTTTAGAGAAATGAGGAAGAATATACAGTACGATGATGTTAAATGTTAGCAAAGTTATGTACAGGTAAAACAGGATACATGTTTGTATGAAAATTGCTAAGTTAGCCATAGTTCTTCGCGGTAGGATGGGTACATCCGGTGATGAAGTCAAGAAAACTATCAGAAAAAAGCTCATTTGATTAATAAATCAGACACCTTGTCACTGCGAGCAGTTCCGCGTCTGATGCTGGGTTCCAGAACAATGTCAAAGGCTATCTGGGATACTCATGGGATATTGATCCTGCATTATTCACTCAATAAAACGCCGATCTAATTTCCGGCTTCAACGCATCACGCATTATATTATACGATACTACTATCACATGAACGGCTATTGAATCTAAATCCTCGTGTCAAACGTCAGATGGGAAGATATTTGGCGAAATATTGCAGTAACATCAGATCCAAAAGGTCGTAGAAAGTATGCAGATCGTGTTCATTTCCATGAGAACTTTTACAACTATAGTACATGTATAATAAAAATTTGTTTCGCGACAACTGAAATCAGCACAAAAACAACTGTACGGCCCTAATGTCTATATTTATGAAAGTTTCGCAGGATAATCTTCGTAAATTATGCTTGATATCAGTACCTTTGACGTATTAGTTTTGTTTTCAAGAATATTTTGAACTAAGACAATATCACATCAAAGGCTTTTTTCTTTTTCACTAGCCCTGATAATTTATATAATATGGCTTATTATCGCCAATAAGAGGAAACAAATATTATCGTTATTTCGAAAAGATTTATTTATATAAAATTGAAGATGTAGTATTATTGTTCAAAGAGTAAATTCAACAGTTACACAGGCTTCTCCATAACTGATCACCTCTTTAAACAGCACCCAGTCTTATTTAAACAGATTCCAGTCTTATTTAAACATAATCCAGTCTTCTTTAAACAGAGACCAGTCGTTTTTGCTATATAGTGTATTTTATATTAAACTCTCTCACCTCACTCTGACAACACAGATCCATCACAAAATACTTGAATGCGAGGTCCCCTCTGATAAACTAGGATGAGGGGGGGATACAAACCCTATCAAATCACCTTGATAGTACTGTTCCGGCAAGAATCCTAAAATGGAAGAGCTATAGACCATTTGATCAACCGTGGCAACACTGATCCGGCAACCGTTTTTCCTCACCTTGTCAACACTGATCCGGCAATAATACTAAAAAGGATAGACTAGAAACCCTTTCACCTCACCTTGTCAAAACTGTTCTGGGAAGAATTCTTAAATGAAAGGGCTTTAAACCGTTTTTCCTCACCTTGTCAATACTGTTCCGGCAAAACTCCTAAAATGAAAGGGCTATAAACCCTTCCATGTCTCCTTGACAATACTATTCCCGCAAAGATACTAGAATGGAATGTCTATAAAGTCTTTCACCTCATTCTATCAATATTGTACCGGCAAAATCACTAGAATGGAAGGACTATAAACCCTTTCACATAACCCGGACAATACTGTTCCAGAAAAAATACTAGAATGAGATGGCTATAATCCATCTCAAAAGATCTTGACAATACTGAACCGCCAAAAATACTGGAATGGGCGGGCTATAAACTCTTTCATTCACTTTGACAATACTATCCCCGCAAAAATACTAAAATGGGAGGGGGGGGGGGGTTGCTACAAAACCGTTCACCTCACCGACACAATACTCAATACTGTTCTGGAAAAAATACTAGAATCGGAGGGCTATAAACCCTTTTACCACACAATGACAATAATGCCACGGAAAAAAAATACTAGAATGGAACGGCTATAAACCCTTTTACCTCACCTTGACAATACTTTTACGGAAAACATAATAGAATGTGAGGGCTATTAAAGCTTTCATCTCACTTTGACAACACTGTTCTGGCAAAAATACTAGTTTCTTTGTTTTTGTTGGTTTTAACGGCACTTCGAACACATTATTGGCTATACATGCCGAGTAGATGGGATCTAAGTGCACCGTCACAAGAACAGGGCTATACACCCTTTCTCCTTACATTAACAATACTGTTCCGGCAAAAATACAAGAACAGACGGAATATAAACCTTTCTTCTCACCTTGACAATACTGTTCCGGCAAAAACACTAGAATGGAACGAATACAGACCCTTTCACCTCACGTTCACGATAATGTTCCGGCAAAAATACTAGAATGGGATGGCTATAAACCTTATCACCTCACCGTGACAATACTGTTCAGGCAAAAATACTAGAATGGAACGAATACAGACCCTTTCACCTCACGTTCACAATAATGTTCCGGCAAAAATACTCGAATCGAAGACCTAAAAATGTCTTCACCTCATCCTAACTATACTAGAATGGCAAAAACACTCATTTTTCTCTTTCATTCTGTTGGCTTTAACCGCACTTTGTAGACATTATTGACTATATATATCATGCCGAGAAAATGGGAGTTAAGTGCACCGTGACAGTATATGATCCGGCAAAAATAACAGAATAGAAGGGTTAAAACCCCTTTCACCTCACCTTGACAATACTGCTCATTCAAAAATACTAGAATGGAAGGGCTATAAACCCTTTGACCTCACCTTGACAATACTGTTCCTGCGAAAATACTAGAATGGAAGGGCTATAAACCCTTTGACCTCATCTTGAAGATACTATTCCGGCAAAAATACTAGAATGGAAGGGCTATAAACCCTTTGACCTCATCTTGAAGATACTATTCCGGCAAAAATACTAGAATGGAAGGGCTATAAACCCTTTGACCTCATCTTGAAGATACTATTCCGGCAAAAATACTAGAATGGAAGGGCTATAAACCCTTTGACCTCATCTTGAAGATACTATTCCGGCAAAAATACTAGAATGGAAGGGCTCCTCTGAATATCAAATTCTTTCTCTTACTGGAACTCAGGCTGAAAATCCTGAACTGTTCAAAATACTAGAATGAGAGGTAACCTCTGAATATTAAATTGTTTGTAATACTGAAATCTAATGTGACAATACTGAAATCTAATGTGACAATACTGAAATCTAGTGTGACAATACTGAAATCTAATGTGACAATACTGCAATCAAGTGTGACAATACTGAAATCTAATGTGATAATACTGAAATCTAGTGTGACAATACTGAAATCTAGTGTGACAATACAAAAATACTAGAATAGGAGGGCCAATCTGAATATAATTTTTTTTTCCTCAACTCACCTCGAAAATACTGTTCCCGCAAAAAATATTAGAATGGAAGGTCCCATCTGAATATCAAATTATTTGTTTTACTGAAAGTCACCATGACAGTACTGTTCCGGCAAATATGCTAGAATGGGAGGGATATAAACCATTTAAACTCACCTTGGGAATACTGTTCTGGCAAGAATACTAAAACAGAAGGCGTATAAATCCTTTCACCACATTATGACAATACTGTTCTGGAAAAAAATAGAAGGCTCTCAATCCTTTCACCACATTATGACAATACTGTTCTGGAAAAAAATAGAAGGCTATCAATCCTTTTACAACTTTATGACAATACTGTTCTGGAAAAAAATAGAAGGGCTATCAATCCTTTCACCACATTATGACAATACTGTTCTGGAAAAAAAAATAGAAGGCTATCAATCCTTTCACCACATTATGACAATACTGTTCTGGAAAAAAATAGAAGGGCTATCAATCCTTTCACCACATTATGACAATACTGTTCTGGAAAAAAATAGAAGGCTATCAATCCTTTCACCACATTATGACAATACTGTTCTGGAAAAATAGAAGGGCTATCAATCCTTTCACCACATTGTGACAATACAGTTCTGGAAAAAAAAATAGAATGGCTATCAATCCTTTCACAACTTTATGACAATACTGTTCTGGAAAAAAAAATAGAATGGCTATCAATCCTTTTACAACTTTATGACAATACTGTTCTGGAAAAAAAAATAGAAGGCTATCAATCCTTTTACAACTTTATGACAATACTGTTCTGGAAAAGAAAATAGAAGGCTATCAATCCTTTTACAACTTTATGACAATACTGTTCTGGAAAAAAAAAAATAGAAGGCTATCAATCCTTTCACCACATTATGACAATACTGTTCTGGAAAAAAAATAGAAGGGCTATCAATCCTTTTACAACTTTATGACAATACTGTTGACGAAAAAAAAAATAGAATGGCTATCAATCCTTTCACCACATTATGACAATACTGTTCTGGAAAAAAATAGAAGGCTATCAATCCTTTCACCACATTTTGACAATACTGTTCTGGAAAAAAAATAGAAGGCTATCAATCCTTTCACCACATTATGACAATACTGTTCTGGAAAAAAAATAGAAGGCTATCAATCCTTTCACCACATTATGACAATACTGTTCTGGAAAAAAATAGAAGGGCTATCAATCCTTTCACAACTTTATGACAATACTGTTCTGGAAAAAAAAATAGAAGGCTATCAATTCTTTCACAACTTTATGACAATACTGTTCTGGAAAAAAAATAGAAGGGCTATCAATCCTTTCACAACTTTATGACAATACTGTTCTGGAAAAAAAAATAGAAAGCTATCAATCCTTTCACCACATTATGACAATACTGTTCTGGAAAAAAAATAGAAGGGCTATCAATCCTTTCACCACATTATGACAATACTGTTCTGGAAAAAAAAATAGAATGGCTATCAATCCTTTCACCACATTATGACAATACTGTTCTGGAAAAAAAAATAGAATGGCTATCAATCCTTTCACCACATTATGACAATACTGTTCTGGAAAAAAAATAGAATGGCTATCAATCCTTTCACCACATTATGACAATACTGTTCTGGAAAAAAAAATAGAAGGGCTATCAATCCTTTCACCACATTATGACAATACTGTTCTGGAAAAAAAAATAGAAGGGCTATCAATCCTTTTACAACTTTATGACAATACTGTCCCAGCAAAAATACTAAAATGAAAGGGATGTCAACTCTTTCACGTCACCTTGACAATACTGTTCAGGAAAAATAATAGAATGGAAGGGTTATAAACCCTTTCAACACACATTGACAATATTGCCACCCTTTTAGCTCACCATGATAATACTGTTACTGAAACATACTGGAGTGGAAGGGCTATAAACCCTTTCACCTTACTGACACAATATTATTCTGGCAAAATACTATAATTGGAGGGCTATAATCCTTTCAACAAGCATTGACAATACTACGACAGCAACAAGCATTGACAATACTACGACAGCAACAAGCATTGACAATACTACGACAGCAACAAGCATTGACAATACTACGACAGCAACAAGCATTGACAATACTACGACAGCAACAAGCATTGACAATACTACCACAGCAACAAGCATTGACAATAGTACCACAGCAACAAGCATTGACAATAGTACCACAGCAACAAGCATTGACAATACTACCACAGCAACAAGCATTGACAATACTACCACAGCAACAAGCATTGACAATACTACCACAGCAACAAGCATTGACAATACTACGACAGCAACAAGCATTGACAATAGTACCACAGCAACAAGCATTGACAATAGTACCACAGCAACAAGCATTGACAATACTACGACAGCAACAAGCATTGACAATACTACCACAGCAACAAGCATTGACAATACTACGACAGCAACAAGCATTGACAATAGTACCACAGCAACAAGCATTGACAATACTACCACAGCAACAAGCATTGACAATACTACGACAGCAACAAGCATTGACAATACTACGACAGCAACAAGCATTGACAATACTACCACAGCAACAAGCATTGACAATACTACGACAGCAACAAGCATTGACAATACTACGACAGCAACAAGCATTGACAATACTACCACAGCAACAAGCATTGACAATACTACGACAGCAACAAGCATTGACAATACTACGACAGCAACAAGCATTGACAATACTACCACACCAACAAGCATTGACAATACAACCACAGCAACAAGCATTGACAATACTACCACAGCAACAAGCATTGACAATACTACCACAGCAACAAGCATTGACAATACTACGACAGCAACAAGCATTCACAATAGTACCACAGCAACAAGCATTGACAATACTACCACAGCAACAAGCATTGACAATACTACGACAGCAACAAGCATTGACAATACTACCACAGCAACAAGCATTGACAATACAACCACAGCAACAAGCATTGACAATACTACGACAGCAACAAGCATTGACAATACTACGACAGCAACAAGCATTGACAATACTACCACAGCAACAAGCATTGACAATACTACCACAGCAACAATCATTGACAATACTACGACAGCAACAAGCATTGACAATAGTACCACAGCAACAAGCATTGACAATAGTACCACAGCAACAAGCATTGACAATACTACCACACCAACAAGCATTGACAATACTACCACAGCAACAAGCATTGACAATACTACCACAGCAAAAATACTAGAATGGAACGGCTATAAACCCTTTTATCTCGCCTTGACAAACTGTTACGGCAAAAATACTTGAATGGAAGGGCTATAAACATTTTCACCACACCTTGACAATACTATCCAGGCAAAAGTACTAGAATGAGAGGACTACAAAACCTTTCACCTCACCGACACAATACTATTCTGGCGAAAATACTATAACGTTAGGGCTGTAAATCCTATTAACATGAATTGACAATACTTGTCACAGCAAAAATAATACAATGCAACGGCTACAAACCATTTTACCTCGCCTTGACAATACTGTTACGGCAAACATACTTGAATCGAAGGGCTATAAACCCTTTCAGCTCACGGTCAAAAAGGGGCCCCGAAAGGCCGAGTGGACTAAGGCGCTTACCTTTACAGATCACTGACATCTCACTGCTGTCCGCGTGTGTTCGAATCTCAGAAAACTGGCGTTAAACTCACAAAAACCAAACCATCACGCTCAAAATACTGTTCGGGGAAGAATCCTATTTTTTTAATTGTTGTTTTTCTTCGTTTGAACGGCACTTCAAAAACATTATTGGCTATATCATGCCGAGGAAACGGGAACTAAGTGCACCGTTACAGTACTGTTCCGGCAAAAATACTCGAATGGGAGGGCTATAAACACTTTCACCTCACCTTGACAAATACTATTCCTGGAAAACATACTAAAATGGCAGGGCTACAAAACCTGTCACCTAACTGACACAATAATGTTCTGGCAAACATAGTAGAATGGGATGGCTATAAACCCTTTCAACATACACTGACAATACTGCCACGGCAAAAATACTAAATTGGAATGGCTATAAACCCTTTTACCGCACCTTGACAATACTGTTCTGGGAAAAATGCTAGAATGGGAGGGCTATAAACCCTTTCACCTCAAGGTGAAATAACTGTTCCGGCAAAAATACTAGAATGGGAGGGCTGTAAACCCTTTCACATCATCTTGACAATACTGTCACGGCCAAAAAAAAACTAGAATGGAAGGCCTATGCACAATTTCTCCTTACCTTGACAATACTGTTCCGGCAAAAATACTAGACAGGGGGTAGGTGGTTGGTGGGTGTGCTATAAACCCTCTCACCTCACTGTGAGAATACTGTTCCTGCAAAAATATTAGAATGGAAGGGATATCAACCCTTTCACATCCCCTTCACAATGATGTTCAGGGAAAAAATAAGCATTGAAGGGCTATAAACCCTTTCAACTCACTTTTAAATATTATTCCAGAATAAATACTACAAGGGAACGTCTATAAACCCTTTCACCTCACGGTGACAATATTGATCCGTCAAAAATTCTAGAATGCGAGGTCCCCTCTGAATATCAAATTCTTTGCTTTACGGGAACTTGATAATACTGTTCCGGGAAAAATACTGTAATGGGAGTGATACAAACCCTTTCACATCATATTGACAATACTGTTCCTGCAAGAATCCTAAAATGGAAGGGCTATAAACCCTTTGACCTCGCCGTGGCAATACTGCACTGGCAAGAATGCTAAAACGGATCGGCTTAAAACCCTTTCACCTCTCCTTGACGGTACTGTTACAAAAAGAATACTAAAATGGAGGAGCTATAAATCTTTTCACCTGATCGCGCCAATACTGTTGTTCTGTTACTAGAATGGAAGGGGTATGAATCGTTTCATCTCACCGTGTTAATACTGTTCCAGCAAAAATACTAGAATGAAATGCCTATAAAGTCATTCACCTCACCCTGTCAATACTGTGCCGGCAAAATACTAGAATGGAAGGGCTATAAACTCTTTCAGCTCACTCTGACAATAATATTCTGGGAGAAATACTAGAATTGGAAGGCTATAAACCCTTTCACCACACTTCGACAATACTCTACCGCCAAAAATACAAGAATGGGAGAGTTATATAAATTCTTTCATTCACCTTCACAATACTATCACGACAAAACATTTCACCTCACCGACACGATACTGTTCTGTTGAAACTACTAGAATGGGAGGGCTATAAACCCTTTCACCACACAGTGACAATACTGCTACGGCTAAAGTTCTAGAATGGAACGGCTATAAGCCCTGTCACCTCACCTTGTCAATACTGTTCTTGCAAAATACTAGAATGGAAGGCCTATAAACCCTTTCACTTCACCTTCACAATACTGTTCAGGCAAAAATACTAGAACGGAAGGGTTAGAAACGCTTTAAATTAACCTTGACAATAGTGTTCAGGCAAAAATACTAGAATGGAAGGGTTAGAAAAGCTTTAAATTAACCTTGACAATAGTGTTCAGGCAAAAATACTAGAACGGAAGGGTTAGAAACGCTTTAAATTAACCTTGACAATAGTGTTCAGGCAAAAATACTAGAACGGAAGGGTTAGAAACGCTTTAAATTAACCTTGACAATAGTGTTCAGGCAAAAATACTAGAACGGAAGGGTTAGAAACGCTTTAAATTAACCTTGACAACACTGTTCAGGCAAAAATACTAGAACGGAAGGGTTAGAAACGCTTTAAATTAACCTTGACAACACTGTTCAGGCACAAATACCCTGACAATACTATTGCGGCAAAAAATGCTAGAATGGAATGTATATTAACCCTTCCACCTCACCGTGACGATATTGTTCAGGGAAGCATACTACTAATGGAAAGTCTTATAAACCCTATCACCTCATCGTGACAATACTGATTCGTCAAATATACTAGAATGCGAAGTTCTTACTGTACATCAAATTCTTTGTTTTGCTGGAACTCACCTCGACAAGCCCGTTCCGGCAAAAACATTAGAATGGGAGGGCTATAAACCCTTTCATTTCACCGTGACAATACAGTTCAGGCAAAAAATGCAAGAATAGAAGTTCTATAACCCCTATAACCCCTTCAGTTCACCGTGACAATACTGCTCCGGCGAAAATACTAATTTGTATTTTTCTTCTTTTTGTTGCTTTGGACGGCACTTCAAACACATTTTTAGCTATATCATGCCGAGGAAAAGGGACCTAAATGATTAGCACTTTGACCTCACATTGGCAATACTGTTCAGACAAAAATACCTTGAGTCGAAGAGATATATACCATTTAAACTCACCTTGACAACACTGATCCGGCACAAATACTGGTTTTTCCTTTGGTTTTCTAACGGCACTTTTAAGACATTATTGGCTATATCATACCGAGGAGGTGGGAGCTGAGTGCACCGTGACAATATTGTTCCGGCAAAGATACAAGAATAGAAGGCATATAAGCCCTTTCACCTCACATTGTCAATACTGTTCCGGCAGAAGTGCTAGAATGGAAGGGCAATAAACCCTTTCACTTCACTTGACAATACTGTTCGAGGAAAATACTAAACTGGGAGGGTTGTAAACCCTTTCACCTCACCTTGACAATACTGTTCCGGCAAAAATACCAGACTGAGAGGACTATCAACCCATTCACCTCACCGTGACAATACTTTTCCGGCAAAAAAACTAGAAAGGAAGGGCTTTAAGTCTTTTGACATCACTTTGGTAATACTGTTCAGGCAAATATATTAGAATGGAAGGGCTGTGCGCAATAATACTAGAACAGAAGGGCTATAAACCCTTTTCCCCCACCTCGTCAATACTGTTCCGTCCAAATACTAGAATTGATGGTCTATAAACCTTTCCACCCCACCTTGAAAATGCTGTTCCGGCAAAATCACAGGAATGGGATAGTTGTAAGTGCTTGTTATAAACCCTTTCACGTCACTGTGACAATAATGTTCCGGAAAAATCACAAGAATGTGATAGTTATAAGGACTTTCAACTCACCTTGACAACACTATTCCTGCAAACCCACCGAGGCAGCCGACCCTTGCTCGCATGAAGAGGTATCGAACCTGCGACACTTGGATTACGAGTCCAACGCTCTACCAAATGAGCTACCGCGGCTCCTGGCGAAAATACTAGAATAAAAGGGCTTTAAACTCTTTTCACCTCACCTTTACAATACTGTTCCGGCAAAAATACTAGAATAGACGGTCCCCTCTGAATATTAAATTCGTTGTTTTACTGAACCTACCCTAACAATACTGATCAGGAAAAATATTAAAATGTGCGATTCCCTATTAATATCAAGTTTTTTGTCTGACAGGAATTCACTCTGTCAATACTGTTTGACAGGAACTCACTCTGTCAATACTGTTTTACAGGAACTCACTCTGTCAATACTGTTTCGGCAAAAAATACTAGAACGGAACGGCTATAAATAAACCCTTTCACCTCACGTGACAATACTGTTCTGGCAAATATTTTAGTTATTATTTTATTATTATTAATTTTTTTTCTCGAACGGTATTTCATGCCAAGGAAATGGGAGCTAAGTGCACCATGACAATACAGTTCCAGAAATATTACAAGAATAGAAGGGGTTTAAACCCTTTCTCCTCACCTTGACAATACTTTTCCGGCAAAAATATTCGAATGTGAGGGTTATAAACTCTTTTACCTCACCTTTGCAATACTGTTCCGGCGAATATGGTAAAATGGATGGGCTATAAAAGTCGTTCTCCTCACCTTGACAATGCTATTCCGTGAAAAACACTAAGACGGATGAGATATATACTGCTTTTACCTCACCTCGACAATACTGTTCCTGCAAAATTACTAAAATGGAAGGGCTAAAAACATTTCGGAATGATAGGAATTAATTTGGGGATTGTGTTTCAATGTCGGTAAACGAAAATATACATTGTAGGCGAAGACGTGAGCTTGAATTTATTGATTTCGAGATGATCTAGCTACAACGATTTTCCAAACGTAAAACCATTTAACTATCTTCTGTTTACAGACCACCAAATTCAAATTTTGATTTTTCGATGGCATTTTCTTCGTCTATCGAAGTCGCAAGCGACATTTTACCATTATCACGGGTGATCAAACTCAGATCTGCTCGGACCATAATGCAATAAGCTGCACGAGATTTTTGTTTAACGTAATATGTTTAACATTAGTGATGACCCAACTCACACTGCCTTTCATTCAGTAACTTTAGAGGAAGAACCCAGAAAGACCCCTGGAAGAACAACCGACCCACGGAAAGTTACTGGCAAGCTTTCTAACATACCCACATTGGTCGAGCCGAGACTTGAGCCTGCGCGGACAGAGGTGAGTTGTGAGTGATCTGAAAAGGCCAGCGCATTAGACTACTCGGGGCCACAGACTTCCCTTGAACTTGTTATGGCATCTGAAGACTTTTGAAATCATTCAATCTAGCAGATTAGTTTTTGATGAACACATTACGGATCACAAAACCAAGTTCTTAAATCTTGTATTGCCATTCGAACAGTTTACTATCAGACCTGGTGACAAAATTTGGTTAGATTCGGACTTGAGATATATGATTACGATAAGAGATAGATTACGCCACAAGGTCACAAATCTAACAATACACACTATTTACTGAGGTACAAACAACATAGATACAAAGTAAAAAAAATTGAGTAAAGTAGCGAAAGAACATTTCTGTGCTCATTTTGACGTTTAATTATCAGAAAACTACAACTCAATTTCAAGCTATTACTGGACTCTAATGACATTTATAACTTAAGAATGGTCTATTAATTATTCCGCCACTTCATACAAGTGACTCGAAACTGGCATGTTCAAGCTATGAAAAGGCAAAGTTACTGAAATAATATTTTTGTCCAGTCTATTCTATACACGTATCTAATAGAGAATTACCAGTTCTCGAGAATGTACCACCGCTGAAATATGATAATCTCGAAATGAATGAAAGTGATATTGCAGATATCATTTCATCGTTACCAAATAACAAAGCTTCAGGCCCGGATGATATCAACAATGTTTCATTGAAGAGTACCAGACTCTCCATTTGCAAACCCTTAATACTTCTGATTCATACGTAACTACAGTCTAAACAAACTCCTGAAAGGATTGAAGCTAGTCAGTGTAGTACCACTCTTTAATAAAGAAAGACAAATCTATTGTTTCTAACCAAAGACACTTATCACTCCTCAGTAATGTCGATAGGTCAGTAGATTGTTCGAAAGAATAGTCTTGAAACATATTTATAGCCGTTTCATTCGATGGCTGACGGGAGAGCTGGACCACTAGTGAAATTTATAATAGTAAGGACTTTTTTGGCAGCCAACAAATAAGAAAGAAAAAAAAAAGAAAAAAAAAAGAATTGACTAATTAATTCAAATGCCAGATCTCCCATCGCCCAACTACTCATGACTGGACCATTCTCCTTACTACTGCATAAAAAAACACCACGACCATGTCCTAGATCTTACAACTGGACCACGTTCCGTGCTACTGGATTTTCCGTGATGTGGTCCAGAAACTGTGCCATAGTTTGTATTTCAAACATAAAAAGATGTACTGCAATGTTTCAGGAAATATACTGATTTAAAGATTGCATTCAACGACAAAAACATCGAGATAGGCATCATCAATCCAGCAATTAGAATGAAGCGGGATTAAATTACGTATTTGATATGATTAAATGCACAAATTTGTTTTCAGCTCAATTTACGGCACAACGTGACCATCTCGTCAATTTTACTAGGCCAGTATGCAAATATTTATCAAAACCAGAGATAGAATTTGCGGAAGACAAAGTTAGATTAAAAACAGAATATGCTGACTCAGTGTATGAAAGGATTTTAAAAAAAAATTGTTACAGATTGTTGGAAATAAAATTATCAGCTGTAGATGACCGTTGTGTTGGCTTGTTGATTACGCCAAATAGCAATTTGTCAAGAGTAAACTACTCTCCAGATATCTTTATGCCGTTTTAAATGGCTGACATTGGAGACGTCACCAAAGGCAGACTTTGCAGAGCAAGAGAAAGAACCGTATTTAAGGTCTCTTTACTACAATCCTGAAAGTCCATTAGCTTACAGAAACATTAATAAATTGTGGAAACAAATTTAAATGAAACAAAAAGAAAATGAAATACATAAAATTGAAGAAATGGTTAACCGAACAATCAATATACACATTAGCTAGAAAAATTTTCCCTACAGAAGTACCCATGTTGGTCAGTGGATGACCAGTGTCAATCGGGCATTGTTGGCATGCAATTATATTAGACATACAATGATGGATACCAATATATCTTGACAATAACCGAGGTTTTTTATTTTTGTCTTTTTTTTTTTCTTCAAAACACGCATGGATTGAAAAAGTAACAACAAATTGTTGTCTCTTAATGTAGACCAAATTCTACATATAGCTAATGATTCGATCGTGTAGTTTACGATACTGTGATACCTTTGTTTCATGTATTTTCGCATGTACTCTTGATAGTGCTCTGTGTTTTCATCTCTCCACTTTTTTATGTAAACTTTTTCCATTGTGCTCTTTTTTTGCAAGGCTTACATTTATTTTGTGTTTGTCCAAAGTCGGTTATGTCTTTCTCTTCTCCGCGCATAGAGCATGTTTTATAATCCATCCGTTAATTTTCCCAGTTAGATTTCAAATTATTTTTCAGTACTAGTAAGTAACATGGTAAGCCATCTTGCAACTACCGCTTTTGACATCTTGAAATCGTGCTGATGTATCTTCCAAATTTTATTGTAAAATAAATGGAAGGTGAGCAAGACAAAAAGCAAGATGAGAACAGTGTTGAAACAGTGCCTGATGATGAAGCCACACTAAGTAAAATAACAATACGAAAGAAATTAAACAATCTCGAGGAACACTCTCTATTATTTTATAGGTTGTGGAGTAGCTATTTTGGGAATCTTTTTCATTTTGGCCAAAAAGTAAAGTTGCTTCTTTACAGATTCTTCAACACACAGTGGTACAAGATGTAAAAGATGCTAGAGTTAGCAATAAAGAATCAAACAAAGCAAAATAGCTATATAAAAGCATCATTTGTCCAACACTTTTCCAGAAATGCTTTAAGTCTGTCTCCAGTGGGCTAACTTTTTATGATTCATAATAACAGCATGTCCAGCGAAACAAAAAACATCACCAACACGGTGTACCATGCAAACACTTAAATCTGTTCTCACACTTGCATACGGCATGTTTTTGAAATTGATATTGATGTTAATAGTTGGTCCACCATCAAACATGGACGCTCAAGAAATTGCAAATCAATTATCCCATTTTAACTAGGTTCACAACTGACTATCTGATTGCGAGTAAACGTTTACCTAACAAAGTTGTTAACATCGTACAGTTTAGTGCAAAGTCAGAACTAGATCAAAGATAACAGCATGCATGGTGAAACAAAAACATAATCAACATAGTTAACCACGTGACCTGCCCTCATTGTTGCATACAGCATGCTTTTAAAGAAGCTGTTTCAAGTTTACAATTGATCTGCCATAACAAAATAGACTTTCAAGAAGTTGTCCAGTTTCCATTTTCACTAAATCACTTCATAATTGACTACCTGATAACCAATGTACTGTTATCTACAAAAACTTTTATACTATAGCATGTAAATAGCATATGAGATCAGTGGAACGGTAACACAACGTTTTCGAGAAGTTAGAGAGAAGAAAAATGATTTGGTCAAAGAGGTCGAACACTACAAAGGCATGAAAAAGAAATACAGATCAATATACAAAGCTTTGAAATGGTTAGAGGCAAGTATGGAAACAATTTCAGCTGATGTATTTCAACAGCTGGATTGTGCTTATCTGGTATACCTACAGGTATAGTTGTTCCATTAACTCTCTCGGGATTTAGCACAGCAGTCATTAGAATTGTGTCAAAAACTTTGAACGAAAAGTGGATTTGCAACAAGGTTGTAAAGTGTGATGAAATGGTAACATCAGCCATCGATAACTTGAACAGTATCGATGACATGATAAGCAATGATGACAAGATAAATGAAGATGAGTTAATTTTCATCGTTGACGAGGTGACGTTGATGAGTACAAAGAGTACAATAAGCTGAAAAACTAATTCAGGGAAAAAAATAAATGGAAGAAATTGAAAAGAAACACCGCTAGATGAATGCACAGCTTAAATCAAGAAAACTATTTTGCAATAGACTTAATACCTACAAACGAAATATATTCTGCCAACACAGCTGTTAACAGAATTGCACACTATCCATCACTCTGACTTGAATAAACCTTTTTATTCGGTGGTTTAACTGTTTCATCGAATCTATCGACGTTACTTATGTATTCATATGGTTATATTGAAGCAAATACGACTACCTTTTCATACTTTTTACTCATCAGGTGCACGTGCATATATAATTATGATAATAATGCTTGGAGAAAGCTTATAATCTCATTTTAGGTTTCCATTCCATCCACGTTGGAATATTAGAACTTCTGTTTAAAATGCAAATAATAGCAATATAACTGTTAGTGTGTTACAGTCTTTGAAATATGAATGTTCTGCATAAGAATTGTCATTTTTTTTCATGGGTATATCATATAAATATATTTGTTAAGATATTCGTCATTTGGGGAAATATTTCTTACACTCCAGTTTGTGTTTGGTCATATTGGAAACTGTCTTCACTTACCTTCTATTTTGAATGGAGAAATAAGCACTTGTATCCATTTTTCTCAAGGGTTAATGCAGGGCCGGCGCACGGGTATTTGACGCCCTAGGCGAACCTTCGGCCTTGTCCCCCCCCCCCCCCCACATTAACTTTCGAAAATGAATATTGTGCATTAGTATGAATAAAAGTTCTGCATCTGTTTTTCTCTTTCTATTTTTAGACGCTTATTATCTTCTATTTTACGTTATTTCTCTTTTTTATTTATTCATTCAGTCCCCCCCCCAAAAAAAAAAAAAAAAAAAAAAAAAATGTTGCCGCCCTAGGCGACCGCCTAGTGGTCGAACCGGCCCTGGTTAATGAAATCCTCATGTATTTCATTACTTTTCTTCATCAGTGCAATGAAATTGTTCATGTTACATTTTTATTCTACTTGCAGTTCGTTGTGAATTGTGTGCTACATTGGGCGCCATTTTTACTACTGTGTGTATTGGGCATTCGGCTTTACACTAGAGAGCGCTCGTGTTCATATTTTTTTAGAATTTTTTCCATACTAGGTAATATTTGTGAAAACTGTGTCTTTGAATTTCTAGAGCGTGTTGCCAGTACCTATAAATAAAGGTGAAATCCACTCTTGGTTCAGTTGTGTTCCAGTAAAGATAAAAAGAACAAACAAACAAAACATTCCATACATATGACAATTAAAAGTTCTCTTCTCTATCTTGAGAGAGAGAGAGAGAGAGAGAGAGAGAGAGAGAGAGAGAGAGAGAGAGAGAGAGAGAGAGAGAGAGAGAGTTCCCTTGTCACTTGTGGTGGTACAAAAATGTGCAACTCTGTTATCTGAAATTTGTGAACGCGAATACACTTTTGTTATCGACGAGAAAACCGTCGTCTGTTCTGTCTCGCAAAACACGTAAATACTTCCATTTGTTTTTTATTCCGCGATCTACGAGCTCACTGATTGAAAAAGGATCTGCAAATCTACTTCCGAGCTATTATTAGGACAAATTTCATACCAACTTATGATTTCAAACTAATAACATTTCTCTTTCTCTCTCTCTCTTTATTCAAGATATATATTCAAATTATATCAGCAATGGATGGATGGTTGGTTGTAACGGCACTTTTAACAAATTATTGGCTATATCATGTCAAGGAAACGGGTTCTAAGTGTTTTTCTCAAAGACATAGGCAGTCGAAGCGGTCTGGCCTGGTGTGTGTATTGAATCCGATACCCTTGCATCACGACACGAGTCCAACGCTATATCCACTGAGCTACCGCGGCTCTCCAATGGATATGCCAGTATGTTTCCCTATAATAACGTGTTTTTTTTTTCGCAATGCCAAGTGGTATGGTATTTTCCTTCATCAGTCATGCGTCGTCCGTTTACAGTTGTTATCTACAACTTCTTCTCAGAAACCTCTTCATCAATGTGCACAAGACTTTACATTGACTATTATGGAATGAAGACCTGTTAGATTTGTTCAAATGATGTAATCCATCATTCAATATGGCCGCCGTTACAAAAAGTAGAAACACCTTTAAACAACTTCTTCTTAAAAAATGTTCAACAGAATTTGACAAAATTTGACAGAAATCGCCCTAGCAGGAAGGCCTTTAACACTGTACAAATGATGCTGAGCAACCATCAAATATGACCGCCGTTACTAATAATAGAAAAACCTTTAAACGACTTCTTCACAAACATCGCTCAGTAGAAGTGGACCAAATTTGGTAGAAGTATTCAGGTATAAGGGACTTTCAAACTTGTAAAAATGATACCGATTCGCCTTCAAATATGGCCGCCGTTACTAAAATTAAAAATAAAAACTTTAAACGACTTCTTCTCAAAAACTGCTCAAGAGAATTTCACCAAATTTGACAGAAAGCACACTGACATGAAGGACATTCAATTCTGCATATATGATGCCCATTCGCTACCAAGTATTTACTAAAACAGACATCCCTTAAACTTCTTCTCCAATCACTCAAGAGAATTCACACTTCACCACAAAATGATGCTACAAAGTCGCTGGAATAGGCATTCGTGCGTAGCATACACACCCACATGTCTACCCAGTAATTAATTCTTATCTAAGTACACAGTCACTCCAGATTCCTACGACATAAATCAAGGTATATAGAGGCGTGTGTGTGTGTGTGTGTGTGTGTGTGTGTGTGTGTGAGAGAGAGAGAGAGAGAGAGAGAGAGAGAGAGAGAGAGAGAGAGAGAGAGAGAGATGTGTAAGGATTGTTTTATATTGAAGATAAAGAGGTCCTTTGAATAAATATCGAGCGAATCACCTTCTAACAGCAACTGTTCTGATCGATTGATACCAGGAATTATGTTAGTGATAGAATTATGTATATCATAGACGTACAACAATACTTTGGTTTGGTTGGGCTATGCCATTTTTAAGTGGTTTTTTATGCATAAAAGGCACATTTGAACTCTAACAGCAAATATATGTTGCATCTTTATAAACAGCTGCCGCTGAGACTCGTGACCGAGATTCTGATTGCGACGCACGTTAGGACTGTTACGTCATGATCCAGGTGAGAGCAGCAGCATGCAGCACCTAAGTGACTGACACGTGGTGTACAATACCGTCGGACGGCCCTTGCATCAGCTGAGAATAATTATCATACTTCCAGAACCCATTTGTTTGCAGTATTTCCTATTGTCGCAAACCGGTTGATAACGATATCTGTACCATCATCAACATTTTCTAAACAATCTACAGTTTTCGTAAGACTTTAGACTTGTTTTTTTAAAAAAAAGGTCTATTTTCTTATAAAATATTCTGAAATTACAAAGCTTGCCACTAACTTCTGGCAAAATTTCATTATTTTTGGCATATTTATATAAATTCCGCGACTTTATTATCAACTTCAATATGAAAGGAAAACGTGAGGGCAACATTTGGAAAAGCCTTTCTTACAAATCTGCGGAAAAGAATAAGGATATTTTATTTTCCAAAAGTACAGGTCCATAATGTTAATAAAATAATGTTAATAAACGAACCAGACGAGTGCAATGTGGGATGTAAACACGTACACTGTGTGTTCCATCTGGTGTGCAAAGCATGCGCCGTTGAAGCCACAAGAGCAAAATGGTCCTGAGTGGAGGGTATTAATATGGTCTGTTTACAATAATGTTTATTATTTATGAACCTCAGGTTATTCTAGTCGATCTATAAGTGACCAGCCTATACTAACTCTCAAATAAATACTAGTATACAATCGATGTTAAAGATGTGAGTCTCTCTCTTTCTCTCTCTCTCTCTCGTTAAAATGTGATTGATGGTGTATGTATGTGCGTATCAGGAGATCATAATTAAAATGGGATTGGACACATCTATCTCTTCAAAATAGGATAATATAGTGAATTTATATATGTAAATTATGAATATGCGTGGTCAATATACCGGGATGAGTGAGGGTACCACGTATGTACTTTTCATTAACGTAAATTTTTCTTTGCAATTAATAGCATTCATAGCTGAGAACCATTTCTGAAAATGAAAAAGGATCCCATTATGCGGGTGTAAAAAAAAATAAAAAATTGAAGGTGAATGGGAAAGATAATTTTAATACTTAAAATCCACAATGTACGTTACTTCAGGTGATCCCATGCGAAATAAAAGCCAATTATGTTTAATAATATTCAAGGTAAAATATCAGATAAAAAGAAAATGAAACAATTTTTTTTTATATTTTTTGCTGGATTTGAACCCTGTTCGCCGGGATGCGAAGTGGCCATCTTTACCACTACACCACGCGAGCTATTGACTGCCTGGGAAAAAATATCATAATATTTTTTTACTGCAGTGAAATATCACAATTATATCTCTCGGAAAATCCAGTATTTCACTGCCTAGCATAAAATATATATATATATATATATATATATATATATATATATATATATATATATATATATATATATATATATATATAAGGTCTAAGTCGATGTAACAATTTGATAGAGACTATGGAGTGCAACACCTGCTGAATGGATGCTAATGGTCTGCGTTGCGATTAATATTTCCTTGGGTTCTTCAGTCTGACGTAATTAGTAATCTTGATTAGTGATATCTTTATCTTAGAATATGTATGTGTTTGCATGTAAGTAATCTTGATTAGTGATATCTTTATCTTAGAATATGTATGTGTTTGCATGTAAGTAATCTTTATTAGTGATATCGTTATCTGAGAATATGTCAGTGTTTGCATGCTAACTGTATCACATCCTGATAGTGCTACTCCGTGTTTTCAGTTTCTGTAATATTTTTCAGCTCCAATTCAGATGTATCTTGCTCCGCACTTTGAATATGATATAAATCAGCACTTCTTAAAAGCGAAAGATTTATTCATTCTTTTCCATTACCAAGAGCTGTAAAATTGCAACATTTTCAAACAGAGTTCCCATATTATAGATATGCCCTAAATGGCTGTAAAGCATGCCGATTTTTTTTCTCAACAAAGGAAGATTTCTGCAAGAAAGTGACTGTTATGTCGTATTATTAATAATTGTTGCATATGGGATATATGTTTGACCAATAATTATTAAATATAACTGTGATTCTGGTCACAGTCATTCTGAAAAGTAAACACCAGTTCTCTTACTTCATGATTTATCAGAAACATAACAAACTCTATGATGATGATGACGAAGAAAAAGATATCAAGAATAAACAACAACAACAACAATAATAATAATAATAGAAGTCATGTGTTACTGTATCATCATTGTTATTGCTGTTATTATTATTATTTTGCGGCTGCAGTTACTGAGTGTTTTTAGTTTAGGGATAGAGAGGATGCAGTTAACTGCATTGTTTAATGAATTCAAGGCCGGATTAAAGCCGGAGCAAATAGAGCAGTTGTTCCACGGCCCCCTGTATAGGCGGCGGGCCCCACAAAAACAGTGGCCTGCTTTTTGAAATGGCTTCCTACCACCTTAATCCGGCCTTGGATGAATGACAAAATACTAATTTAATACCAGCTATAAATGACTTAAAGAAGACACTAGTCGAAGTTTCCGATTCGTCTGATCACACGTTGTACAAAATAATGCTGAATCCGTTAATTTTTTCACCAGCATTGTACTCCTCATCTGGCAACTTGCCAAACCCACAGCCTCTATTACGATACGTTACGATTAACCAATCAGGTTCGTGTTTGCTGGGCTGGTATCATTTTGAGCGATAGAGCAGGCTCTTGATTCATTGGAATTTACTCATAATAATTGTATATTTTTGTTTTATATCAGTCTGCTTTTGATTCCGACAAATTTTGTTACAAACATGGTAATTTTCCAAACGCCGATGACATGAAAATGTTTTTGTTTACAGATATAGCAGCAAGTTGACCGAATTCTACTAGCCTTCAACCCCTGTAATAGTGTGATCGCCCACTACTAGAAATACGCGATAAGCTGGAATGACAGTGCATGTGGTAGGAATGTACACATCGTGTATGTGAAAATGAAAGCTAGCAGACATTCCACCTTTTGATAAACATTAGGGGTGGATGTCTGATGTTTATTCAGGACGTAAGGACATATCAGTGAATTTTTCGACTCAGGTATCGAATGCCAAGCTACCACCGGGCTAAGGCTTCGGCCCATTGCACGTCACGGTTGATCGGGAGTACAAAGACTGTGACCGACCTAATTTCCACCCGGGGTGTGGTGTGCAGCTGCAGTAACGGTAGATAACACTTGGACAGAAGTGCAGTACGTGTCGGATTTACCGTGGACGCGTGTGGATGACTTCAAGGGGAAATATGCTCAGATTTCTAACAAATAAGCTCAAGTCGCAAACTCTGAACGAAGTACGACCTGCCACACAGGAGGTAAGATATTATGCTTAAAGCTCACCGTTAGCTCCGACACATAAACGGACATTTTGACCTTAAAAGTTGATATGTTCAGGGTTTAAAATAAATATGTTTGCCAAGATGAAATATCAATAAAACGGGATGTCTGCATTGAAAATAGGAACTTCTTCCTTCATATGAACATAGTTTGCAACATATCCGATGCCAAAATTTTGAATAATTCATAACTGTTTTTAATTGGAATTGCCATGAAAATTTTAATCGGACAATATGCTTTTCGGGGCAGTCATATTTTCCTGTTTGATTGTCAGGTGGGCAACCATGCTTTTTAAAAATTGTTCAATCCTTGTTATGATATACATGTATAATACCATTAAAGTTGTTGAAAAAACTTTATTTTTTAAAAAGTTTCTGCTAAATTAGTTCAAAGTACATGTTCAATAAAAAATGATGTCAGGCTACAGAATAGACAAAAATAGACATTTCACAGTTAAACTAGGTATCAAGTATATGCATTTGGAAATTTTGTTTTTGGAAATATTTTAGAGCTAAAGAACAAGAAATTTTTACTGAATATTGAACGAGTTAGATACATTTGTTAAATATCATTTAGTCTGTCTGAACTCTTGCATCCAGAACAAGATCTAAAGACACCTTCCCCCCTTTCCTCTCCCAAGGAAAAGAACCTAGTAGCCCAGCCTAATTATTGAACCCTAGGAAATCATTTTTATATGGAACTGTCGGCTTTACAACTTAATTTTTCCATTACTAATTATTCTACTTGGTGGACTGCATGTATATATAGATATTTTGTATTGCATGTATGTATAGATATTTGTGGGGGACCCAAGATTCCCATCAATGAACTTTTTTTTAATTGGAAGGGGGCACCAGAATTTAGTTTTTCGAGGGGAGGGGGGTAGAATTTCTTGCTATGCCACTGAAGTACATGTCATCATAATGTCATGTTGTTTTCCACTAGGCAACCAGAATTCAGTATATACAGCTATGGTGACCCAGATCCAGCATTCTGGTAGCCCAGGGCTCATGGGTGCAAGATTGGTCATATCCTGCATTCTGGTAGCCCAGGCTCATGGGTGCATGATTGGTCCTATCCTGCTGCTGCCCCTCTCAGTCCCTTTTATACCAAATACTTTGCACAAGAACTTGGCTTCCAAGCAATTCCTACTGCTATAGCTGATGTTGCTTGAATATGGATGTATAGAGTTTAATGGCACATCAGCACAATCCTTGCTATATAGTATTGATTACAAGTTTAGTTATAAAAATATGACAGGAAAATTTGCAAAAATGTTTAGGACATAAACACTTTCAAATACGCATAAATATGTAGTCATTCAAAATAATAGGAAAAATCTTGAAAAGGTTGTGAAAATATAAAGGTTAAACATTGGAAAAATCTTTAGGATGATAAATCCTTCCAAGTTCAAGTAAATGTTTTCTCTTACGAGATAAAAGGTATATGATGGTGCAATTCTGTTAAAAGTATATAAAAGAAAGCAAAAAAGTTAAAAAGATAAAGTCCTTAAAATACAGGATCAAAATTTGTTATATAAATCACATCCTTTAGAAAGACAACAGAACTCCAGATAACATGCCCATCAGCATATTTAAAAAAAAAAAAAAAATTGGTGCAAAATATGCAGCTTCCACCAAAACTACACATTCTGAGTATGCATACCTCTCTTTGGATACGTAATAATAGATTGTGTGTATTCTTACAAATTCACTAGTCATCATTGCTGCAGGTGATATTTTCAGTGGAATCAATTATCCGTTGCACTGGGTTATTGAGATGCATCTGTGAACATTTTTGGCTGACATTTTAAAGGCATTTCAGAAGATGAAAAATCAACTAGCAGTGTATTGAAAAAAAAAAATTCATCTGATTGGGTTCTTACAAACAAGTAGCTAGTCATGTACCCTGCCTTCCTCATGTAGTAACATAGCAAATAGGGCAGTGTCGATTAACAAAGTAGCTAGTCAGGTACCCTGCCTTCCTTATGTAGGAACATAGCAAGGAGTGCAGTGTAATAGACTAACAAAGTAGCTAGTCAGGTACCCTGCCTTCCTCATGTAGGAACATAGCAAGGAGGGCAGTGTAATAGACTGACAAGTAGCCAGTCAGAATATCGTTTAGAAAAGGGCTTGTTTGAACGGTTACCTGTTTGTCTGGTTGCGCAAGTGAGCGAGTGCATCAGACAATCGGGTTCTAGTTTAAGGGTTAGTTCTCAACCTAAAATATGTCAGTTATTTTCATAAAGGGAGAATACAGCTGCTAATATACTACAATGAGATTTCTGTCTGAATGCTCAGTGTCATCAACTTGTTCAGGCAGAATAATCAAATCCATCTTTTATAACAGCCTGAATTGAAATCTATTCAGTGTATGTAGGGTGTGAAATGCACAACTGAAATTGTTTGTCAGCTCTTGTTGTGAAGATAGACAAAGAAGTACTACTGAGTAGGAACCTACACTTGTCAAATAATCAACGTGTAGTACATTTCACTTGACAGCGACACTTTTGATTGTCAGAGTGGTTCAAAAAAAGAGAATGAATTTACAAAAAACTGAATTTTTTTATTAAAATACAGATCAGTATCTTTTTGTTCCTTCAGACTATTTAATTTAAGACTGTCAAATTAATTTTTAAAATTTATACCAATGCCTTTTTTTTTAAAACTCCTTTAAAGAATGTGTGCATTGTACCTGGCACTAGCTGGAATCCTCAGGTTACATGATACTTCACTGATAGAACCTGATTAGTGGTCCATGCTTATTTTATCACATAGCTCAACATGCTGACTTGTTACAAAATGACATAGGATTCAACAGAGGCTGATACAGGATCAAGGGGTCCATATGCTTTTTAGTACAAGGCAACAACGAAGAACATGCACAGATTTCAGTAGCTGTGGTAGACTTTTATTGTCTAGTAGAGTAGAAAAAGGACAAGTCCTGTATGATTTTGTATTTTCTTGCTTTTACCAGCACTTTTAACAGATATATTGACTATAGCATGCAGAGGAAATGGGAGCCAAGTGCCTTTCCCAAGGACACACTGAGGCAGCCTACCTGGGCTGGCGTGAGTGGGTATCGAACCCATGACCCTTAGTCCGACGTTCTACCAACTGAGCTACTGCTGCTTCCCAAGTCCTGTATGAAGCAAACACAAAGCACACTTAAAAAATGTAAGCTTAGGTAAAATGTTTGGTGACAGACATTTAATAAAATGAAAAATAACCAAAGTAATATTTGCCTATCTGTACCTTCCAAAGGGCATGTTGATGACCGCAGACAGGTGCACATGTCTCAGTGTTCTGAAGTCTAACAAGTCAAAAACAACTGTGTATGCTACTCCTGGATAGTTGCTGGTTATTTGTTAATTTTAAAAGTACGAGTACTGTACTTGTATGACAAAAACATTATCTGAAGCTCTGGTGGAAGATTTTTCTGGTGGAACATTATCAAAAGCTGCTTGATCAAGTTGACATTGTAAAATTTCTGTCTTGAAGTTCTGAAGTTACTTGAGCTCATTTGTTTTTGGTACAATAACAGTGTATGTAGGGATACTACACAAATTTTGAAAGGAAACAATTTTTACTTGGCAAGAATCACTATCAGCATATACCTAATAGTGTATTACATGTTCATTATGCCGACTTTGTTTTTACTTTAGCTTGGAAGAAAATGAAATTAAATAAATCAGTTTTTATGATAATTTTTTTATTTATTATATAGTCGATGAGTTATCATCTTAAAGTTAAAGCATGCGGTTACTCTGAAAATGGTTCTACAAGTAGGAACTCGCAAAAGTACCATATATGCTCATGTACAAGTCAGACCCAACTGCAAACAGCATAGACTTTTATTCACCATTGTTAAACATGATGGCAGATCAGGGTCTGTGTTTGTTCTAACCATTTAGTGCAAATTGCATAGCTCCAGATCTGTCACTGCATAATGTGCTGACAGATCAGGGTCAGTGTTCTACTGATTAGTTCTAACACATGAAATTAACACATCAGTAGCAAAGAAAACAAACCATGTTGATGGCTTCGGTTGTGTCAGGTTATTAGTTTGCACATGAGCATTTATCTTCGGAAAGTGTCAACGTACATGTATCTAGGACGACTTTTTGAAACCCTTTGTGACTTTAAAAAAGCCCCCCAAAACGCTACTTTGATAATTACAAACTAGTACAGTTTAAATTAAAATAAAGATACAAATTTCTTAATTATAATAATACTTGCTTAGCAAAAAATGTTGCTTTTGCGTGTTCATGCAGCAACCGCCAGAACTAAGCTTTTTCAAGTTTCAATTACCCTTGATAATGCTATGTAGGGCATAACCGACTTTTGATCCGGAAATCGGATTCCACCGGATAGTATGAACTTCCGATTAATCGGAGTCGGACAAGGCAGGAACGACCGATTCGGATAATAAAAATAATAAAGTTGAATTTCTATAGCACCGTGTCTAACACTGCATGTCATTCGATAGTGCGTTAATAAAGTTAAATAAGAAGTCAGAAAAGTCCAATATGGTCAACACAACGGGGTGAAACGATAATACTTGAGTTAGACCGAAAGATTTAAATTTATTAAAATATATAATACAGTCCTACCCGTTTATGTCAACATCCTCAATAATGAAGGCATAATATTGAATACATTGACACATGCTAATGAGGTATTAAAAGAAAATGATTCTTACAATCGTAAATTCGAGTATGAAAAAACAATCACCGCTGTCAACATTCCAGCCTCAACAGAAGTGGATCCAGGACCTTCAACTTCGACTGGCCTAGATTCCTACTACCAGGAGTTATTTGCCTCTAGCACATCCGACCAAAATCTCGCCTCTGCATCCCTGTCATCTGAATTCACGTGCCAGCGCGAATTTGATTCGTATCTAGCTGAGAAAAATCAGCCGAGGACTTCACCACCAACGGACCCAGTTATATACTGGAAATCCCGGGAAAAAACTTTCCAGCTTCTGGCAGCTGTCGCTAAACGTTTTTGTTCAATACCGCCTTCTAGCGTCGATAGTGAAAGAAGTTTTAGCACCGCAGGTGCTATTTGCAGCGACAAACGATCGAGCATGTCCGCTGAAAAAACGGAGATGCTACTATTTCTTGCAAAGAACTTGGAAGTTATAAATTTTGATTATTAAATTTCTTTATTATCTATTAAACTGCGTGTTTTTACTTAGGTAGATGAAACATGGCAGAAATAAACTTTGAATTTGGCTCTGAATTTCGTTGCATTTTGCTATAGTCCTGCCATATCCTTCCCCTTGTGACATCGGTGTGATATGCAAAATGTGTGTAACACGGTTTAAAAAGTTAATTTGAAAAACCTTTTAATTTAGCATTTCCGATTAATTGAATCGTATCCGGAATCGGAAAAATTTCATGCCCAAAATCCGGAATCGGAAATCAGTAGAAAAATGCTAATCGGTTATGCCCTAATGCTATGATTGGATGTCAGAAGAAATCATACATTATGTTAATGAGAACTCATGTATGGGGTAACCATATGAACTTCTGCGATTTTGTTTCACTTTATTCAGGTATGAATATGATTTTGTTATTAATTTGTCCGACGTTTATCATTCTTTTCACTGCAGGGAGTACAGTATCACTGGCTTCATATGATTATTAAAAAAGTATATTGCGTGGACTGCAACAGAAATCAGGAATGAATGCATCTGTAGATTCCGATAACATAGTATTGAAAAAAAAAAAAATTAAATTCATTGTGCAAAATAAAGTATTAATACAGTTTGTGAGAGATTGTCATTATGTTAATATTATCTACAATTTGATTTGGCATTATGCATCATACATTATCTTTGTTAGAACTAGGACATGTTTATATTTAACTGAATGATCATGTTTTTTCAGTATCAAAAAGTAAGCCAATTGCTCCCAAAAGAGATCACAATGTAGATAAATCAGTGCCACTCTCTCTCTCAGCCACTTTACAGCATGCTTGCAGGGGTCATAAACAACAAACCATGCCGATATTATCAAGACCACATCCACTCCGCGAGGGTCATTGGATGTGACTGCGAGAAAGCATGGTTTGCACAGTTATTCTCCGTGAGATGCAGTGGCAACTCCGTCAGGACTCGTGGAGAGATGGATTTTTTTTTTTCTTAATCCTTTCAACCACCACTGCAAAGCGTGGGGATCCAAAAAATCACAAGAGCTGTACTGTATGCTATGGATTCAAGCCCAGATGTTCTGTGCAAGTTTGAAATTGTAGTACTTGATCACTGTGAGAGTCGTATACTCAAACACACCCTGGACTAGTCTTGGTGACCGAGTCATTTGATGCATTCAGAAAGTTATGAATAACGACTTGATGATTAAGACTCAGTCTCGTAGCTAACTGTTTTGTTTGGCAGTTTTTTACAAAATACCCCATAAAATTTAAAAAATGCAGTTGCTCTCAACCCAGGGAGTAAAATGCATAATTAATTCTTATATAGAGCTCTCAGAAGTGATTTATATGGCCTGTTTCTGTTTCTGAACATGGATGGTTGTGATAGGCAGGGCAAGGAATGGTCAATGGCATTATAGAGTTTTGTCTCTTTCCTCCTCTTGGCTCTTTTTCTATTATACCTACCGGTAGTTCTTACAAACTCCCCCGTCCCCATCTTATCTTCATTGGCCTGGTCAATCCCAAACTCCCATACTAGTAGCAAAGGAGTTCTGTTATGTCCTGTCCTCAGGCTCCAGTTCTCAGCTACAGCCCTAGATAGGGCCTTGAGTGCCCATAGTGCAGGTAGTGGTATCTATTGCAGCAGTAGCTGGTATCCTACCACTCACTGCGTCTTCTGTCACTAACTTGCTCCATCGCTCATGTTCTCTGCTTGCTGTGTTAACTGCGACAGAAATATCAGCCGATCAAAGGACTGGGGGGGGGGGGGGGGTTCTAATTATGCAAAAAGATCAGAACCAGTTTAGAAATTGGTGAATATAAAATAGAGGATATATGAGTTTGGGAGACCATGATTAGTTGTTGTATTATGGGCTGCTAACATTTTAAAGAAGAGACTGTTTTAAATTAATTAATTCAGAAAAACTTAGGAGACGGATCCTAAACACTATACACTAACTCCAGGTTTTGGAAGTTAAGCGTGTAGCTAAGATCCACCCCTTTCGCCAGTTATCTGTTACAGTACAAGTGTACTTTAACCTTGGCAAGGTCTGCAACACTAAATAAAGATGGGAAGGATGAAAGAGTCAAGATTAACACTAAAGCAGTAATTCAGAGATTTATCATAATCTTAACACTACCATCACTCTTGTAATAATTGATTAAAATGAATACATTTAGACATTGAGAGAGAGAGAGAGAGAGAGATAGAGAGAGATGCATTAAATAATCAAAGCCAGTGACAAGAAAATACAGTGACTTTGGTATCTTTCATATAAGACAAAAAAAAAATGTGTGTTTCTGGTCTGCTGACCGCTCTGTTTCTGATTGCCGACCCTAGCACCCCCCCCCCCCAATTTTTAAAAAAAAAAGTGCTGAAATTTATTTGTGCATCAAATTGAGCCAGTTTTGCCCAGTACTTTGTAGTGCTTGAAATATTATTTGATTTATCAATAATGTTTTTTAAAAAAAAGAAAAAAATACCTGCTACCCTAATTTTAAAACCAGTGCAGTAGGAAACACACATATTTTGTTGTTGTTGGCCTAATCACTTTTTTTTTAAAAGCATTTAGCATCCATTTGAAAATCACAATATGTGGAATCAAAGAGATTAAAGAAAATGAGAAAAGGAATGGAAAATATGTGGCCTAGTCATACATTTAAAGGAATTTGTGACACTGCATTTACGCCCAATAATCAGCTTGTCCCTTGTCCAGAATGAATGATCATATCAACATGGGGTTTTCACAAAAAGACTTGTTATGATGTCTTGTTGGTCCTTAATGGAAATGGTGCCAATCTGATATCCAATATGGCCATCACAGAAGCCATTTTGAAAATCTTGTTATCATTACTCCTCCAAAACAGAACATTGGATCAGCATGGGATTTTCACCAGAAGACTTCTTAAGATGTCTTGCTGGTCCTAAATTAAATTGGTGATGATCTGATGTCCAATATGGCCACCATGGTGGCCATCATGAAAATTTTGTTGTTGCTACTCCGCTGAAATGGAAAGTCATTGTGATGTGTCTGTCCAACTGTCCATTAGCACAAGTCTCTTATTGCCACTCCTCCAAAACTACTTGGAGGATTGCCATGAGATTTTACACACACGTTCATCCCATTGTCTAGTTGATCCTAAATGAAAATAGTGATGTTCAGTCATTCAATACATCTGTCATGGTAGCCATCTTAAAAATCATGTTATGGCTACTTTTTCTGAACAGAATATCATATAGACATGGGGTTGTCACCAGAAGACTTCTTATAATGTCTGGTCGGTTTTAAATGAAAATGCTTCCAATCTGATGTCCAATAAGGCCATCGTGGCAGCCAGCATGGAATTTTCAAACTGACCCTCAGTATGGTCACCATGGTGGATATCTTGAAAATATTATTTCTATTCCTCCCAAATGGATGGCCATATCAACATGGGGTTTCTGCCAATAAACTTTGTATGATACCTAGTTGGTCCTAAAGGAAAGTGGTGCCAAGTGTACATCCAATATGGGTGGCACAAGGGCTGTCTTGCAATCTTGTTGTCACTACTCCTCTTGAATGGATGGTCACATTGACATGGGGGTTTTCACCAAAAGACTTCTAATGATGTCTGCTAGGTCCTAAATGAAAATAGTGCCATTCTGACATCCAATATTGCCACCACAGCAGCTAATTTGAAAATCTTGAAGTCACAGAAGAATATCAGAAGTACTTTCAACATGCAGCAGTTAAAGGGAAGAAATGGTCTTATCTTGAATTCCTGGAAATTCTTTTTGGCTAGTAGAGCTTCAGTCCCTTTGAGGGACTCTAGTTTAGGAACCCCAATAATAAAAGTAGCAGTTTATTCCTTAAGTGCAGAATGGGTGTAGGGATTTTTTTTTTTACATGGGGGCCTGGAGCCCATGAAATTGGAAACACTGCACACAATCAGACTGAACTGGAAAATTTTCCAGTGCAAGAAAATAAAGACTACTGGTGTATTCTGGGATTTATTTTTGTTTTTAAGGTATTTTTATCTGTATTCTTTAAAATATAGTTGCAAGTATTTCATAAAGAATGTCTTTTAAGTATTTCCCTTTCTTTGTCTAAATTGGGAATATTTATGTCAAATTGGGAATATAAAAATCGTTTTTGGATTGGGAATGGGGCCCTTACTCGGCCAAAAATTTACGCAAGAAAATCGCTAAGGTGATACATATTTCAAGAAAATGTTTTGAAAAATGCTGTTGTTCATATTGTTTTCTTATCACAGAAGCATACATCAAGGATGATTCTATTGCATGCTGAGTGAAGGGGTTGGTGATTTGAGTGTTTGTCTGCGCAGGGGAATTGGCTCACAAAGCTGCCTTATTCATGACATATTTATTCACAGACACTGCATAATTATAATAAGACCTCAAATGTTCACCTCGTGCTGTCCATAACAAATATTAAATCTAGTTTGTCTTAGTCATCACATTATATTCCGTAGAATTTCACCATGTCTACAGTCTACATTTTGTAGCATATTAAAACTAATTCATATCCACTTTATATAACTGAAGAATTCATTCGTGGTTGTCACTCGATGAAACTAATCACTATAACTCCGCTCCATGACTGCGCTACAGGTAGCCTGATCACATGGGGACTAGACTTGGTGTGACCATATGATTTGTGTGTCCTGGCCACTTCTGCACTTGAAATGCCCAACTTTATTTCTTTCTATTTGATTTATTGGTAAGAAAGTTTGATTGGTTAGAGTGTTACAGTCAAGACTTGACAAATTTTCAGTTGCCTACTTGACTTGCAGTGCAAGTGACTTGGAACTTGTACAGGTCCTACATCAATTTTACTCATCCTACACTGTACATGATACTGAATCAGCTTAAAATGCCACTTCTCCAATCAGACAAGTATCTTTAAACAGTGATATGCCCTTTCTTAGAATTTTCAAGCCATGTCGAATGTTGGAAACACCATCACGATTCCGATCATTATACTGCACTTGTATAATTGATTAAATGATATTTCAGGGTCTCTGCTTCATGTACCTTGTGTGCTTGTGTATAATAAGTGTACAACTTCGAACAGCATAGACCCAGATTTGACCTCACATTACACACTGGCAGTTCAGGGTTAACATTATTCATTTTATTTAGGATATCAAGTGGACAGGGTAGACTGTGATATGCTACACATTTATGTGGCAACAGAATTGAGGTATAACCCATGTCTGCTTTATGCAAGGATAGAAAATGGCCATGTTTACTTTAACATTGGATCTTTTTATATGTGTCACATTGGATCTTGGTATTTGTATCTGTATGCACAGCATTACTTTTGTAGATGGTAAACATCAGCTGTTGGTAACTGCTATAAATTTACCAATTGATCTTTGGGCACTTGAAGATAAAAACTGCAAACTGTTGTCAGGGTTGAATGTTAATGCAAAAAAAACAGTTCTCTTGTCTTTTTTCTAGGACAGAGATACACTTGTTAACAACCACTACATGTACTTGCTGACAAGTCTAGTCCAAATGCATTACACAGACTCAGATCTGCCATTGCACAATGCACCAACAGATCCGGGACTGTGCAGTTTGTTAGGAGTAATCAGTAGAACAAACGATATAGACCCTGATCTGCCATTGCATTATGCGAGAGCAGATCAGGGTATATGTTGTTTGCAGTTGTACTTACAAGCAAGTATATATAGTAAACAGATGATCAACGCTGTGATCATTTTTTGTTATTAAACCAAACAACTGTGTTTTTGCTGGTAAAGAATTGGTATCTATTTTTAGTAAGATTTTGACACTTCCATGTAATATTAAACATAGTTTTTGTGGGGTTTAATGCCATTTTTTCAGCACATAATACATGGTGGTTAGTATATTTGGTGGAGGAAGAACCTGGGAAGAACCACTGACCCACAGGAAGCTTCTGGCAAGCTTTCTCACATACCCATGTTATTCAAGCCAAGACTCGCACTCACACTGACAGTGGTGAGGTATTATGTGATCTGTAATGGTGAGCACCTAAGACCACTTGGCCACCCAGGGCCCCTAATAAGGTACTGAGATGCAAAACAAGGTACTGAGATGCAAAACAGTCATAAAGGGTACTTAAAATAGGAAAGCAAGGAAAAGAGGCAGAATACAAGTTTAAAAGAATTGAAATGTCCTTAACAACTTTATGAGCCAAAAAGTATTTTGTAAATTATGGAGAAAGGTTCATACTAGTTATGCTTTGGTTTGGTGTTATACAGCATATCAACACTTTGAAAGTGATATATCGTGCTGAGGCGTGTTGAGTAAAGTTGCCTAAAGACACACCACGGTAGCCGACTGATGGTGTGAATTGAACCTGCACTTTCTGGTCACAAATCTAATGCCTTAACCACTGAGCCACTGCTGCTCTGTAATGTCAATAAGGGGGCCCTGGGTGTCTGAGTGTCTAAGGCGCTTGCCTTTAAAGATCACTCACACATATCACCTCTGTCCATGTGAGTTCAAGTCCTGGCTCGACCAATGTGGGTATGTGACAAAGCTTGCCAATAGCTTCCTGTGGGTCATTAGTTCTTCCTGGGGTCTTCCTGGATTCTTCCTCCACCAAATATACTGTCTGCCATGTATGGCCCATCATGTGCTAAAAAATGGTATTGAGCCCCACAAAATCAAAATCAATGTCCATATAGATGATGCAAAGTAGCTTTTTCTTGTTTTCTTGATTTTAAATTTTACAAAACTTGTTTCTGATCCATAAAAAAATGGGGGGTTTTTTTTGGCAATAAAATATATTTAAACCAAATTTAGTTTATGCAGAAGACATGCATTATATGATACTACTGTTTTCTACCTACAGAATGACGATGACCATGACTCTGGTACAGAGTCTGATGATGAAAATGCAGAGCACGAAGATATTAGTCAGGGTAAGATTTCCATTTGAATATACTTCACTGCCAATAAATGTTTATGGTTTTGCACAAAATTACATTTTTGTCTCTAATGGGGGAGGGGTTCTATTGTATTTATAGATGCAGGGCTCCATAAAACCACTTGTCCTCTTGTAATATAAATGGTCACCCATCAGTCATATATACATGTATATATTAACTTTTAACTAAGAATGATTAAGCTATTTTAATACTAATAATGCAAAACCTGCTCGTTTTTATCACAAATCTTTATTGAAATCTCCAGTTTAAATAGTTTTATGAGGTAAATATATATTTGATATTTATCATACCACATGTTTGATATGCAAGTGTCTATCAGATTGGAAAAAAGACATTAGTCTACTTAGCATATTGCGGATTGACATTTTTTAAAAATAAAGAACGGGGTAATTCAACAGAAGTCTTGTAATTAGTATGAAGTATATAAGGGTAAAGTAGTGTGGAATCAAAGTGTATTTTTATTGCATTGATTGAGGTATAAAAATTGTATAAACTTTTCCCTCATAAATATGCTTTTCAGGAACACTTGCCCGGTTGGACAAGCTCTTTGTAGCTTTCACGTGCCCTGACCTCATTTTTATTTGCCTTGGACAGTCAGCTAACTCAAATGTTGAGCTCTGATTTTAATGGGTTGGAGATATTTTCATTATTTATTCATATGCAATGTAATTGTCATATTCTTCGTGACAGTTAAGTTGCTTGTATCCCATATAGTGGAACAGTTTACTTGTACATTTGTCATCTGACATATTGTTGGCACTTGGCTTGTATTGAACAATAGAAGGCTATATTATCTGGAGGATATTAATCACATGTTTTGCTTTTTCTGGATGATTTCATCCCAAAAGTTGAACAGTTAAAAAAAGAAAACTAATTGTTTATTTTCAAGAATGGAAAATCATTATTGAACACTAGGTCGTAAAGGTGCAACGTTTTCACGTGTATGATGGCTGAGTTTGGTTTACTGTCAGTAAACATTTACAAAATTGGTAAAGGAGTAAACAAACATGCATGTGGCTGTCAGATCCATGTAGACATCAGCCCCGGGACAAAGGCCCAGATTAGGTGATGCCACTGGCAGCAAAATTAGAACCATTGTGATGTGCTTAACACCATCAGTAATATTAAAATCCAGATAGGTCCAGATCTGTCACTGCATTAGTTAGTGACAAGTCCTGCGTTCAAGCTCCAGGTGCTTCAGCCAGCTTAATAATGAACATGTATGGAACTTGAAATATCTTATATTGGCAGAAATCTTTATTTGTGGGATTGCCCATCACTGACACTAATATTGTTAGTGAAATAAAGGACTCCTTGAGTAGCTTCCCTAGACTTGTGAAATTGCATTAACACCAGGTCCTGTCTTTGCATTGAATAATTTGAGAGAAAAGTAATGATGCCAATTTTCGTTATTTGTCACCTAAATTGTCATTGACAAATGTGTTGTGCTTTCTGCTCAGCAGTTTTTTCAGGAGTAGTTACATCAGGAGCATGTGGCTGGATTTGGAATAATCAATAACAGTGCTGAAGATTTTGTCACATAGTGCCACTCCATACCTAAAACCTGCTTGATTGGCAGATTTGCAGATTGTCCATTTTCAGACTGTCTGTACACAATTGAAACAGCCTTGGCTTTTTCTGTCGAGCCAGAAAGAAAAAAAACTTGGATGTATAAGGCGGATTGATTTCCCCATTCTGGGTGCAAACAAAAAACAAAACAGCACAAAGTTCTTGCACAACCGAGTTGTATGCAGCCTATGATCTGTTTTCTGAACATATGTAGATTACTGACAGTTCAATTAGACATGTTCAAGTTAAGAAATATGTTAAAGTATTTTTTGGAATTTTTTTTTTAATGAATCAGTACATATGCTTTAGTTTTCATATACACACATGGTTCATACAACCTTGACAAATCCTTGAATTTTAATTTGAAAAAGTTTGGTTTTATCCTTGAATAGTTTTTGAATTATGAAAATCTCTATTAATTTTTCCTAAAACTTCTTGAATTTATCAGCAGGAATACAAAACATTAAAATTAATAAAATATTTCACTTTTTAATTCAGAATTTGTGTTCTTTACATATTTTCCCAAAATAATAAACATAAATAAAATGGTATAAAATTGAGTGGGTTAAGTGACACATGAAACAGATAGTTACCAGATGGAGTAGCAGCCCTTTGCTGTAGTCGTGTGCTAAAAAAAACATTCTTCTGCTTTTGTACCAATTTATGCCATGATAAACAAAGTAACAAGGAAAAAGTTCAATTTTCATTTTTTTTAAATATTCCTTATGAAAACTTTTTGAAATCCCTGAAAACTCCGTGAAAAACAAGTCTCTGGGTCAGTACAAACCATGCCATTGGGGGTGTGTGTGTGAAACGGTGTGCTTATGTCGTGTATTGATATGTATCGCAATATACAACTGATGATAGAATACATATCGATACACATAAAGAATAAAGAGTCAAACGACTAATAACTATTCATGGTAGTTAAAGATTAAAAGTAACTTTTATTGGTAAATAACATTTTGAATCAATCCTCCATCTTTAGTGATGGCGTATGTATCAAGATGGTGAAAATATCGATACATTGGTCAATCATTTCACCCCTAACACAGTGATGTATTTCATCATGTCATCCCATTGCATGATAGATTCATATTTATGAATGAAAAATGGCTGTCTTCGCAACACCTCTTAGGTTTTTGCATGGACAAGGCCAATGATGCTCCGATTGTGTCTTACAAAGCAGCAGCATCTGCTAGTGCTTTTTTATTTACATCCATGACAGAACTTCATCATTTGTCATTGCCATTCCCCCACTACCAGGTGATTGTAGAGAAATAAACATTTAATCTTATGAAGGAAACTGCAGAAAAGAATTTATCATTAAGAAAAGTTTTAATTGTGATTTTTTTAAAAACTTGTTTTCATCACAACTTTTAATCTTGTATCAAATGTGATTTTCAATTTAGATTCACATGTGGCACATATATACCATATATACTCGCATATAAGCCGATACAAACTGCATAGACCCAGATCTGCCGTCACATAATGCGCTGTCAGATCTGGGTCTATGCAGTTTGTAAGGACTAATCAGTAGAACAAACAACATAGATCCTGATCTGTCGGCGCATTATGCGATGGCAGATCAGGGTCTATGTTGTTTGCATTTGGATCTGACTTATACGTGAGTATATACGGTATGTAAAGTTGCCTCTACTATAAAGATCCTTAGTACACTGCTGCCCCTCTTATAGCAGAGGTATGGTCATGTAGTTCCGATTAAATTATTTTTTTCTATTAATGCTACCATACTTTATTTATCTGACTTACTTTATTTCATTTAATTTCACTTCATGGCTAATCAGAACCAACAACAGTGTGGTTTCACTTCATGATATTGGTTTGGTTTGGATTGGATTGCTGTTTTACAGCACAGCAACACAAATAGGTTATTTTGTGCTGAGGCAATTGGAGTAAAGAGTCATGCCCAAAGACAAACCATAGTAGCCGACCCACGCTGATATGATGTTAGTATTTGAACCTTGCCCTTTCTGTCACATGTCTGACATGCTAACCACTGAATCGCAGCGGTTCTTGTGATTTTGTTGTTTTTATTCCTAACAATATCTCTGCATAATGGCTATATCACTTATGATGCAGGCCACTTGTATGGCTGTGTCACTTACGATGCAGGCCACTTGTATGGCTGTGTCACAAAAATTACGATGCAGGCCAATTGTATGGCTGTAACACTTATGATGCAGGCCACTTGTATGGCTGCCATGCTTAATATTATAAAGAGAGAGCAATAGTACAAACAAGAAGTTGTTATGTGTTGTGAGAAAAGTGACCGCTATATTTGTGGTTTGCTTTTTGGTAATGCTAAACTTCATAACTAAATTATTTGTGGTGCAGTATTGTAGTACATGTAGAAACCTCAGCTAAGCTTTGATTTAATTACCTAGATGTAACTATATAGTCGGAAAGGATTTTCAATCCACACCCATTTGCAACATACAGTCAGATCTGTCCTAATGGTCACCTGTATTCAACAGTCACCTGGTCAAAATGGTCATTCTAATTTCCCCCTGGCAAATTTCTTATATAAATGCCCTGTATTTAACGGTCACCTGCTTTCAGCAGTCAGCGTCCAGGTGTTTCCAAACCAAACACTGGTTTCACCCTGCCTAAAGTGGTCACTGGAGAGTATCAGCAGTGACTGCTCCAAGCATTTCATATCTCAATTGTACTTACCGTAGTCCAGTCACGCTATCAGTCAAACTCAAAGGTGTCAACATGGTTTCGAAAGCAAGGTGGTTTTTATCCTTACATGAGAGAAACGAAGCAATTTGTTTGCTGGATAGTGGACAAAGTGTTCATGTAGTTGCAGCAGAAATGGGAGTTGGGCGAACTTAGATGCAAGGGATTAATAAGTGAGGTATTATGGACGATTTTGAGAACAACGTTAATCCGGAGTGTAAGAGATTACGTACAATCACACCAAATGAGTAGTGATGCATGTACACTTCACTTGTGATATCCATTACGGTTTATATGCTACTAACAATAGCTGCAGGAAGCTTCATTTAATTCCCTAATCATCAAAGGTCTCTCCCAAAAGGCGACTTTCTTTTGATCTCGGTGAGTTTGAGCAACTGCTTAATCCATCATTTGTTTGCAGTGCAAACCTGTTTTCATGCCTAATTATACCAGCTGGCCTAACAAAAACTCAGTCCAGTATTTAACGATCACGGGTAAGCTGTCAGTAATTTTATTAAGACGCAGTTTCTACTGATATGTGATGCTTTAATGTACGTGATGGATTAAAGTGTAACTTTTTATTTTATTATTTTGTTATTTTCCTTTTTGCTAAATAGCTAAACTAAATGTATGTATCTTGAAAGCATACTACTACTACTATTCATAATTTTAATGCTATTTGGTGCATAGTACATGTATTTGTCGTTGACCAAGTTTGAGCTGAACCTGCCTTCAGAGGTCACCTGTCTGCAAAGGCCACTTTGTCCTTTTCCCATGGGTGGCCACTGTAGATAGGTTTGACTGTACATGATGTTCTGGCAGATCTGGGTCTATGCAGTTTGTTAGGAGTAATCAGTTGAACAAACAACATAGACCCTGATCTGCCAGTGCATTATGCAATGGCAGATTAGGATCTATGTTGTTTGCAGTTGCATATAGTGTTACAAATAAACTATGTAGACCCAGGTTTGTGGGAACAACTTGTGCCAGCAAATCTGAGTCTATACCAATAGTATGTGAACCATACTTTACGATCATGGATTCTTATATCTTTTGTATTTAGTTTTTGAACTCTTGTTATTGAAAAAATACAAATAAAGTGTAAAATTTACTTCAGAGACTAAAAGGAAACTATGTCATTCACCGATTCTTACAAAAAGTCAGGCATTGAAAATACACTCACCTAGCTCAAAATTGCAGACAAAATTTTCTGACAGTTGAGTGAATTTTCCAATCAAATCACTTGATAGAGTGCTGATTCAGAGATGACTAGCATTTTCACGTTAATGAAAAGGATCTCACTCTTCAGTACCAATAAACACATACCAGACAGAGCAGACTGGTTTCAGTTTGTAATTACTTACAACTGGTCTTAGAAGGGTCACATAATAAGTTGTGGAAAACAACCTTTAACACAGTCAAATTTTGGTCATTAACACAGTCAGCTTTTATATTTCTGTAAAAGGTGGATGAGTAGGAGTTTATTCTGGGTGAGTATGGATGTTTAGTATTTGTCTGACTAGGTACATGGAGTTCTAGAGATTTTTTAACCCCAGAAAGCAGGGGTTGAAATAGAAGCCAGTAGCTGGCAATTTTCTGCTGTTTATACTGGAATCACTGCCTACAATTTCAGAATTTCAAAAAAGTTCATTTAAAAGTTTTATAATATATTGACTATTTCGTCACAGATGATTCATCCAGTTCAGATTAGCATCTTCTATTCTATACAGATCAGTCCAAGCCTAGAAGTTGCTTGCATTTTCTGATTCGCCATAATTTAACTCGTTCAGCCCCAGCACTGTTATCAGTAGCACTGCTGCTATGCCCCAGCAGCACTAAGCTGTGTCTAGCTGCTTGTGTCCCAGAGAGTTTTTACCTATTTAGACAATTTTGTAAACATCATGCACATGTATTCATTCTTACCTTAATTTCCCTTCTTATACCCAATAAAAATCCATGAAATTTTCACCAATTGTTCCAAATAAATTTGTCCACACAGTCATGTATTTTTTAAGCTATTTGTCCACTAAAATCATCGATTTGGACTGACCGAAGATGATCGTTCCAGTTTACAGATCCGCAAGAACTGTATCATCGTCGCCATCAGCATCCTCTTCTTCTGACGATTCAATCTCAGAAACTTCTATCTCCGAGTCTAAATCTTGTAAAATATCCAACTGCCGAACATATCTTTCCTCTGCTTGCTCAATATTTTTTAGATCAAACCCGAATAATTCCTCGTTTTCGCTCTCATGAAATATCACTCTTAAGTCCGCCATTGTTTACAATTTTTCATGAATGAAACACGTGTAGTAAAACTGCTCTCAGTTAGTAACCTTGGCTTATGAATAATTCAAATTTACACAAATGAAAGTAAAATCATTTCTGATTGGTTTAATATTGTCAGATCTTGGATAAACCCCAATTGTAACCAATCAGAGACGTTGTTACTAACACACATTCACCACGACTGTAGACGGGATCGGCCATTGAATGCAGTAAACAAACCACGACTACAGGCGGGATCGGCCATTGAATGCAGAAAACGGATCACGCCTATAGGCGGGATCGGGGCCGAATGAGTTAACATCATTACCGGACACATAATTTAATCTGTGTCAAAGAGAACCTTAAATGTTCATTCTTTCCCTCAACTCACAATTAATCGCGATCAGAGTGGTGATCATGTGCTAATAATGAAGTGAGGCACACTGACTTCTGGCTAAACGAAAAATAAAAAAGTGGATTGTAACAAACTATCACCCAGTTATAAATTATGCAGTATGGTGGGGGATGGCATGAACAGAAAGGTAATAAGATAGGCAAGCTGATGCTTGCTGATACAGTATAATATACAAATGATACCAGTGATGATTGGCATGTCAGATATTATGTTTATAGTTTGACCTAAATAAAACAGATAAAGCACATCATGAATGGAATACACAACATGAATGGAATACACATATTGTGACATATAGAATCCATTTATTGAAAGTGAGTCTACTTTAATTCTTTTAGAAACAAATCTGTAATTTATTTATAATTTGTAACATTTTCAGCACAGATACAGTATTGTAAAGTAGGCCTAGGGTTTTTCCCACACCACAATACAGCACAGATACAGTATTGTAAAGTAGGTCTATATTATCTTCTGTCTAGGGTTTTTCCCACACCACAATACATCACAGATACAGTATTATTAAGTAGGCCTGCAGTATCTTCTGCCAAGGGTTTTTCCCACACCACAGTACGTCACAGATACAGTATTATTAAGTGGGCCTGCAGTATCTTCTGTCAAGGGTTTTCCCACACCACAATACGTCACAGATACAGTATTATTAAGTAGGCCTGCAGTATCTTCTGTCAAGGGTTTTTCCTACACCACAATACATCACAGATGCAGTATTATTAAGTAGGCCTGCAGTATCTTCTGTCTAAGGTTTTTCCCACACCACAATACATCACAGATACAGTACTATTAAGTAGGCATATAGTTTCTTCTATCAAGGGCTTTTCCCACACCACAGTACGTCACAGATACAGTATTATTAAGTAGGCCTGCAGTATCTTCTGTCAAGGGTTTTTTCCACCCCACAATACATCACAGATACAGTATTATTAAGTAGGCCTGCAGTATCTTCTGTCTAAGGTTTTTCCCACACCACAATACATAACAGATACAGTATTATTAAGTAGGCCTGCAGTATCTTCTGTCGAGGGTTTTTCCCACACCACAATACATCACAGATACAGTATTATTAAGTAGGCCTGCAGTATCTTCTGTCAAGGGTTTTTCCGACAACACAATATATCACAGATACAGTATTATAAAGTGCTGGTTGGCCTACAGTATCTTCTGCCAAATGCTTTTCCCACACCACAATAAAGCACAGATACAGTATGATAAAGTGGGCCTGCAGTATCTTCCACCAAGGGCTTTTCCCACACCACAATACAGCCTGTTCTTGAAAAAAAAAACATGTACGTGGATGATTTTGGGTTCTTTTTGCACACACACGCACACCATACCTCCACCCCGATTTACACTCCTACTTTTCAAAGAAAAATGAGGACCTTGTGACAGTCCCATCATTGGGTACATGTATTTCTCTGATAAGTTCATGCTTGCTGATTATCCCATCCCCAAACTCTGCAAAAGTTTGACTAATATGCATCTACCATATTTGCCTACTTTTCATCACACGTATATGCTGGGCCTCTGGGCTTGTCATGGGAGAAATGCTGCATGTACATGCATTACTCCATAATGTCATGCAGCACTTTACCTCTTAGGCCATCAAACTTGAGAATATTACTTTGTACATATGCACAAGAGTTTGTAGACCTGTATATAGTGCACACGGAACTGTGAATAGCATAGGCTCTGACCCTCCATTGCATACTGTGCAGACAGGTTAGGGTCTATGCCAGTGGTTTCCAACCAATTTTTTTAGCTACGACCCTAAATTGGCCACCAACAGGACCTCCCGACCCTTTTGCTTGTATGATTTCTTCTGATGACCTTTCGAGACCCTACCGAAGACCCTCCCCCCCGCCCCTTTGACCCTGAGGTTGGGAACCACTGGTCTATGTATCGTATATACTCGCGTATAAGCCAGATCCAAATGCAAACAACATAGACTCTGATCTGCAATTGCATAATGTGCCTGTAGATCAGGGTCTATGTTGTTTGTTCTACTGATTAGTCCTTGCAAACTGCTTAGACCCAGATCTATCAGTGCATTATACGACAGCATATCTGGGTTTGTGCAGTTTGCAGTTGGTATCAGCTTATACGCGAGTATATATGGTAGTTCTCTTGGAAGCTCAAGGAGAACCAATAATGCAGAGTAAGTAAATAGATTGTGAACTCTGCCATGACATTTCTGATGAAGTCTCCATATAATCCATATAATTAATTTCCATTTGACATTATCAAATTCCCACAAAAAGCGTTTTCATTTCATAAACTTGGCAATTACACAAAAAATACAAAACTTTGATTTTCAACAATTACAGTCAGTTGTGTCAGTCTGGTTACAATTGTAATGAAATAATGCAGTGATGTAAAAAATGAATAACATCTATAGTTTTGCTCAATGAGATTTATGGCATAAAAAAGCAATGCAAGTTATGTCATGAGTTCAGTAAGTTGGAGGAGAATATAATTTTTGTCATTACTGGGGGGGGGGGGAGGGGGAGGGAGGGTCAGGTTATATGAGAAATTAAACTTCCCTGAATAACAAAGTTGAAGTAAGTACATTTAAATTTAATTTTTTTAAAAATTCATTGTAACTGTAGCAAGAGACAAACTGCATTTACTTTTACCTTGTTCAGGCTTTTGTTTCTTTTTTAGTTTAGTAAAAACAATATATAAGGACTGGTTCTTGAATCTGATTTTCCTAGCATTTCCAAAATGGGGCCTATGGCACTTGGAATTGGGAAAATTTGCGAGTAAACAAGCTGAAATTGGGAAATTTCAGAATAAAAGAAAAACCAAGACTGCATGTGCATTTTGTCTGCCAAGTACAACACGTTTTAATGCTGGTACATGTAAGCATTGTGATAATAAAGTGGGCTGAATTGTCATAAAACAATCCGTAAGCATTGTGATAATAAAGCGGGCTGAATTGTCGTAAAGCAGTCAGTAAGTATTGTGATAATGAAGTGGGCTGAATTGTTGTATAGCAGTCAGTAAGCATTGTGATAATAAAGTGGGCTGAATTGTCGTAAAACAATCGGTAAACATTGTAATAAAGCGGGATAAATTGTCATAAAGCAGTCGGTAAGCATTGTGATAATAAAGTGGGCTGAATTGTCATAAAGCAGTTGGTAAGCATTGTGATAATAAAGCTGGATGAATTGTTGTAAAGCAGTTGGTAAGCATTGTGATAATAAAGCTGGATGAATTGTCGTAAAGCAGTTGGTAAGCATTGTGATAATAAAGCTGGATGAATTGTCATAAAGTATTTGGGAAGCATTGTGAGAATAAAGCTGAATGAATTGTCATAAAGCAGTTGGTAAGCATTGTGATAATAAAGTGGGCTGAATTGTTGTAAAGCAGTTGGTAAGCATTGTGATAATAAAGCTGGATGAATTGTTGTAAAGCAGTCGGTAAGCATTGTGATAATAAAGCTGGATGAATTGTCGTAAAGCAGTTGGTAAGCATTGTGATAATAAAGCTGGATAAATTGTCATAAAGTAGTTAACTGAGTAATGTCATACAATCCAGTGAGGAATTTTTTTGTCTACTTTTCCATTAAATATCCACAATGAATACAGATTTTTCAGTTTATTAGTTCTTACTCATTTTGTGCTTAGAAATATAAGAAAGGAACAAAGGACTAGGAAAATACCTCATTTGAAACAATATTGGCACATAGGAAAGAAGAAATTCATTTGGATCATTTTAAGTCTCACACATTTGACAACAAATTTCAAAGTTGACCAGCTTGCCATCAGGAGGATAGCTGATAAATACTAGGGGCGAGTATTTCCAGCTGAAATCATATTGCAATATATTGTGATATAGATGATTTTATAGCAATATGTATCGATACGTATTGCTGCCCAGGCCACCATTTTAAAAAACCAGGAAATATTGGGTGCATCAGTTGCTGTTAGCATTTGTTTTGTTTTTTACTCATTTTTTTCCCCATTGCATTTACTGAAAGTAAACGATGGTTGCATGACCTAATTCTTTTTCTTTGAGAAAAAACTTTGACGTTACAAGTGTATTTGTTGATAGATATACATGCTATCTTTATATAATTACTTAAATAATTAGTGTTTGTCTGATATAACTTGCTGTTTATTTTAACCTGACAACGATTAGTGTTTGTCTGATATAACTTGCTGTTTATTTTAACCTGACAACGATTAGTGAACAACATGCAGAGGTAACCATTATTGAATCATGCTTTCTAGTCTATGTCTAGTAGGTGAAATATTGTTGCCACCAAACTTACACTGAGGGTGCATCTTAGGATGAGCATACAGTGTGTGAAACTCGTGAAAAAATCCTGGAAACTTACATGACCACTTAACTGAAAATGCTATTGGTCCTGTGATAACCAACTGGTCCTTCATTACATCATACAAGAAGACAAAATATAGTCAATGACTCGGTGGTTAATGCAGGTACATTAGACATGCATATCAATCCTTTGTATGATTATCTATGTAATGAAAAATGGAAAAAAATACAGAAAAAACACAAAATAAGATATATTATTATATATATAAAAGGGCATCAGAATCTCATGCTGCCATTGATGACCAGTCTGAATCATAGTCGGAATGAAAATTGGGATCCTCATCCATTGACTTGTCATCAATGATACCATCATAACTAGACCCAGCATCTAAAGATGAGGCTATGGTGTCCAAAGTAAAGCTGCCAATGAAATTAGGTCTGCATCCAAATACCTTCCAATTTTAACTAGGGGTGAAACGATTCATCGATATATCGATGCATCAATACTTTTGCCATATCGATACACGTATCGATACAAGAGGTGAAGAATCGATACAAAACGATAATTACCCTATATAAGTTACTTTTATCTTCAGCAGTCATGAATAATTATTAGTCGTTTACCTTTTTATTCTTTAAACTGAGAATCGATAATGTATCGTATCGTAGGCTGTGTATCGTGAATCGTATCAATATGCAGGACAGGTGTATCATTTCACCCCTAATTTTAACATTGGGAATTGGAAGTAGCATGTGTCATCAGTCATCGCATGGAAGCAGAAAAGTTTTTAACTTGAGTTGCAGGTGTCTATTTATATATAGACTTGACATGAGTTATTTCCCTTCTCATCTCACCTAGCAGATTAGATTGCTGTGCCCTAGATTCGTGAGTGATCATCAGAAACAATTCAGCGTTATTTATTTTTCATATGGTTTCTGTTATTTCTTTTCATATGATAATATATACAATTTGTAGATTAAATTTACTGTATATACCTATAAATCCAACTGGCTAAATGGACTCCCTACTCATTTTTTTTGCCAGTCTGCTTTGAATTAGCTGGCATTGGACCAGCAGATTGGTGGCAATTTAACATGCTGTGAGCATGTGTCTTGCACCAAAACTGGGTTGCTGTAACCTACTTTCAAGGATTTGTTTGAAAATTTAGTCCATTGTGCCAGTCAGGATTGTTAACTCCTACATTGCTACACCCATTGACATAAATTTGTACTGTGGTTTCATCTTCAAATGTACTTGTGTTGGGCAAAAAAACGGGGTCACTGTAACCTTCTTTCAAGGCTTGATTCAAAATTGCTCAAAACTCTTGTCTAGGCTCTATTCCAGTATCTTTTCACCTAATACTACAAAACAAAATCAAGGATGCATCTTTGAAAGAATGTATGTTGCTTATCAGCAGTGGATCTTGTGATTTGTTGTGCATGGTTTTTTGAAAATATGCTTTAAAATGGTGTACAGGCTCTAAATTCCATACCTTGTCACATATTGCCACCAAACCAGCAGTCTAAGCATCTCTTGGGATTGAGTGTGACATACATAATAAAATAGGTTGCTGTGACCTATTTTCCAAGGTCATTAGATATTTCTTTTGTCTCAGCTGTTGTTGCAATGCTATTTCATCTAATTCCATCAAACTTGAATTGAGACCATATCTTGGTTTGGTTTTGTTTTGTTGGTTTAATGCCATTTTTCAGTACATGATACACTATACATGGTGACCACTATGTATTATTGGAGGAATAACCTGGGAAAAACCACCGACCCACGGGAAGCTACTGGCAAGCTTTCTCACATACCCATGTTGGTTGAGCTGAGACTTGAACCCACGCTGACAGGTGAGATGTGAGTGACCTGTAACGGTGAGCGCCTTAGACCACTCGGCCACCTGGGGCCCCTTCTTTTGGTAATAAAATTAAATATTCACAGAAAATGACTAAGTGATAAGGGCTACAAAAAACTTTATAATGAAGGAATGGAATATGATTTCTGATACATAGATAACTTTTAAGAATGTGAGATGAAAATTAACTGCAAGTTGGTTAAAACTGCATACATGTCAAAAACAAAACATCAATTTAGTGTATATTTGCATGCATGCTCGAACCCACAGACAGGTGTGAGATGTGTGAGTGATCTGTAAAGGCGAGCACTTTAGACCACTCAGCCACCCGGAGCCCAGAGAGCATATCTTATGATGATGTCATGCTCCAAATCTAGGTCACTTTGACCTGCTTCTTGTGGTTTATTGATCATTGCTATGGAGATCCTGACTCTTGTCCAAGAAGCTGGGGTATTTCGTGAACTCTTTGTCATTAACATGGTGGTGTTGCCTAAATCCACTTTCTTAAGGATCATCTGGCTTAAATGGAAATCAATAACATCAATTTGGGGGCATTTAGAAAATAATGGATATCAGCAGACTACCTACACAAAGATTTATAAAGGGATAAATTGTTGGCAGTATTGACAATTATTCATTGACATGGAAATTTCCCTTAATTTGTAATATATAAGATGACACCATGCTGATAATTAATTTCAGTTGGAATCACATAATTTACAGGCATATGCAGGACTCTGGGCTTTTCATTGATTAAAGTGATTCAGTGGAAACTCCATGCTGGTGATAACTTGGTTCAAAGAAAATCACAAGTGCCATTAAAATATATAACAGCAGTACCAGGGGATTTGGAAGATTGCCAAGCTTGTACTAGAAATAAAAGAAATCAATAAGTTGTTTTCACTGTAAAATTTGGGTCTTATTGAGGAGATGGGAGCCATGTAATTTGACACATGCTTATTGATGGAAATAAAATATTTTGACAAGATTGAATTAAATTGCATATAGTTAAAGCTCAGATATGGTCTTTTACTCTTTTTATATTGTTTGACAGTTGATTTTAGTCATGGCCAAGTGTTATTTATTTTTATTATGATGTATTTACTGCAGATCCCAAGCTTGTGATAGACATGTTTAATGATGGAAGAGGAAACATTCATGAGGTAGAGGCGTTGCTGTCTGTACTTGCTTATAAGTAGAGTCCAACTGCAAACTGCACAGACCCAGATCTGCAATTGCAGAATGTGCCAGCAGATCTGAGTATATGCAGTTTGTTAGGAGTAATCAGTTGAACAAGCAGCATAGACCTTGATCTGCCAGTGCATTATGAGAAGGCAGATCTGGGTCTATGTTGTTTGCAGTTGAAGTTGACTTATAAGCGAGTGAATATGGTGTACAGATATTTTGGGTAATAATTGTCAGAATCAAAGGTCAAACATAAACAGATTATACAGAGTAGATAAATATACATGATGTAAACAAAATACACACAAAATAAACTTTTGGTTTTTCAGTCATTAGGGTATCAGTAAATGTATTGTTGGCATCATCAATGTGTGATGGATGGTTGGCTGGTTGTTGTTTAAGGGCACTATAACATTATTGGCTATATCTTACAAAGGAAATAGGACCTAAGTGGCTTTCCCAAGGACACGCCAACATAGCCAACCCATAGGTTTTGTTTTTGTTGGTTTTAATGGCACTTTTAACATGTTATTAGCTACTGTATATACTTGCATATAATCTGTATCCAAATGCAAACAACATCGACCCTGATCTGCCGCCACATTATGCGACTGCAGATCTGGGTCTATGCAGTTTGCAGTTGTTATCATCTTATAAGCGAGTATATGCGGTATATAATGTGGAGGAAATGGGAGCTAAGAGCCATTCCCAAGGACACACTGAAGCAGCTGACCTAGGCTGGTCTGGGCAGGATATCGAACCTGCAACCTTGGATTACAAGTCCGATGCTCTACCAACTGAGGTACCAAGGCTCTGCCAACCCATAGGGATGGGATCACAGTGGAAGTCTAAGAATCAGAAGTTTACAATCAAGCTGATTCCGATGAGTAATTTCATATTCTTTATTTCCCCACTACTCGCAGTACCATAAATTGTACTATTTTCAATAGCTATGGATCTAACAATGATGGAATTGGCGTAATAATAAAGTATGTGTGCCCTAAATTCATACATTTCAAACTGACATCTTGAAAGAAAAGATTGGTTTGGTTTGGTTTGGTTTGGTATTTAACTTTAAGGCACAGCAACAGACTTACTTTATTTAGTACTGAAGCAGTTGGAGTCAAGTGCCTTGCCCAAGGACATGCCACAATAGCTGACTCGGACTGATCATGTGGTGGGATTAGAACCCGCACCATTTTGGTTGTGAGTCTGGCATGCTAACCATGGAGCTCACAGCTTCGTGAAATAAAAGAACATCGCACATAATTTTCTCTGGAATGACGGCCAATATCGCCAAGCCTGCCATGACAGTGGATCCTGCTATGACATTGGAAGTTGTTGTGCAGTGTTAAATAAAATTACTACAGCTGAAATTGACTCCATCAGATATAGATATCATGCACAATAAGTTCAATGTAGATTGTACTCTGAAAGAACTTGCATACTGGGGGAGTTTATTAATTTTTTGAGACAGTTATGAGAATTTTACGCATTGATCCAAAAACTCTGATTTTGCATTTGTGCTTGTACATTGGTTACACCAACTACACACAGGAAGTATTAGAAGGACAAAGGACTAACTAAATTGAGAGCAGGCATGTACAACCTACAGCGACCTGGTTTTATCCGCTTATATACATGTACATTATAGGGTATGGCTTCAAAAATCGCTTATCCGGCCCGTGCCCTGGAGCTGGTTTAACATGCCTGATTAACAGCTTACTGTTGGATCATATCAGGGGTGCAAAAGCTTGTTTTATGGCACACCAAAAAAAAAGCTTAATTAAAGTGTAAGTCTTCATTTTTATTCTTTTAGACGATGTTTTGAGTATAATTCGAGACAAACATTCCTTATTGGGAATTTGGTGGTGGTGGAGGATGGATGGCAAAAAATGAGCTGTTGTATTTAAAGCAATTTGGACATTAGAATACTGAATTTTGGATTTTCGCAAAAGAATGTGGTGGATGAGGTGTGACTACCATATTTATGTGATGATAGGCCCATGCTTGGTGAATAGCCACCCTCCAATTTTTAAAAATTTGATCAATTATTTTTTAGGGCTACCCCCTACTTTTTGACAAATTAATTAGACTGAACCCAACTGTTTTCAGCTATGATTAATATAACTTTGAACCAGATGTTGAAGCTATGAATTGGGTCAACACTTACTGTGAACAGATAATTTAAATACATGTCTTACATCTTCTACTGTGTGGGTGTTTAATTAAACCTGATTAATGTTATGCAGCTTTTTGAAACCATTCATTTTAAAGGATAAAAGCTGTCATGCAGGACATTCAAAAGATAAGCCATGAAAATTCAGTCATTATATTTTGTAAATACAGTATAAAATTCCCAAGCAGATACCTCCATGTAGCAGACACCTGTTCATAATGGACACTTTTGGGGATCTGTATTAAAAAATTTCTGCAATTGTCCCATATAGCAGACACCTGTCTAGCATGGACAACACAGTTTTTTTTGGTCAACAAATTTGCATATAACAGACATAACAGACATTGTGACCTAACACATGCATGGATTTGCATTTTGCCATGGGTGCTGTCGAATATATACAGATTTATGAAGCCCATGTTATTTTTACAGTTAACTACTTGGTGGATAATGACCATTTCCCACTAGTTCTTATTATGTCATACGCTCACTGAGCAGTCTTTGCTTTAATCAGATTGAAAAGAGTACTGTTACAGTGATGAGCACGCTACTGATAAAGCAAATGCATGTTCTGAATATCTTGTATATTAAATGGTCCAAGAGTAAGTATGAGTGATAACATCTGGTTCAAATTTAGTATAAAGTTAGTAGGGTTGGTAAGGTTGGTAGGGTTTGCAATTAAAATTCTTACATATCAAGGTGCAATATATAATGCAGACTTCAGTGAAAAGAATTTATTTTAAGGTTAGTAACCTAAACGAGTTTGAATGTCTACTTCTAGTTCAGCGCAATTGGCATTACAAGGCTCATGTTTTTTTTATGCCAGTGCAATCTTTGTTTTATAAAAAAGATTGTAGATTACAATTAAGAGCAGATACCATATATACTGTCTTATACAACTGCAAACAAAATAGACTCTGATCTGCCGTCTCACAGTGTACTGGCAGATCAGGGTCTGTATTGTTTGTTCTACTGATTACTCTCAACAAATTGAATAGACCCAGATCTGCTGGCACATTATGTGACAGCAGATCTGGGTCTATGCAGTTTGCAGTTGGACCCAACTATTAAGTGAGTATAATTGGTTATCGGCTAAAACACGGTATTGGTGCTGATAAAGGAATTTTCATGTTATATGCATGAAATAGAAAAATTAAACAAGATATGAACCAATTTTAAAGATTGGTAAGCCTGGCATATACCTCTCTTACTTTCCTGAAAATTTCAAGAGGTTAGTGTAACCCATTGTTGAGATATGCATGGAAACAAGCTCTAAAAATGGCCATTTTTGAGCGTTATGTAGTCTCACTCGAAAATAGCTTGAATATAAAATAGAGAATTCTCTAAATATCATACTGAAATTATGCATTTATTGGTCTGGTTTTATGCGGAATTCTATCCTGCAAATATTGCTTCTTGAATTAAAGAAATCGGTAAAATATTATGGATTTTATAAGCAAAATACCGTCAGTAGAAGTTTTGTTTCAACACTGAAATTCAAACACTAATCTGTTGTTATATGCCAACATTTTGTACAAAATAACATTCATTATAACTTTTATTGACATCTAGAACTCGACTTTATATTATAATAAGTAGTAAAACCATTTAAATCACATGGCTAGCCAAGATATTCGATTGAGAGCTTGTTCTTTGTCAAACTTTCCAGTTCTAAATTTTGTAGTGTCTGTAACCTTTACAAGTTTATATGGCAATAATTTTGTTGTTTCATTATGGAAAAGTATAAATCCTACAAAGGCTCATGTGTATCCATGTGATGTCCAAGTTGGCCAAAATTGGTGGTGCTGTATTGTACCATTAAAAAACAGCAACTCAATAAAAAAAGTTACAGACACTACACAAACAGGTATAAAAATGAAAGATAAAAGTATTGTTCTACTTGTCATTAAAACATTGTTTTTCTCAATAGAAAGTTCCATCTTATGTGATGTAATGTTGCATCATCTATTTACCTCTGCAGCCAAGAGCAAAAAAGTGATGCAATAACTCTCTTGATTGAATATTGCATCATTCTTGCAGCACTGTCTGTTTGAGTAATTTACTACAAGACAATGTAACCTGAATTTCTTATCCTAGAAGAAGCTGCCTAATTACTTTTTCTGTTCTTTACCATGGTACATCCCTAAGACATGGGAAGACGACAAAAGCAAACCTCTGGGAACAACTCTGGTAAGTTTGTATTGAATGGTAAACCACACTCTTAAATTGTAGTGTCTGTAACCAATATCCCCTTTTTATACTGTCTATGACTTTATCCCTGTTTTTTTTAAAAAAAATGAAGCCAAATTATGTTTCCTATTACAGTATTGATGTGTAAGGCTAAATTTTGACATATTGTCTGTCTGCAATTTGTAATATTTTGGTATATTTATAGTTTCTTTCATCTAGATTTCTGATAACAGGCAACATTTTCAGTGATTTCTTACAATATGCAATTGAAACTGAGTATTTTTGCATTCCATATCATTAGACTAGTAAATTCAAACAGAAATATTATGAGAATTCAATGAGCTCAGACTTAGTATTGGATACATTGCTGATATTGTCAAATGGTTACAGACACTACTAGACATGTGAATTGACCCGACTGTTGTTTACATTATTAAGGAAAGTGTGCAATCATTGTAAATGCTAGAACATTGAATAATCATCAGGTTTTATGCTATTTCTTTTTCAATCAGATACTTTTCTTTAAGAATCTACAGGTTATTCCAGTTTGCTTATGTATGAAAGCATATTGCGTACTCATTACAAGTATGTTTTGTAAAGTCTAAATTTCATCCGTATACATAGAGGAACAAAAATGAGAATGAAGTTGTTTGCTTTTAGGAAGCAAAGATAAGCCAGAAGAAGATGAACAGAAGATTAAAGCTAGAAGGGAGAAGACGAGGCTAAAGGTACAAGCCTGGAGAAAAAAACAGAGGGAAAATAAGGCGAAACATGAGGAGCTAAAAAGGGTTGATAGAGAAAGAAGAAAAGATGCAAGACTACTAAAAAAACAGCAATCACTTTCCGATTCAAATCTTCAACAAGAATTAAGAAGGAAAAAACGTGAAGAAATGAAAAGGTATCGCCAGAAAAAGAAAGAAAAAGCAGCCCTGGCAATATCGGTTAATAAGAGTGTTGATTTAAGAAGTCCGAAAACTGCTGAATTAAGTAGAAAGAAGAAAGAAGCTGTGAAAAGAACCCAAGCATGGAGAATGCGTATCAAACTGAATGAAAGTATACAGCAAGAGTGTATTCAGACTGATTGTGAAATAGGAAATACTGGGTCAGCCAGAGATTCACCAATGAATAAAGTGTTACCTAAAGCAACTCTGTACAGACAATTAAAAAAGGTAAAGGAAGTATTACCAAATACCCCAAAGAGAAAAGCAGTCATCATAAGTAAATTAATTGAATCTCCATCAACATCAAAGTTTCTAAATAGGAATATAATGATAATGACACCGGATTGCAGAAAAAAACTTGAATTGACAGATACTGTTATACAATCTGTGTCAGAGAGCATTTCAGAAGTGAAAACAAGGAAAGGGGGTGCAAAGAAACATGCATACAACATCATTTGTGACGCATTACTGAAGAAATATAAAAGACACAGACTAAAAAAGTATTTCAAAGTATCAGTGAAAGGGCAAAAACCTAGTTCTACATGGTGGGAGACGAAACAAAGAAAAAGAAGAAGGGATGCACTTAACTCTCCATTAAAGAAATCTGTGAAAGATTTTTTTCTAAGTCCAGAAATCAGTAGGGAAGTGCCTAATAAACGTGAAACTGTGAAAGTAAGAAAAGGTGGTCAAAAAGAAATACTTCAAAAACATGTGATGACTATGACATTAGAAGAAGCCTACAAAGACTACAAGTTAAGGAACCATAGTCACAAAATAGGATTAACTTCATTTTCTAAATTGAAACCAGTGAATGTTAAAAAGGTGTCTGAAACAAGCAGAAGATCATGCTTATGCCAAAAGTGCTGTAACGTGGCCCTAAAAAGTGAGGCACTAACAAATGTAAAAAAAGCAGTGAAAGAAAATGGAGATTTGGATGAAATTTCAGTAGATAAGAAAAGCTTAAGTGATGCTACTTTTTGTAAATACGACACCAATCCAGCTATTAAATGTTTAAGAAGAGAATGCAAACAATGCGGTGTGAAATGTTTGCAGAGTTACCTTAAACCATTTGTTGAAAAGTATAGTGACAGGCAGATATCATGGCATCAATGGGAAAGTATAGAAATAGCAAAAGATGATAAAGTAAAGCGTTGCTTCTCCTGTGTGCCTAAAGAAACAGACATAAAAACATTAATTACATGCTTAGAAACTGACATGCAAGAGTATCCAGAGCACGTTTTCAGGGCCAAATGGCAACAGCAACAGATGGGAATTTGTGTTGATAGAATTGGTGAGGGTTCTATTGCTATGGTCATGGACTTTAGTGAGAACTATGGGTGTGTTTTTCAAAGTGAAGTACAATCTGGATTCTTCGACAGGAACCAAGTTACAATACATCCAATCATGTGTTACTATACAGAAAAACAGGGAGAAAAAGAATTCAAGATAAAGCATGCCATTATTGGCATCAGTGAAGAAACCAAACATGATGCAGACTTAGCTATCACTTTTGAGAACAAAGCTATAGAAATTCTGAAGAAGAAAGGTGTGAAAGTAGAGGAGATCCATGAGTGGACAGATGGCTGTGCTGCCCAGTATAAGGGGAAGAAAGCCTTTGCTGACATAAGTCTGAGGAAAAAGCCATCTGTAACACGAAATTATTTCGAAACATCACATGGAAAGAGTGTTTGCGATGGTCTCGGTGCGACAGTCAAGAATGCTTGCTACAGAGCTGTAATCAGCAATAGAAAGGTGATAGGTTGTGCAGAAGATGTATATCATTTCTGTACAGAGAAACTGAAAATGGAAAATACAGATAATGAAGCTAAAACAGTTTCGAGAAGGGAGTTCATCCTTGTTAAAGATGTTGAGAGAAATAGAGAAGAAACTGATGTGCAAACACTGCAAGGTACAAGAAAATTACATGCTGTAAAGTCAGGAAGCAATGATTATGAACTGAGCATAAGAAATCTGAGCTGTTATTGTGAGCAATGCATGAAGGTTGACGGGAGATGCAACTTCAGCGAAAATGTTAATGCCTGGGAAATGAGAAAGTTAGTACTCAATAAAGATAATTTAAGTCAGAAAGGAAAACAACTTAAAGACAAGAATCCATCAACAATAGAAAATAATGACAAGAAAAGAAAACAAGGAAGTAACCAGAAAGATCATAACTCAGCAACAAGCGAAAAGCCTAATAAGAAACGGAAGTCAACAGAAAGACAAAACATTGTGACAAAGAAGATCAAAGTTGACAAAAAAGCACCAACCAACACAGAGAAACCAATAGAGAAATACCACCCTGGAGAATTTGTTGCTGTAGGACTTAAGCCAAAGAAGGGACCTCTAGATGTATACTTAGCAGAAGTAATAGACATTCTTCATAACGAAGTTAGACTTAAATACATGAGAAAGTCTGGCAACATGTATGTTTGGCCTGAAAAAGATGATTATTCACAAGAGGCTCTAGATGCTATCTTGTACAGGGTAAAAGCTCCACAAATAGTCAATGAAAGGGGTCATTTCAAGTTTAATGCAGCTGAATTGTCTAAGCTCAAGTCAAATCTGGAAAAAAATCATAAGCACTTCTATTTGAAATGACAATATAAAGTCAAGGTTTAATGTGTAGTGTCTGTAACCTTAAGATCAATCACATATGGGTCTGTGTTTGAGTCAGCACCTTGGGTTGAACAATACTTTAGTGACTATGATTTATTGAACATTCATTATACTTCAATATTTTACTCTTACAAACACTATTTAGTATTAAACTTTCAAGTGCTATTTACCAGTTCATAATTTTAACACAAGTATTGGACATATACCTGTTACAATGTGGTTTTATCATTTTATTAACTAATCAACATTCATTTAATGAATAATTCTAGTCAATGTGTTCATGTTGAATTATTTTTGAAGTGAATTTTATGGAGATATGTATGGTTCTGCAGCTGTATTGAAATGCTATAGTTTTGTAGTGTCTGTAACCAATTTTATGGACAATGTACTTCTGACTCTTATGGAAGTTTGCAATACTTTTGGCCAGTATGAATGATTTTGTTTGTTTAAATATTCTTCTTGGTGTTAGATAAATGCCTAAATAAGATTATTCTATGTCTTTTATGTTTGTTATGCAAAAGTTTCATGGTTAGGTTTTTTTTCTTAGTGATACCTTTGTCATAGATGTTTTGATTTTGTTATTAAGTTGTTTACCACTTCCAGTTATGTTGTTTACTTTAAATGTTGATATCCTGTTACTGATGTTACTGTGAAAAAAAATAAAGTTTTAAAGTTTTCATGCTGTTTTTCTTGCATGTTATACACCAAGTGTAGTGTCTGTAACTGTTGTTATACCAATGAATTGAAATAATGGTTAAACAAAATCGCATGCATGTTCAAGCTAAATCTAACTTGATCTGACTAGGGGACACCCTAGGGTATATAATGAGCTTCATTGAAATGTTCTATCAAACATTTCAATTTTTTAAGTGAGTGAGACTACTCTCAGCACCAATACCGTGTTTTAGCCGTATATAAATGACAATTTTCCATTTTGATTTTGCCCAAAATCTATTTTGACAACACTATTAAGTGTTGGAATCAAATAATGTTGTTCTGACCGTTAACCATTAAATGAGACTAACTGTATTCAAATAAATTTGTTTTAATTTTAATTTTAAAATTATTTGTTGATGACCAGGAGTAAAATTCCTAGTGAATGTTATTGCATCAAAATTTTAATTCAATTTTTGTTTTAAATTTGAACTTTTTGTGCACTTCATTGCTAAGTGTCATTGCCACTGGATTGTGACATTTTCAATGCTGGATTTTCAATCTGATAATAATGCTGTAAATTGTTTCAGAAGGAATCCTGTTATCGTATATACTGGCTTACAAGTCGAGACCAACTGCAAACAACATAGATCCTGATCTGCAGTTGCAGAAAGTGCTGGCAGATTGTGGTCTGTGTTTTTGTTCTCCAGATTACTCCTAACAAACTGCATAGACCCAGATCTGCTGGCACATTATGGGACAGATTTGGGTCAGTGCAGTTTGCAGTTGGACACGACTTACAGGTGTGAATAGATGGCATACATAACAGAAAATATCAATTTTTAAGAAATGCAATACAAATAGGTAGACTTGTTGGACAGGATCAACTTCCTTATTGCATCTTTTGATGCTAGAATTGCTTAGAACAGCCATGAAATCATGATGATTTTATTATTCAAAGACTGTTCCTCCACTTGTTGTATAACTTGATGAATTTCAGTCAATATTAATGGCATAACTTGAATATTCCATTCTACGTGTATGACCCAAAGCTAATCAGCATTGCTTATTTGATATCTATCATGGTCAGAATTGATAGATAATTTGGCACATGCTAAATACGTTGAATAACCAGTAGCGGTTAGTTACTTTAAACATATTTTATTGCCATAAATCTTCCCTGTTTGCCAAAGGCAGACAGTACATTCATCTTAAACCAGACAACATGGCCTCGTTATGATGACTGCAGACATGTATGCAAACATGCACTGAAATTAATGTTTTGTTTCTGACATCTATGCAGTTTTACCCCGCTTGCATTTAATTTTCATCTCACATTCTTAAAAGTTGTGTATCAGAAATCATATTCCATTCCTTCCTTATAAAGTGGTGCCCAGGGTGGCCGAGTGGTATAAGGCGTTCGACTGTACAGATCACTAACATCTCACTTCTGTCCCCGTGGGTTCGATTCTCGGCTCAACCAATGTGGGTATGAGAGAAAGCTTGCCAGGAGCTTCCCGTTGGTCATTGGTTCTTCCCGGGTTCTTCCTCCACCAAATATACTGGCTGCCATGTTGAGCCTATCATGTGCTGATAAATGACGTTAAAACTAACAAAACAAAACCAATCATTATAAAGGTTTTTGTAGCTTTTTGGTACCAAAATGTAAAAACTCGAGCAACCTTTATCACTTATTCATTTTCTGTGACAAGCAACCCTTATCACTTAGTCATTTTCTGTGAATATTTAATTTTATTATCAAAAGAAAAGAAGAAATGACAAGAAAATTAAAGTTGGATAAATTTTATAAATAAAAAGTAAAAAAATTTTTTTACTGCCAAATAATTTCCAGATTTTTAAGTACAGCATTGTAGCATAGATCTCTTTTAATGATCACACATTATTTACATCCAGCTTATTTATACCAATAAAGGCTGACATTTTAAAAACATTCCACAGTTAATATTTATTAAATTTTTTTACCCATAACAGTTCAGAAAACTATGAACAACTTTGCACTTTCAAATCAAGTTGCATTTCAGTGGGAATATTTAAGCTTGAGGGAATTGTGCTCAGACCAGCAGATGGTTTACTAACAGCAGATGTGTGAATAGAAAATTAATAATGTTACAGGTAAAAGTGGAAGGTGTATAATCTAAAACTGGAAGCAGTGTCTGTTCTAGAACTGAACATTTAGGGGGAAATTCACCTCCTTCATTTTTGAAAAGGGGTAATTTTCTAAATATAGGAGGGATTAAACAATGTTTGTTTGTTGGTTTTGTGGGTTTAACACCATTTTTCAGCCCTGATAGGCTATACATGGCAGCCAGTATATCTGGTGGAGGAAGAACCCAGGGAAACCCCGAGAAGAACCACCGACCCATCTGAAGCTACTGGCAAGCTTTCTCACATACCCACGTTGGTCAAGTCGAGACTCAAACTTGCTCGTACAGAGGTGAGATGTGTTAGTGATCTGTAAAGGTGAGCACCTTCAACCACTCGGCCACCCACGGCCCCTGAATGATTGAACAAAGATATAAAGGTTGGGGTTGTAAAAAGATGTGAATTATATTGCATTTTGTTGATATTGCATTCTGTTGATTTTTTGGCACAATTTGTATAGAAATTAGTATGAATCCCATAATTGCACATAATAGAATTGACACTGAATAGTTGAGATACATTTTGGTAATTCAGTTCAAAGCAGGCTTCTCATCAAGTTATAAAACTTTTGGTTCAAATATTACCGTATATACTCTTGTATAATCCGGGTCCAAATGTGAAGTTTGCATTTGGTATCAGCTTATATGCGAGTTGACACGGTACCTAATTTTGGATGTACAAGGATAACATCCAACATAGGCTTGTGCATATTTGCCCATTACTTTATGGGGTGTGGGGAGGGGTGGGTGGGTATCCTTGCTTCTTGGGACGGGCCAAGAATATATTTGAGTACAAACATTATTGCATATTACTTAATATGGCTATTAAATTTCTTTAAAGCGACGACCTTTTGATCCAGTGTTTACAAGTTTGTGTCTGTAATACTAATGAGAACATTTTTAAGACAAATTTCAATTCCATTTAAAGTCAGTCATGATTCTAAGAGTATAACACACCTCTGCTTTGGCAATATCAGTTGCTTACCAAGGAAGTGTGACCTCATCAAAATGAACAAGAAAAAGGGAAAAGATTTTTAAATGATTGCCAAAAGCTGTACACTCAGAATGTATTGCTGTGTCTATAACTCATCTGCAACCCAACTTAAAATTACATGTGTATTATTGGGGCAGAAAGGCCTTGCAAGACCCATCTTTTTACAGACATATTACGACGGCTATTTTTTTTCTGTCACAAAGTACTGGAAATTCACGAGGTGCAGTGGCAACTGCCTGCCACATCTGCCCTGGTCATGTGCATATATGCTTACTGTACAACATGTATATGGTCCAAAATATGTTTCCTCACAAGTTCAGATGATAATATTGATCTGTGATTGGCATATATCTAGTTTTAGGCAGTTTGCAGCAGAGATTCTCTATAATTTACACCATCATTTATGGTATCAGGTGCAACATGAGGATAAGGAATGGACTGTTTCAAGGAAGCAGGTTTGGTTTGGTGTTTAAGGCACAGCAACACAAGTAGGTCATTTAGTGCCGAGACAATTGGAGTAAAGTGCCTTGCTCAAGGACACAGCATGGTAGCCAACCAAGGCTGATCTAATGATAGATATATGCCAATCACAAATCAATATTATCATCTGAACTTGTGAGGAAACACATTTTATGGCACAGCAACACAAGTAGGGCATTCAGTGCATAGGCAATATGAATTAAGTGCCTTGTACAAGGTCTCACCAGAGTAGCTGATCCGAAGGTAGAATACAAACCTGTACTCTTTTGGTCGCGAGTCCTGCATGCTCTTCTGCCTCCATTAATTGTCTCCTAGGACATGCAGGATCACATTGGGCCTACTCAACATTCCCAAGCCCGCAGGGAGTTTTGAGGAAGCAGGCTTTTTGTTGGTTCCTGTGTACTGAGCCAAATGTTCATGTGGCCAGAGAGCTAGTCGATTAATAATATAGACAACAAAAAAGTGAAGTGTAAGCCAGATACAGATCATTTCTAGCAATTACACCTGAACTGAATACTAAATTTTCTTATAATATTCATTGAATGTATTAGGATATAATTCAGATATTCGTCAGTATTAATACAGATAACATCTTTTTTTTTTTATTTGGTCTACTTTGGTATTTACCAACTCTCCCCTGCCAAGCTGCATTGAAGACACTTTGAACTCAGCCATTTAAATTAAATTAAATTAAATTTTAGGGGTCTTGAGTAATTGTTGGTAATTATTGAGACTAACAATCAAATGAATGTAGGTGTTATTTCCTTGTTTATCTTCAAACAAAGTATGACCAAAAACGTGAACATAGACTGTAGGTAAAGAAGCTTTTAGCTCACCTGGCATATGGTCCTTCATCCATTTTGTGTTGTCCATTCATAGTTGTGGTTTACATCATCTCAGAAACCACTTGACCAATTTGCACATGATTTTGCAATGAGCATTCTGGCATAAGGCATTTCAAATTTGTTCAGTGGATGCTGATCCATCATGAATATGGCCACCATTATTAACATTAGAACAGCCTTTATCCGTTTCATAGTGCCTACCACTGTACAATAGTTCAGTATACACATCTGTTGCTACATTGTACAAGTGTGCTATATGGTGTGCAAAGAGAATCAGAAGTACCGGTACCGTTGCGACAGTATCCAGTTATTGTTGCAGTGCTAAATTTTGTTGATGGCAGCAGTAATTTCTGCCAATGCAACAGTAAATTTTATCATTTTAATGACAAAAATTACTGTTGCATCAACAAAATTTATCAATTCAAAAATGACCTTTAATGCGCGAATAAAATGTAGCATTTTGCAACAATAAGGCCCCCCCCCCCAAAAATGTTTTTCCAATTGCACTGGTTTAAAAATTCGGGTAGGCAGGTATTTTTTTTAATATTTTTTTTTTAAACATTATATATATATAAAATAATATATAAAGCGCTTCAAAGTACCAGGCAAAACCGGCTCAGTTAGATGCAAAAATCAATTTCAGCAATGTAATTTTGTTTATAATTTAAAAAAAAAAAAAAAAATGATGGTTGAGGGGAGGGGGGGGGGAGTGATAGGGTGGGCAACGTGAACCAGGGACGGTCAGCCGACCGGAAACACATATTTTTTTGTTGGCCTAATTGGGTACTGTTGTAATGATATTTGGATACTGATGCAAGGGTGCTGATACCTTTGACCCATTTCATACACCTTAACAGTGCTGTGAATTGCACAGCATGCCACCAGCCTACGGTATTCCATTATGTCTGGCTGGGAAAAACTGCACATTGATTGACATGTATATATATTTTAAGCTGTCAATTGACATGTATGTATATTTAAAGCTGTCAAATTCAATATTTAGTGCTTATTCTTCTTTCTAACATATAAATTGATAAAACATCAGTATATTTGCTTACATGTACATCAAACGGTGAGTCACAGGTTAGTGTGCTATAAATAGATTCCACTCAAGGTTGGACCACAAAATCAATGATCTTTGTCATTGCTGTGTAGGCATTTTGGGCGTTGTTTTGTTCTTATTTGTTTATAAAACAGTTTTTCATGATTACTGACAAGGTTTTGAGATAAATTTAATCGTCAAAAATCAATTGGAATGTTGGGATTCTGTGATTCTACATGCAAAAACAGCAGCAGTCATTTACATTTTGGGGAAATTTCTGATGTCCTCTTATCTCAAATTGGCTATTTAGGATTTGTATAATACACTTGCACATGCGATGATGTCATAGAAACTTCCAGAAAGCCTCTATTATGAGAGGGATATTCCAGTTGACTGGCGCTATGAATTGACCATGCAAATGGCACTTGTTTACCAGGGGCATCTGGAAGTGCTTGTATGGAGATCAGACAGGGGCATAAAAAAGGTACTTGTATTGAAATGTGTTTGTGGTGTCAATATGAGGTATGGGCATCCAGATACTCTTCTGTGTGGGAAGGGTTAAAAACTTTTTCTCAAAAACTGCTGAACAGAACATGGCCAAATAGAACAGAAACCATCCTGACATGAAGGTCTTTCAAATTTGTGCAAATGATGCAGATCTGCCATCAAATATGGCCAGTTACTAAAAAAAAGAAAAACCTTTAAATGACTTCTACAATAAATTAATCAAGAGAATGTGACCAAATTTGACAGAAAGCATCCTGTCATAGAGGGCTTTCAATTTGATACAAATGATGCTGATCTGCAGTCAAATATAGCTGCCATACTAAAAATAGAAAAGCATTTAAATGATAACTTGTCAAAAAACCACTCATCAGAATTTGACTAAATTTGACAGAAATCATCTTGGCATAGGTGGCTTTCAAATTTATAGAAATGATGCTGATCTGCCATAAAATTTGGCTACCAAAAGCCATGGTAGCTCAGTGGGTAGAGCATCAGACTCGTAATCCAAGGGTTGTGGGTTTGATACCTGCCCAGGCCAGCTCGGTGTTGGTTGCCTTGGGAAAGCAACTTGGCTTCCATTTCCTCAGCATAATATAGCCAGTAATGTGTTAAAAGTGCCATTAAAACCAACAGATTAAAGCCCCAAAACAAATTATACAGATATATCATCAGATATGACCACCATTGCTAAAAAGAGAAAATCCTTTTAATAACTTCTTTTTAAATCCTCGCAACAGAAATTGACCAAATTTGACATGAAGCATTATGGCAAGAATGGCATGAAAATTGTACAAATGATACCAATCTGCCATAAAATATGGCTGCAGTTACTAAAAATAGAAAAACTTTTAATACATCTTAAATGCTTCGTAACAGAATTGGACCAAATTTGACAAAGTGTCCTAGCTTGAAGGCCTTTCACATTTATACAAATTATGCCAGTCAGCTATCTGATATGGCCACTGTTACTAAAAATTGAAAAACATTTACACAACTTTGTTGTAAAAAAAAAGAACTACCAGTAAACAGAATTTTACCAACTTTGCCAGAGAGCATCCTGTCATAAGAGGCATTTAAATATTGGACAAATGGTGCTGATGTGCCATCAAATATGGATGAAGATAGAAAAAATTGAGGAACCTTGAAACAATTGTTTTTATAACATATGCAATCAACAGCATCAGAAGAAATTTCTACATGAAGCATCCTCCGGTTTCAGATTTCTTGGCCAACTGCTCTTGCATTTGCCTATAAAGCAGATTTCTGCCAGGTGAGCAATCTCAGCCCCACTTTGGCCCTTGTTTGTGCATGGGACTTTGAAAAGTGGCTGTGCATGGCAGGTGATCACTTAATAGAGGCGACATTTAAGGCAGGTTGGTAACACCATTCATCTGCCACTTCATCTTGTGTAAAATAAGGAGAAAGCCAGGAAAGACTTTGATCAACACTTTAAGGGAAAACATTTTTTTTTCCTAACGGTAAGATTAATTACAAACAAATCATGGAGTAAATCCAGTTTTCTCTTCTTGTTTGTTGTTGTAGTCTAGTGACAGAATGATCTGATAGACAGTGACACAGTATGATGTACACTTGTATACAGACTCGGTCATTGACACAGTATGATGTACACTTGTACACAGACTCGGTCATTGACACAGTATGATGTACACTTGTACACAGACTCAGTCAGTGACACAGTATGATGTACACTTGTATATAGACTCACTCAGTGACACAGTATGATGTACACTTGTATAAAGACTCACTCAGTGACACAGTATGATGTACACATGTATGGAGACTCACTCAGTGACACAGTATGATGTACACTTGTATACAGACTCAGTCAGTGACACAGTATGATGTACACTTGTATACAGACTCAGTCAGTGACACAGTATGATGTACACTTGTATACAGACTCAGTCAGTGACACAGTATGATGTACACTTGTATACAGACTCAGTCAGTGACACAGTATGATGTACACTTGTATACAGACTCGGTCAGTGACACAGTATGATGTACACTTGTATACAGACTCACTCAGTGACACAGTATGATGTACACTTGTATACAGACTCAGTCAGTGACACAGTATGATGTACACTTGTATGGAGACTCAGTCAGTGACACAGTATGATGTACACTTGTATACAGACTCACTTAGTGACACAGTATGATGTACACTTGTATACAGACTCAGTCAGTGACACAGTATGATGTACACTTGTATACAGACTCAGTCAGTGACACGGTATGATGTACACTTGTATACAGACTCGGTCAGTGACACATTATGATGTACACTTGTATACAGACTCCTCTCTGTCTCCATTTCTGTCTCTCTCTTAGAATACATGCAAAGAAAGGACGTTCATTTTACCAATGGTAATCCCATATTTCATACACAAGAAGTCCATACTTAATGGTAAGACAACCCCTAAACTTTAAAAATTTTTTGCAAATATTTGTGCAGGAAATTCATGTCTGATGATTAGCCCAGATCCCATTTTCTGCCAGTTTTATTAAACTGTCCCTCTGGGCTTGTTGAGGGAGAAATACAGTGAGCTTCACATTCATTATTTTTTTTCCACTTGGTTTTTATTATTCACTTGCTGTTATTTTCAGGTTTTGATGAGAGAGACCCACATGACACCTGTGGTAGCGGAAGTACCTCGCCAGTCCGCAATTCCTCAAGTCCTGTGGGCAGACTCCACTCAGGGCTGGACAGTGGGGTAATGCAGGAAATAAGTGATCAGAACTATGACAGCCTCAGTTGCACATCAGACTATGAGCGGCAAAGCTTGGACTTTGAGAGACATAGCTCTGAGGAGGAACTGGCAGTAATAAATAAAGAAAATGTTGCGGAAAAGCGCAAGTGGTCTCAGACTCAGTGTTCAGGATGCGGTGGGGACAGTGCTGGATCATCTGATGATGAGGTGAAAGAATTTCTTCTAAATCCCCAGCCAGTTCTGCTGAGTTCATTCCCACCCAAGGGCATTAAGAAAGTTCATTCTCACTCCCCTGCCCCTAAATTACTGTTAGCAAGAGTGACACCACTCAGTGTTAGTTCTGTTTCTCCACGGAAACGCCACCGCCTGACTTCTACCTCAGATTCTTTGAGTGATTCTTCTGTGATTCAGAGGCCCTGTCTGGATTTTGAAAAGATGCAGCAGGTAAATGTAAGGATATGTATATTTCCCAGAGCTCTCTGTAGACCTTTGAGACTGAGAATCCTGGACCCTCTGTGTTTAGAAATGGGATAGGTCCCAGTGAGAAAAGAGGGAGTCCATCAGTGGTTGGAAAATTATTACTTTCAAGAAAATCAATAAATGTATTGTAATAAATCTTTTATCTGCTGGTTTCATTTTAATTTCACTGCATATTTTAAAATTTTTTAGAATATGATATTGTTTTTTCTGTTATTTGATTTCTTTTCTGATAATTTACTTTTATGACCTATTGGAAAATGTACATATATAAGATTCGGTGCCAGAGAGACAATTTAGGGTTCAGGGTTAGTTGTTGAAGGTCCACAGGATGCACAGTCTTGGAAAAATAGGTTGTCCAAGACTAGCATTGAAGGTCCAGGATGCACAGGCAGCACTTACAGAGAGCTCGTTTTCTTACACCCCCCCCCCCTTCCCCAATTGTACCTACCAGAAAACAGTAGAGCTCACTGCACACCTAAATGTAAATTTACAATGACAGTCACTGTAGGCAGAAATTGTTGTCACCATAAATTACATTTAGTACTTTGGTGTAGTATGATCTTCATGATGCATATTAAGTTAAGGCAGTAATGTAGTCAACACAAGAACTTCAGCTAACATAGACATTGCAGTATGAAAAGTAGGTCACAGTTGCCAATTTTGGATGATTTTTTAGGTCCATACAATGCATATAGTGTGAGAGACAGAGATGTAAATGCAGAAACTTGACATTTTGAAAGCCAGCAATAAGTATGATACCAGGGATATGGTTTAGAGCTCTCCTGCACTTTCATGTAAGCAAGCAAATTGTTCTTACGAGAGACCATGTAAGCAAGCAAATTTTTCTTACGAGAGACCATAAGATTTGTATATGCACATCTTAATTTGGGCATTATTATGCTATGGTGCTCAGAATATAGAATAGTCCTGATTTGCCACATGTTGTAAGTGGTGACTAATTGAGGCAGGAGCTGCTGTGGCTCAATGGATAGTGTGCCTGGCCTCTTGACTGATTGGGTGTGGGTTCAAATCTTACCTTTGGATGCCTTCTGCCCCAAGGTCAAGCTCATAGTAAGAGAAAATGTAATTCTGTGAATTTCAACTTATTCAGAGTATAACTTTCGAACCACTCAGGATATTTTATTGAAACTTTAGCCAGTTATATATCATGTATAAATGGTGTGTCACATACCTTAGCCACGCCCCCTGCCTCAAGATGTAGGTCACAGCAAGGGGAAATGCAACACTGACTTGTATCCTTGTCCAGAGTATAACTTTGGAACTTCTGCAGATATTTGACTGAAACTTTAACAAGTTATAGATCATAACTAGACAGTGTGTCACGTACCATAGCCACACTGTCTGCTTCAAGGTCAAGGTCGTCAGCAAGGGAAAATATAAATCAGTGGCCTCTCTCCATATATAGGTATTACATTTGAACCAATGAAGATATTTTAATGAAACTCTAGCCTGTTATATACCCTGATTTGAAAGTGTCATGCATGTTCACAGTCATGCCCTTTGCTTCAGGGTCACAACAAGAGATAATGAAAGTCATTGGCCTGTTTCCTTATCCAGGCTGTCACTTTTTAACCTCAACAGATAATATGATGAAAGTTTACCCAGGTTCATAATTTATCATACAGTGTCAAGTCTCTAGCACAAAGATCAAGGTCATTAGTAGGTAAAAGGTCATGAGATTGGTGGATCATGTGCCATTAGTGGTGCTTGCTCTTGTTTTCTTAACTGATGAAGAAAATCATCATATCTCGTGTAATTATTCCAAAAGGGACCTCCTTGAATATTATTGACTCTCCTGCAGAGTTTTTCACTTGGCAGATCTGTCTTCTGCACCAGGATTGGTATTTAGGAGGCATATTAACCCATTTTATCCTGAATACGACTACGGTCGTAATACCTCATTCTATCCTGAATACGCCTGTGGTCGTAGTATCCCATTTTATCCTGAATACGACTACGGTCGTAATCTACTACGTATGTGTGTAGCGTCTATAGAAACATGTGTTATACATCACAAATATTTGTGTACTTCTTCACCAACACAGGAAATGGTTAAAGCACGCATGCGCAGTGAAATTTTTAAAAAAACGTGGTTGCAAAAGTAATTGTTGGCTTGAAAATCGATCGATAAAATGATGGACGACAACTCAGATGTAAACATGGATGTTGACAGCGAGGGTAGCGACATTGAAGTTGATGATTTGGATGATTCTGATGATAATATTGACTTAAATGATGGGTTAGCTGATGTTTACACAACAACTGATGTAGAATTTGCAGTTTTAAAAATGAAGTACATTTTTGCAGTGTGATGTGGACATTTATATTTGTGATTAAAGTAATATTGTTATTACTGACATATTGATGATATGGACCTCAAATTTGGACAAACATTCTACTGATTAATTATCTTTATCATACTTAAAGATTTCTAGGATTAATTTGTGACTAGGATTAATATGTGACATGTTTTCATGAGAAACTGCACGCTGAAGTACATGTTTTGGAATGTGATGTAAAAAATTGTTCCAGGTGTTTTGTTGTCCAATTTTAGTAAAATTATTATAACTTTTGAACTAACAGTGCTAGAAACTTCAAATTTGGACCAAAATACTAGAAATAGAATTATCTTTATTTTATTCACATAATATTAGGAGCATTTCATTCATCTTCATGGACAAAAGATTCACTGAACATCATGGCGAGTTTTTTTATTTTTTTTATTTTTTTTCAAGTCATATTTCAAAATACAGTTGTGAGCATGTACATTGGTAAATGATAACAAAACATATATCACTGTGTTGCAAATTTTAATACCTTTTCAAAGATACATAGTTTTATATACTTTAAAAAAGAAATAACAATGTTACAACACTTTTAGTAAACATGGTGAAGGTCATCACAATTTCAACTGCTGCTGCTGTGTGATGCTCAGTTTTACCACAATGTATTTAGAATTGCTTCTCAGGAATCGGACAGTGTAGTTGAAATTGGTAAACAGGATAAAATGGGTTAATAATACAGAACCAGCAACTGAGCATGTGGCTGGATGGTATGGTACATCGGATTTAGTTGTATATGGGACAGAATTTGATGTCGTAAAATAAATGTTACATCGGTTAAAAATCTCAACATTTCCAGAAATAATAAACAAAACTTAAAGCTGGTGCTTGTGTCATTTACATCAACAATAGAGAGATTACATTGGTATCTATTTAATTGGTCACAAGTAAAATGCATTCAAAACTTCAAATGTTCAAGTGAGATGTTAAGGACATTCTCAAGTTTTATCGTGTCCGTGGTTAGGGTGTCATAATTATTTGCCAACACAATGCTAATCTTCTCAAAAGTGAGAGGTCATTTACATTAAAGCTAGTTAGAAACTATAAAAATACACATCCAAAATCATAAAAACATTCAAAATGAAAAAAAGTCATCAACTTACAGATTATTTGTCACAATGTCAATGGCGTAAAATGTGGCGTCACAGCTGTTATGTGCCAAATTCATAAATTTATGCCAAAATTTTCAGTTCCAGACCATGTTTCACCTTGAGCAGAAATGATGAATGTGTATTGTAATTCATGGTAAAAGTCGTAAAAAGAAATCACGAATCGATTTTTCTTAACCTTTTTCCCAATTACGTAAATCAGTATGGTGTTAGAATATTATGTCTCGGATTCTTATAAAATATTGATAGCAACTGGAAAAAAAGGCTGACTGTCATAATCAAGCCATGTTTATTTTTATGTCATCAATACAAAACCCATATACGATAGTGTCACATATACAAAGCACATGGCATGGTAGATCGGATTTTGTTGTACCAGTATATCTTACAGTGCTTTTTTTTTGTTGTTGAGGAGACCGAGTTTTAGAGTTCATTAGTTTAAACATGCAGATCATTTTATCTTTGTACAAGCTTTTCTAATCTTTGATCTTTTATATGACCATAATGCCTTTTGTAAAGCTTTAGGTTAAAAATGGCATACAAGCATATATTAGTCTTTTAAAGGCAACACTCAGGTAACCTTGAAAACAATGCTTCACCTGTAATGAGATTTTAATCAGTAAATGTATTTTGAAAGAATGTATGTCGTGCCTGTCAACAAGTAGCTAGTCTCCAATAGAAAGTGAAAAATTATACAGTTCACTCATTCTGCAGCAATTCATACTTGAGTAACTTCCTTTGTCCCATGTCCATCTGCAGTTATTTGATTTTTATAAAAGTTGTTGATGGGAGGCACTTGTAAGAACTTTGGCAAGCTTATTTGCTTGGAGTTCATGGGATACATTATCAGTTGTAGAGAATAGCAAATGGTGATCCTTTGGACTTCAACAAGTCTTTTGCCCAACACTTCAAGGCTTATACTCGCTTGTAAGTCTAGTCCAGTTGCAAACAGCATAGACCCTGATCTGCCATTGCATAATGCACTGGCAGATCAGGGTCTATGTTGTTTGTTCTATTGATTACTCCTAACAAACTGCATAGACCCAGATCTGCCAGTGCATTATGTGACGGCAGATCTGGGCCTGTGCAGTTTCCAGTTGGACTTAACTTACATGCAATTATGTATGATAGTTACATTATGATATAACATTTCTTCAAGATTAGGAAAATGGCGGAAACCTTTCTGTCATAATCTAACTGTCTTGGAACATGATCCATTTAATAGTTCATGGATGTAATTTTTTTTTTTCTATATTTTTTTATTACCTCTGTAGAGTTTTAATTGAAAAATAATCGAAATACTGTTATTTGGTTACTAGAGCAACAGGTGATGTGATCAATAGCTGATGCCATTTACCATTTTTGTTATATATCTGGCAGTGATTTTTTTTCCTGGAGGAGACAGAGTTTCAAAGTTCATTATGTTTAACATGCAAGTCATTTATCTTACCATCAGATACCACCAGTTACCATCATGCCAGTTACCATTTGCACGCTTAGTACACTGTACAATATGGAGAGCAGTTTCGATCATGGCGAAGGAGAATAATAGCAGAGAAAGATACTTGTGATCTGACATAACAGTGGAAACAGCAGCTGTTGATTATAATAGCATTATGAAAACCGACAATCTGAAAGCAATCATGTGTGATCAGACAACACACATAATGAATATTCCTCTTGGTGGAAAAAAAAGTTTTTATTTGGAGAACTGGACACAAATTACAATGGATTTTTAAACATCTGTCATTGCATTAATAAATGCCTTGATCCAGCGAGTTTTTGGTTGTCAATTCTGTCTCTTTCTCTCATTTCCATATGCTTCTGTTTACTTCCAGGGAAAAAATTTGAGTAATGTCCCTCAGTTGATCAGTTGATTGGCATCTTGAACTGATGTAATTTGAACATCACATGATTTATTTGCACATGAAGAACTTTTGCATCGGCTAAGCATGTGTATTCATTTACCCAATCACACGTCACTATTCATTCCCGAATGACATTTTCTTCAGCAAATAGAAAGCTTCTATTTTGCTGGATTTGAGTAATCCGATTGACTTATTAATTGTGTCATGTTCTAAATACAAACACTCTCATTGTCACACTTCATGGGAGCCGTGACTTATTAAATGGGCCATTGTAACACTTCACGGGAGCCGTGACTTATTAAATGGGCCATTGTAACACTTCATGGGAGTCATGACTTATTAAATGGGCCATTGTAACACTTCATGGGAGCCGTGGAATATATTGCCTTGATAGTGGGACCACCTTATAGTGAAGTACACGTATAATTTTACTACTACTACTACATTAAATGGGATTCATGTCCATGCCTGCCTTGTAAAAGGAACCATGTCATCATGAAAACCCTATACAGAGGAAGTGCAGTATGTATGGTGTCAACTGAAATTGGGGTGTTCTTTGTGGAGAACTTGTCACAAATGTGGAAATAAAATCAGAGAGGCAAATGACTAAACTTGAAGATGAATAACAGCCAATTTATACCTGAATACCTACAGTTACACTGCTATAGTGATAACATCAGCCTGTACTGGAATGTACATCAAAGACGGCATTGATTTCTCCAAGATTTTCATTGGGGGGGGGGGGGGGGGGAGGGGGGAATTCCCCCCCTCTGGTATATAGTTAAGTGGGATATTTCAATTTTTAGAGGAGGGGGCATGTTTTTATATTACAACAGTATCTATGAATAGACTCCATACAGCATGTTAAAACAAATGGCATGTGTGATAAATAAGTTTTAATAAATACAGATAAAGCAGCTGTGTATATTCATTATTGGCACAGTGGCAGTGATAGTGTCTTATTGCAATGGCAACAAAAGAGACATTACTACTGAATACCAAAAAGTACGTCAGCCATTATGCAACAAGTATATTTGGTAAAATGCTTTTAATTAGATAATCAGTTAAAGCTTGCTCAATGGCAAGTCACTTTGCAAGCTCTTTCATTATGGTATTTGATCTAGAACAGTGGTTCCCAACCTGTAGGCCGCGGACCCCTGGGGTGGGGGTTTGCGGGCGGTTATTCCCAGGGGTCCGCAAATTTTCATAGCTTCGCAGCAAGTATTGCTCCTCCAGTCAGCTGTTGCTTTCCTCTGTTATCCCCACTGCTGCGAGCAATGCATTTTCGAATTTAGTGCACCAAGCTGCTCAATGTTTATCCCTGCCACAGCCTAAAAGTACAACTATTAGCATGTGGGGTTCCGTGCAGTTTTTTGAGGTTAAAAAGGGGTCCTCGTACTCAAAAAGGTTGGGAACCACTGATCTAGAAGTCAAGGGCTTACATGATGATATTCAGCCTTTGTTAATACTGATGAATGTTACAGGTTTCATTGCGCTCATGGCAAATTGGCTGTGATTTTCACTCACTTATTTTGAATGGGAGATTCATTAAAATTTAGTGGTTATTCTAGAAACTACACATTTTGGAGAAAATACTAAGACAGAGCCTCCCAAATCTAGCATTCCTCTTTCAGTCTTTTAGGGCATGAATCATTAAATAAAGAGATCCATCATTTACAAAGGTTTTAATTTGCTTTTCTCTGACATGTCTGCCATAAATGAAACTGTATTAACATTTTGTTGCAAGTTCAAAAATCATTTCTCTTTATGACAAATATTTATTTCATGATTGTTACAGGAATAAATCTAACATGAATACATCTACTTACAAAGGGTTATTAAGAAGACAGCAAACCAAAAAAGTTTCAAGGTAACTGCCTTTATTGTCCTGCAAGGTTTGTGGTACATACTAGTGTGTGGTAATGATTTTGTTTGAGAATACAAACTACCAGCCGGCTTTTCACCAACCAGCTATCCTTGTCTTCTGATGATGATGTATTTACAATATCAAGATTACTCAAGGAGAAAATATTTCTTGTTCAGATTTCTTACATCTGTTCTGTATTGCATTGTTACCTATTTATGATTGAAAGTTTGACTAGTTGATGGGTTATATAGTTTTTCTGTGTGTTCAACTGTATCCTTTTTTCTTCCACTGTTTGTTAGAGAAGTGTTGTGCTGTAGCAAAGAAAGAACTCTAGAAGAAAAACAATTGACCATGCAAGTTTTGAAGTTTGAACTTGTGGACTGAGGATGACCACATTTGCCAATTTTTTCCTGCTAATTGTGGAATTTTCACAGAGGTTAACTTATGGTTTTGTGGCATATCCTGCAATTTTATGGATTTTTCTAATCATTTTGAAATTTGTGGAAAATCTTTATCATTTAAATCTTTATTATTTACTGAATTTTCAAACTTGTTTAGGACAATAAATGCAGAAATATCATATCTTGGTGGTTAGAGTTGAATTACATGTAGATTTTGATGTTAAAGCACATGTAGTTAATATTAAGTTGTGTGTAAAGTGAAATGTTTTGGAAGAAAAAGAACTTATTACTGTAGTCTTCCGGTGCCCATCAAGTATAGTCATTACTGTATATACTTGCGTATAACCGGGGTCCAAAAGCAAACAACATAGATCCTGATCTGCCGTCACATAATGTGCTGGCAGATCCAGGTCTATGTTGTTTGTTCTACTGATTAGTCATTACAAACTGCATAGACCCAGATCTGCTAGTGCATTATGTGACTTCAGATCTGGGTCTATGCATTTGCAGTTGGTATCGGCTTATGTGCAAGTATATACGGTAAGTAATAGGTGCCCCACAAAAGCTGATGACCTGCTAGACATTCATGTTAAGGCAGCACACCCTCACTATAAGGCTCATCATTATTACACTTCCTGTTATAAAGCAGCTTTAGTCATGGATGCCATGGTAGTAGATTTTATAAGGTGGTATAGTCTGGCTCCCATCAATGGCATTAATATATATATATATATATATGTCTATTGCATTGACAATCGATATGATGCAGATAATCCCTAACCAGCTTAATCAGTAATGAATTAAAATATAAATGATTATTCCTTAATGCCATGACTTGATTGTAGATTTAGTGATGTAGTTGATAGAAATACTGTCCTTGAAAAAAGTTATTGAGACCTGAAAATTCATACTCCCAGGAGTCAATTTAGCTGCTGACTCGCCAGCCCATGACCTGTGGGTTTTGAGGAGGGTCAGTTAATACTGACAGCTGCATGCCTGTGGGGCCAGTTAAGTTTTCCAAAGTAATTATTTTTAAAAAATCTATTAAATTATGAAGTTTCATCTGACAATATTTTCAGATGCCAAATACATTCTGTTGTTTTGTCAAACATCTTTTCAGAACAGTGCAGTTTAACATGTTAATGAAATTATTTTTATTTTATTGGGAGGGTCAGTTGATTTTCTGCAGGGTCAGTTGATTTCCATGTGAGCTGTGTTAAGTCTACCCCTGTACATCATTTATTTGCATTAGTAGCATTTGAAGAATCTACAATAATAAGATGAGAATCCATTTGGTGACCCACTTTCAGACAGGTCATTTCTTTCTTTATGGCTGTGGGGAAATCTAGGTCTTTCATGTGTAGATTGAGATAAGCCATGCATCAAGCAGCTGACACCAGGTCTTAAACATAGACACCTTTATGTATGCCTATTACCCACACCATCATCACTCAGGCTGCCTTATTAACCTCGATCATGCAAAATGAAAATCCTCCTCCTTTATGTGTCAATTACTCCTGTGGTTTTAACAGATCAACAGCTAGACCAGTTTTAAATGGATTTTTACATGTGGAAAATTAAGAAATGGATGTGCTGAGAACCATTAACTGTGGTTGCTAGCCATGAAGAGTCTGCAGATCTTACAACAACCAGTAACTTGATTGTTATATGAAAATGTCATATTGATAACTGTCACTAGCCGTAGTTATCAAGCAATCAATACTATCTTTTCAATTCAAAGAGTAAATTGTGATGCCACTTCAGTAGTGCAAGGCAGAAGAAACAATATTTATGGATCTTGTAATCGTGTTAACAAACAAAAAGGGTGTTGCTAAACACCCTAGTTCAAAGAATTTTTTTTTTAGTCAGCATTATTAGTAATTGAACCTGATGCATTGTGTAATGTGTGGTATGGAAATAAATACGGTAGGTTAAGTTTGATTTTCCAGCAAAATTTTACGGAGTTACGGTTCCTGTTTAGCTGACTTCTTTGCCCTTATATTTTTGCTGTATAAGTTTTGAAGGACTTTATGGACTGAAACTAAATTTGGTATAAGGCTAATATCAAGAAGACATAGATCAAGTTTGATTTTGCCTATTTTCTGCAAATATTTTATGGAGTTGTGGTCCCTGTTAGACTTTGTCCTTTAATTGCATCATATTGGCAGGGGTATTCATGTTGCCCGGCATGTTTCTAGTTCTACAAGTGCAGCATGATTTAAAATTTTAATATTGCAAAAAGCCGAGTTGATTTTCCATGTTGGGCATGGAAGGTATTTCCCCTTGGATCTTAACAGACCTATTTCAGAGTCAAAAATATGGCAGTTGCAAATTTTATGTCATGATTGATTAGTTGTTGTCCCATACAAATCTGTAGGTAAGAATACATTCTTTATTTTCAACAGAGCAGCTCATTTATATGTTTGCTGCCATACAAAGGTTATAAAAGTAAAATCATTGTGTAAATAGGATGTCAGACATATGAATTGATGGGAAAAGCTTGTGCAGTTGATAACAAATCTCGTCTCAATGAACACTGTCACATAGGTATTTTTTTTTATCTTTAAACTGTGTGACCATGGCATATTGAATTCATTTATATTTGTGTGGTACCAGTTTGTCAGTCTGCATCGTTTTGGGGTTGAAGCTCATCAGCCTGCTTAATTTCAGCTAGCTACAGGCTAAATTGCTTGAACTTTTCACTTTGGTCATCTATTATGTATCCATTTTTTTTGAGTATTATTATTATTATTGATTAAGTGTCCAAGACGGATGCATTACATTCGAATGTTTGGTTTGGTTTTCTTGGCATTTAACAGCACATCAGTTTGTCAATTTTTTTCAATATCACCCTAAGGTATTAAGAGTAAAGTGCGGTGTCAAAGACTCCCTAAGGCAGCCAACCTGACCTGGTCAGGATTCAAGCCAACACCCTTCTGTCGTGATTCTGACATGCTGACCATTTAGTCACCATGACTTCTAATTCCATTGTAACCAGTCTACTACAACAGTAATTAGAATTGGGCAATAGACCCAGACCTAACAGTAGGCATCTTTTGCCATTTCTGTATTGAATGCTTTTAGACCACATCTTATGAGCCATTTGGTGTGCACTTCATTTCCAATCTATTTTGTTATTTTCATAAAAGTTAATAATTGGTCCATTATGATTATAATAATCTTCTCTTTATGATTGTCATTCTTGTTTTCTCTCAGCTGTTACTTGTAAGCACTGCTGACAGCATGTCACAACATTCAGATAGTGCCTAAATAAATTTTATACCATGTATGCTAACATGCAAGTCAGATCCAACTACATACTGCATAGACCCAGATCTGCCGGTGCATAATGCACTGTCAGATCTGAGTCTGTGTAGTTTGTTAGAATTAATCGGTAGAACAAACAGCATAGACCCTGATATGCCAGTGCATTATGTGATGGCAGATCAGAGTCTGTGTTGTTTTTAGTTGGATTGGACTTGTGCATGAATATATATGGTACATTTGTGTTCGAGCAACAGAAGTGTTTGGTTGATTTACAATTGGCTATAAGGTACACATCAGTTGATCAAAGGTCCCTGTGCATGGGTATGGATGAGTAGTATTGATTAGGTAGCATAAAGATCCCTTGGGTGAGGCTTTTATACTTGCATTTTTCAGACACCTCTCTTGAAAACCTCTCTTGAAAAGCAGCTACTGTAAAGAATATTTACTCAGGTTCTTGAAGACTAACAATGAATATTTTCTTCTTATAAAAAGAGAATGTCATTATACGCACTCCACACTAAAATTTTAAATATTATTGTGTCATTCCATGTGTAACTTTATGTTGGAACTAGTGTTGAAAATCAGTTGAAACTTGACGATCGATCATTGCTAGCATGCAAGTAACTGATAATTGAATACACTCGGTTAACTTAGTATAACAGTTCGCTTGCATTTCATGTTTATTTTAGTGCCACCATTTTCATGTTTATTTTTCATTTATTTATTTGGTTTGTTTTATAATGTTTTTATTTATGTTTATTTCATTTACTTAAGAAAAGTAAAAAATGGCCACACTTTACATCGGGCTTTATTCTCAAGGTAGGTCTGTTCTTGATGTTGTTCGTATCTGATTCTGGATTA